>CM034151.1:567380755-567980755 GCA_019776745.2 Taxus chinensis | reverse complement strand
GAAACCTCATCCCCTTTACACATGTCATCTATTCCATCTTTTCTCATGTAACATACCTCGTTGTAAGTGATATAATGCTTTAGGCTACAGGAGTCACTTATTCTAGCATCATCTCGTGATAGGCTACATCATCAGTTTCATCTTGCATCATTTAGTGGTATACCTTAAGACCCTTGCATTTTACAAATCTTCATTTTCTATTAGTCATCTTAGTCCATGATGATATGCACTTAGGCTACAGAGTCATGCATACTTCATCTCCATGTCGCATATTATCACTACCCACTCATCACAATGCATCTACACATAACACTATAGATTCATTCATATTCTCGACTGATGCACTTATTGGTAGATGGCTTCATTCTTTTGTGTGTTCGTGTTGGTATTTTGGATTACGTGGCTCTTGCTCTTTCACTCTGCTTTATTTTGAAGATCAGATAAAAAGGAAAATCCATCTAACCAAGTATTCCTACATGTTATTGCCTTAGTTTCTCTTTTTACATCAAAATTTCCCTTGCACTTTTGTGGTTATTCTCATCGAATCTTCATATTTGGATTTGAACACGTGTTAAACCTAGTATATCCTTGTCTTTCATTATCATTAGTCATACACACAGGCGCGTTTAATTGGCTTTCCTAGTTGTGATCACAGGCTATCACAAGGTTACCAAATGTACACATTAATGTCACACATCTAGACATTCCCTACTAGGTGGAACTGATTCAGATTGTTAGGAAATGAGAGATATAATATGTAGAATAATCCCTCACAGAATCGCAACAGTAGAAACTAATATGCAGAAATTATTACAGATCTCAAATAAAATTGCAGAATAAAATAACACAACACAAAGAGATAGTATTTAACGTGGTTCACCCAATTTGGGCTACGTCCACCAAGAATCACTTGCTCAGATTTTATTACAAGCCACTGTTCTCTCAATACAATACCCAGATCCGTTTGGAGCTATGCTCAACAAACTCTACAGAATTCACAGCTGAATTCAAAACACATCTACAATACATTTTCTTATGTCATCTATCATATGCATAAGACCATATAAATAGACAACTGCTTAAGCAGTTTGATACAAAACCGTGGGTATCAAAACCAAGGGCAAAAACCCGTGGGTATCAAAACAATGGGTCAAAAGAAACTCGAAAAACCATATGAGCCCAAAAGTACGTTTCCCGATATGTCGGGTGTACCCATTACCCGATGGGTTAATAAATTTTACGCCATGAAATTTTGCTTTGGGGGCTTCACCCCCAAACCCCCCTGACCCGGGGCTCAGCGTGCGAGCCGGGACCACCGTAAAAATACCCGAAAAGTGTACAATACTCCTAGTGTACAGGTGTACCAACACTCTCACACAAGAAAAATAGGCTCCATAAACATAACAATCTCCCACTTGGAGACTAGATTTCCATTCTGAACAATATTCTCAACCCTTCACTAGTCATCCGCGAAGGCCAACCAAACCTGAACATAGCTTCAGTTTATCCCTTGTGACCACCTTGGTCATCATCTCTACAGGATTCTGACTGGTATGAATCTTCTCCAACTTCAACTTATCTTCCTCCAAAACTGTCCTGATGAAGTGATATCTCAACTGTATATGCTTCGTTCTGGAGTGTAAAGCATAGTTCTTAGCTAGGTATATAGAACTCTGACTATCACTATACAGCTTACATTCCTCTTGTTTATGCCCCAAATCCTCAAGTAATTGTTGTAGCAAAATCATCTCTTTGCTTGCCTTTGTGGCAGCAACATACTCAACCTCCCTGGTTGACAAAGCCACCAGCTTTTGTAGTCGTGAAATCCAACTCACTGCTGTCCCACCTACAGTGTAAATATAACCTATCGTGCTCCTCCTGTTGTCTACATCTCCAGCCATGTCTGAATCTACATAACCATGTAAAGTGGTGTCTGATCCATTGTAGCACAAAACTATCCCCATGGTCCCTCTCAAATACCGAAGGATCCACTTTACTTCTTGTCAATGCTCTTTACATGGATCACTCATAAATCTACTCATAGCTCCCACTGCATGGGCAATATCAGGCCTAGTGCACACCATAGCATACATAAAACTGCCAACTGCTGATGAGTAACGTACCTTGGACATCTAGTTTCTTTCCTACTCTGTCATGGGACACTGCTCCTTTGATAACTTGAAATGGCCTACCAAAGGCGTCCCAACCGGTTTAGCATCCTGCATGTTAAACCTATCCAATACCTTCTTAATGTACTTTTCCTTAGATAAATTCAACTTCCGTTCCTTCCTATCCCAAGTTATCCTCATACCAAGGATTTGTCTAGCTGCCCCAAAATCCTTCATATCAAAGTATTCACTTAGCTGTTTCTTGAGTACTTTTATTTCCTGCATGTTTTTACCTGCAACCAACATGTCATCAACATACAAACACAAGATAATATAACTTCCATCCTCAAATTTCTTTGTATACACGCAATGGTCAGAATGACATCTAATATAACCTTGCTCCATCATGAAGCTATCAAACTTCTTATACCATTGACGTGGAGCTTGTTTCAAGCCATACAAGCTCTTCTTCAGTTTACACACCATCTCCTCTTTACCTTTGACCTCATAGCCTCTCTGATTACTGCATATATAGTTCCTCCTCCAAATCACCATAGAGAAATGCAGTCTTTACATCTAACTGTTCTAAGTGCAAGCCTTCTGCTGCCACTATTCCAAGAACAGTTCTAATAGAAGTCAGTTTTACTACAGGAGAAAATATCTCATCAAAATCTATACCTTGTTTCTGTGCAAACCCCTTGACCACCAACTGGGCCTTATATCTTTTCTTTCCTCCTTCTTCATCTTTAATTCTGTACACCCACTTGTTCTGCAATTCTCTTTTGCCTTCCAGGTAGGTTCACCAAATCCCAAGTTTGGTTTTGCATGAGAGACTTATGCTCCTCATCCATGGCTTGCTCCCACTTCTTACTGGTATCTACCTGCATTGCTTCATCAAAGCTCTCTGGCTCTCCCCTATCAGTGAGTAATAAATAATAAAGAGAAGGAGAAAACCGTTTAGGTTATTTTCTTACCCTAGAAGACCTCCTCACTGTAGGATTTTGGGGTTCATGTTGAGTAGGTTCCTGAATTGATTCATGGGTCACTTTCCCATCCGGAAGATCCTCTATCGCTGCATATTCTTTCTTGGATTCTTCCCTATTTTCCTGCAACTGTTGCTTATACATGACTTTCTCATTAAATACCACATCCCTAGATCGAATGATTTTCTTGTCCTTAATACTCCAACATTTATATCCAAAGTCATCACTACCATAACCAATGAAAGTACATTTTTCTGATTTATCCTCTAGCTTAGTCCTATCATCCTTGTCTATGTGAACAAACACCTCACATCCAAAGACTCTAAGAAATGGATAATCGAACTTTCTTACCGGACCATGCCTCCTTAGGTATGCCTCCATCCAAGGAACTTGAGGGTCCTCTGTTTATCAAGTACACAGCTGTGCTCACCGCTTATTCCCAAAAAGAAAGAGGTAGTCCTGCATGTAACCTCATGCTCCTAGCATGTTCCATTATTGTTCTATTCATCCTTTCTGATACCCCCATTCTGCTGCGGGGTTCCTGGAACCGTCTTTTGCCTGCGGATTCCATTCTTAGAACAATAATCATTAAATTCATTGCTGCAATACTCCCCTCCATTATCTGACCTGAGACATTTTAGCTTAAGACCTGTTTCATTCTCTATCGAGGCTTTCCATTTAATAAAAGTGTCAAATGCATCAGATTTGTTTCTAATACAATAAACCCAAACTTTCCTTGTTTCATCATCAATAAAAGTAACATAATAACTTGAACCCCCAAGAGATGATACCTGAGCTGGCCGCCACACATCAGAATGCACCAGCTCTAACTTACTCTCTTTCTTTGTAGGTCCAACCTTGAGAAACCTTACTCGCTTCTGTTTCCCATATATACAGTTCTCACAGAAATCCAAACATGTTTCTGTATATCCAGGAAAATTCTTCTTTATGATGTTCATGCCCTTATGGCTCATATGACCGAGCCTATAGTGCCATAATGTTGTATCTGCATCTGAAGCCACAAGATTACAATCATTAGTACTATCAGTGGTTAAATACAAGGTTCCAACCTTCTTACCTCTTGCCACCACAAGAGCACCCTTGGTAACCTTCCAAGAGTCTGCTGTAAATATCACAGTACAACCATCACTTCCCAACTACCCTGCCGATATCAGATTTCGTCTTAATGTAGGCACATGTCTGACATCCTTCAATAGCCAAGTATTCCCATTCTACATCTTAACCTGAACAGAACCTTTTCCAACTATGCTGCAAGGCTCATCATCACCAAGAAAAACATGCCCAAAATCTCCTTGAACATAATCAACAAAATAATGCCTATGTGGAGAAGCATGGAAAGAAGCCCCTGAATCTAAAACCCAAGATTCAGTAATATTGTGCAAAGAAAGAATCAAAGCATCCTGACATACATTACCCGTTGCCACATTTACCTCCTTGTTTTCTTCCTGTTGTTTCTTCTTATCCCAAAGCTCCCAACAGTCCTTCTTTGCATGCCCAGGCTTTCCACAATTCCAGCATACAATCTTGTTCTTGGATTTTGACCTTGCTCGATCTTTTGATTTTCCATGGTTTCCTCTATTCTTTTGTCTCCCTCTAGTTTCCACTGTCAAAGCATTCCCTGAAGTAGAAGATTCCCCAGAGATTTTTCTTCGCATTTCCTCACTTAGAATCACCCCTAGAACATCCTCAAACTTCAACTTCGAGTTAGTTGGAACCGAGTTACTTACCGCCATTACCAGGCTATTCCAACTCTCAAATAAAGAGCACGGAATTAATAAATCCCTAACTTCTTCATCAAATTCTATTGTAACCGAAGCTAGCATATTCACTACCGTATTGAAATCATTTAAATGATCTGCTACTGAACTATTCTCATACATCTTCATATTAAACAACTTTTTCATTAAAAATATCTTATTAGAGGCAGAGGGTTTTTCATACAACTTCCCTAATGCATCCATTAGATCTTTTGTAGTCTTTTCCTTTGAAACATTAAATAATACCAAAGATGCAAGACTCAGCCAGATCATTCCAAGTGCCTTCCGATCCAACAAATCCCATTCCGCATCTGTCATACTCGAGGGTTTGTTCACCTTCTTAGACAATGGAGTATAAAGATCCTTCTGATAAAGGTAATCTTCCATCTGCATCTTCCAAAGACTGAAATTCTACCCGTTGAATTTATCAACCCTAGATCTTCCTTCATCTGCCATAGCTCCCAATCAAGCTAAAAAATTTCCCTGCGATTCAACACTTCAGCAAACCAAACCAGGCTCTGATACCAATTGTTAGGAAATAAGGGATAAAATATGCAGAATAATCCCTCACAGAATTGCAACAGTAGAAACTAATATGCAGAAATTATTACAGATCTCAAATAAAATTACAGAATAAAATAACACAGCACAAAGAGACAGTATTTAATGTGGTTCACCCAATTTGGGCTACGTCCACTAAGAATCACTTGCTCAAATTTTATTACAAGCCACCGCTCTCTCAATACAATACCCAGATCCGTTTGGAGCTATGCTCAACAAACTCTACAGAATTCACAGCTGAATTCAAAACACATTTGCAATACATTTGCTTGTACATCTATCATATGCATAAGACCATATAAATAGACAACTACTTAAGCAGTTTTACAAAACCGTGGGTATCAAAACCATGGGCAAAACCCGTCCCATAAACCTATGGGTCAAAAAAACTCGCCCATATGAGAAAAAGCACGTTTCCCGATATGTTGGGTGTATTTTTTGAGGCCAAAAAATTTTACGCCAAAAAAAAAAAATTTGGGGGCTGTGCCCCCGAACCCCTGCTACCAGGGGTTTCCGCCCCCAGACCCTCGCTCGAGGCCCAGCCCGGCCCCGAACCCCGGCGAGGATACATGAAAAGTGTATAGTACTCTTAGTGTAAAATCTCCAAAAATTTCACACAAGAAAAATAGGCTCCACAACCTAACATATCCTGAGGGAATCCACATTCATATGCTATAGGTGTTATTATTTCATTTTGTACTTAGCACTTTACTTTATCAGATTATACATGATTTGACATACATTTTATCTTTCTAACATGCTAACGGGTGCTTCATGTGCAACATTTGTTTTACAGGATTACTTGCTACCACAGCTATCTGTTTGTTTGTACTTACTTGTCTCTGTTTGTCATTGTATGTGGGCCTTGCCCTTTATTTTGTGTGTGCACTTGCTTGTTTTTATGCGGCCACTGTGGCCTTAAGTGTTTTACGACATCGTGAATGGTATCTTATGTTTACAACCCACTTTTCATGGTCTACATTGTCTTCTTGCATGATCTAGTTTACACATTAGTTGTTTAGTCTACACTTGGTCATCTACATGCATGTTCATATTTTCTTGTCTTTGATCATACTAACACTTGTTTTCTAGTAACTTTTTGTGTTTGTCTTGGTCTTTACCAAGTACATTCCCTTCATCCTATAGGTATATTTTTAATTCACGCAGTCATTCATCTTCTGGGGCCACATTCTATTGACCATGATGTCACATGCACCCCCAAAGAGGGGGGCATCATTTGGGTTTACACACTACACATAAGAGTAATGGTACAGTTTAGTTTTCAGTTATCGTCCATGACACAGTGGGCTACACAACGAGTGAGTTTAGACCCGTCTACATAACTCCATACACAACGACTTTTACATGATAGGTTCTCATTAGCATTCTGGGGAGCAGTTACAGGTTAGAGGATAAATCAGACCTTCCTCTCTACACTACTTTGGCTAGTGGCATCAGATCACCCAAAAAACCAGGCAGTACATATACCTCTTCACAACTTTTGGGAATCAGTTACAAGTTGGAGGACACATCAAACTTGTCTTCCTACACTTCTTCGGTTAGTGGTGTGAGATCGCCCAAAAAACTCACATTTCGTCGACATTTACAGGATCCTTTCTACACTTTTTTTCTCATCATAGATCAGGCGCACATGTTCCTTTTTCATTTTCATACTTTCATAACATTTTTTTTACATATATACATGCATTTTTTTACATATACATGTGTATTTGACTACTTGATTGTCTTTTTTTTTTGTATATCCTTCCGTATGGGAAGAAACAGTCAATAACACACACATGGCGGTACATTACACACACGATACTAACCATGTAGATACACTACACATATTGGCATCTACATGTGTGTTTTCACCCTAGGTTCACTTTCATCACTTTTGACACTTTTTACATTTTTAGTCTCCACGCTCCATGTTTTTATCACTTCACGCTTTGTCTAGTCCTTCGGCACGCATTCTACATTACTCTACATGGATATCACATATGCATCTCTATGTACTTTATGTTACCAAGATTTTCACTCACCAACATAAAGTGGGGTAAAATGTAGACATAAAATCACGCACTTTGAGTCATTATTTAGTTTCGATCTCATACTACTATTCATATGGCTCTTAAGTGAAAAAGAGTAATAATTAACCCATGTCTTTGTCCATTGTTGCATTTCTTTCTGTCGTTATTTTAGATCTTACACATGTACTTTCCTAGTCTATACTACCATACTACGTTTTTCATATTTTTGACTGGGGAACCCAGCTAATACTGGGACACCCTGGGTGCCCTGGTCCACTCTAGGCGCCCTGATCCTCTTTGTACTTTCCTCTCACTTTTTGGGAACTTTCTATCCATTTTATCTTCTTGTATTTTTGGTGGTCGGCCTTTTCAAGGTTGATTACAAAATTAAAGTAAGATAGCCATATAAATATAATGAGGGACCAAACACTAAGCACTTACTATCACCACCTAATGTTACATCCATCAAAGGCATCTATAGCTACATTTGCATCCATCTAGCTACATCACAAGGCATATAAGGTCGGTTCATCTACATCACACTTCATAAGAGGGGAGTCTATTATTTCCATGCACACATTTACTACATTTCACATCTAGTTATTTATTCAATACTTCACAAAGTGTGACTGACACAAGAGAAACCTAGGGCAAAAGTGCACTCACACCTATAACTACATTGGGTCTGAGATGTAGTGCAGTGCTTAGTGATAAGTCCATCCATTTAGAAACTGAGGACATTCTTAACTCTTCATATACATCTTTCTTTTTTAGTGTTTTTGAAGCTTTACTTAGGGTTTTACAGGTGATTCTTCATCACAGGTCTAAAGTGACAATGGTGATCATACAACGACATTCATGCGACAGGAAGAGAACACAAGACAAAACTCATTGACACCTTAAAGGAGGTTTCTTGGTCATTTCCGTAGACCAAGGCACCCAGATCTCAGACCAGGGTGCCCATGGGTACCCCTATCCCTCTCCAAGCACCCCAATCTAGCGAGAGAGTTCAAATCTACACTTTCTCTAGCTCTTGTGTGAAGGTTTCCTCCTCCTGTTCATCTGATCTCCATTGTGACATAGTCTTGTAATATCATCGGATCAACTAATGCCTTCTTAAACCCTCTTTGCACATTAGGGTTTTATATTCTCTAGCTTAGTTTTCTTGGGTATCATTTCAATAGTTTATTACTTCATTTATTTAGTTATTCTACGGATCCTATAGCATTAGATTACACTAGAATAGTTACATTTTATTTAATCACTAGAAATATATATATCTTGAAGTGTAGAGCGTGAAATGTACAGTGTGTGAAGTTCATGGATGTAGTATTCCCTCAAAATTCAAGTGTGAACCATATCACAAAAGTGTTTCATAGGGTAATAACGATACAAAGAATGTATCAAAGGGATTGAAAGGGATTAGAAATATGAAACATGAAGCACATAGCGTTAAGTGTAATAGTAGATGTTAGAGACAAGTGATAGTGCTAGAAGGGGGAAGTGCAATGCCCCCCCAAGTATGTCAATGATGGAGAGTTAAGTGATGATGTAAGAGAGATATTGTTGTGGTGACATAGTTTGAAATGCATCTTAATAAATCACATTGTTATCAAAATGGTATATGGAAACAAGAGTAGGATCAAGGCTAGATTTTGAGTTGTAAGGAGGAAGCCGAAAGAGGCCATCTAGAGTTGGTTGGTCTTACTTAGAGATTGGTTGCTGATTTGGAATTCGTAACACCATATAAGACTTGAGAGGAGGATGGGTTTGAATGATTTTGAGAGTAATTTTCTTAGTTAGAATTGGTAATGTTTTATATGACTTAGTAGGAGGTGGTGGTGGAGGATGGACCTTGAGAGGTGATTTCTTAGTTGGAGTGGGTTGTATAAGAGGAGTTTCAGTGACCAAAGAAGGAACATTATAAGTTATGGCACAATGCTCATTAAACATAGATGAATCATATGTAGAAACCCAATGGGATGTATTAATTGGAGATGAACATGTAGTTCTGTTATTTGTAGAAAATGAGATGAGACCATAATGCTTAAGGTGTCTAATTTTTCATTTTAGAGCATAGAAATCATTTTCATTATGTCCATTAATTCAATGACAATTGCAAAATGGATTATCTTGATATTTTTCAATCTGATAAGGAGGATAGTAATGATTGATGGAAAGTTGATCCATTGATGAGTGAGGACTTGTGGAAGAATATCTTGTTGCTTAGTATTGAAATCAAACTTGATGGGTGCGGCGAGTGGTAAGTCTTGGGGTTCACTGATATGAGAACATATAGAAGATATAAAAGAAGAATGAGATGTGGAAGAAGAACAAACATGGGCTTGAGAAGCATCCTTGAGATGTTGAATTTCATATTTAATAGATGTAATCATTGTTTCCATATCTTGAATTTTGTCTTGAAACAAAGAATGCAAAGCTTAAATTGACTCGAAGATGGGTTGATTGGATAGAAGAATAGGATGAATAGAGTCATCAGATAGATGATCAAAGATGGCACTTACTTACGTGAGTGGCGTGTTGCGAGTAAGATACATAGTGTCTAGGGTTTTTAAGAGAACATCCTTGCAATTGGGATGCATTTGAAGTAGATCATGCAAAGAAATTTTAGTAATTTTAGGATCCATGAGAGAAGAAAAGTAAAGATACAAGAGTATCTAAAGTCGGGTTCACCAAAATGATTTTAAAAAAATAGAATTTTATAAAACCGTAATTGTAGAGTCACGTATGATAAATAAACATAAAATTACAGATTTGACACAAGTAATAAGCTAATAAAATATAAAACCCTGGGGTGTGAAAAAATGGATCGAAAAATGTGAAGGCTACGAATAATGGAGAGGCCGCTGGGAAGAAACTAGAGAATCTGCAGACGCTAAAAGGGGATTTGATTGGGCTCATCCTAGGGTTGGATGGTTTTTGGGCTAGTACAGGAGAGAAGTGCCATGGAGACTGGGATAAATCCGCTGTAAATATGTGCCCTAATCCTAGGGCTTCAAATAAAAATCCACCTTCGTCTAGGATAAATGGGTTGGGAAATGACTGTAGCAGGAAGATTGGGGTTGGGGATTCTGGTAATGGCGGCTCAGCTCAGCCCCATAAATATTCCTCTTTCAAAGAAGCATTGGCTAACAGAGGAGGACAATTCCTAGGAAGAAAAACATTATGCACTCATACTTACCTGGTCGATTTGGCTGAGGATGTGCCTTCGTTAACCATCAAAAACCCAAAATTTGAGGAATATTTCAAAAATTTATCACGAGATGCAGTGATTGGTAGGTTTAATGGCTTTTGGCCTTCCTCCTCTACATTATATCAGTGGGTTTTCAAAAATTGGACCAATAAATGTGAAATCTCTCTCTGTTCCAAGGTATTTTTGTTTTCCATTTTAGGGAATATGAATATTATCAACGTTGTTTGACAGGTGGTCCTTGGTTCTGGGGACATACGGGTCTATTTTTAACTCCATGGTTTCAAGATTTCGATCTGAATACTTATTCGGTGGCCAAAACGCCGGTTTGGGTCAAGTTGCCTAATATCCCCTTGCATCTTTGATATGCCCTGGAAGATATTGGAAATGCTCTGGGTAAGTTTATTAAAGAGGATTTAGATAGAACACATTCAGGTATTTGTTCATATGCCCAAATGTGCATGGAAATTGATTTGAGCAAAGGAATACTTGACCGAATTAATCTTAAATTTGGTAATTTTTAGCATTCACAGGTCTTAGACTATGAGAATACTGCATTTCGATGTAGAATATGCAGAAAAATGGGTCATGTACAAGATTCTTGCCCTTTCAATAAGAATCAAAAATCTATAAAAAAGAATGGATCGTCTTCATCTAGTGGCTGGGGTTTTATAAATCCAGATTTGGTATCCACCTCGAATTTTAAAAATAATATGAACACTCCTAACATAGGCGGTAAAATGGCTTCAGAGTAGGATGACTCAGAGAAGGGAATGTAGGGAAACCACTTAGTAGTAGGTGGAGTAAAAAATGGGTCATACATCCAAAAATTTAGAATCTGACCGAGATTCGGTATCAGAAAATGTGATGGTTGTGGAGAATTCCAGTGAACTAGCACTAGTTATTGCATTTGACCTTGGAAAGTGGAAAAAAGTAAAGAAAAGGAAAAATAAAAAGGGATGAATGGGCAACATTGAAGATTATTTTTCATCGCATGGTGGGAAGTAATTTTGGGATAATCTTTCTATATGGTTAGGTTTTCTAGATGCATTTGTAAGTTGGAAAGCAACTATAGTCGTTGTTTGTTTCTGGCTAATAAAGTCTTTTTTTTTATTGAGGTTTTGGCCTCAATTTTTGAATAGGGAACGGGTCCCTTCAACCCACTTTATCAATCAAAAAAATATAAAACCCTGAGTGTAAGAGAGAGAGAGAGGAATGGACTTAGCTGATTTGTGATTCTCTTGGGACTAATTTGGACTAGAAAACTGATGAACATGAAGGGTAGACCATTGCAACTATGAACTGTAAATTTTAGAGTTATTGGATCAGGTTGGACTAGGCTGTGTGGATTGGGTCAAGGGTGCATGGGCATCAGAGTCTGATTTTGGGTGCCCGTGACTACGAAAGTGGTTAGAATCTGATTTTTTGGGTGCCACACAAATTTTGATGATATTCATTGTTGGTCCCCTGTATGTTGCAATATGATTGTTGAGTGTGCATGTAACCTATAAAACAAAGTTTCACCTGTAAATCCCACAATACCACATCAAATCCAAAAAAAATAATGATGTAATATGGGGATTCAGATTGGCCCTGACAGTCAACTGAATGAGTGAACTTATGCCCAAGCATTACACTACATCTCAAACTCCATGTAGCTCTTGTGAGTGTGTGTAAGGATTGTGCCCTATGATGCCCTTGTGTAAGTTCCACTTGATAGCAGGATAGCTCTAGAATGTATCAATTTATAACATGTATGGATGGAATAGAATAAAATTCCCCTTCCTATGTAGTGTATACAAAAAATGTAGTAGCTTGTCCCTTGAGTGAATGCCAAATGGATGCTATGAAGTTATTTAGGTGCCTTTTGGATGCAAGCTTAGGTGATAGTAGTAATGTTTAGCTTGGTCCTTTATTTTGAACACATAGCTTTGTATTTACATTATTCTCTTGGCTGAATTTTTTAATTGACAACTGGAAGGCCGACCCATAAGAAAATAAGATTCTCAAATGATAAAAGAGACCCAAAACAAGTGAGTAAGAAATAAAATGATCAGGGGTGCCCAGAGGGGACGAGGGTGCCTAGGCGTTGGCATCATGGTTAGGCATTGGTGTCTGAAGTCATAAAATATAAGAAATTAAAGTATCAACTGGGCTGTAGGGTGTGAAATACTAGAAAGAAGACAAGAAACAAAAAAAGAGGCCAATTATAGTTGTCAATTACTAGTTTTCTTTCTTAAGAATCATATGAATGCAAGTATACTTTTAGGACCTAGAAATGTACCCAAGTGTGTGATTTTGTGCCTACAATTTTGGACAACAAAAACTTTGAATATGTTTAGATTT
Source organism: Taxus chinensis (assembly GCA_019776745.2). Classification (NCBI taxonomy): domain Eukaryota; kingdom Viridiplantae; phylum Streptophyta; class Pinopsida; order Cupressales; family Taxaceae; genus Taxus; species Taxus chinensis. The sequence continues at coordinate 567,967,735 of CM034151.1, read as the reverse complement.
GAGAATATCTCAGCTCTTCCTTGTCAATTTTGGCAGCTCGTGTCTTTGAAATTTCTCAACATAGGTAATTACAAAGGCCTCCGCACTCTTTCAGATTGTGATTTCGTAGGCTTGAATTCACTTGGTGCACTCAACACATTAGGTTTCTCTAGTTTGTTAGAAGGAAACTCAATGGACATGTTGGTTCAAATGAAGATTTTAATATCTCTATTTATTGATGGAATCCCAATGTTGATAGAGTGGTGACAATAAGTGAGGGAACAACACCCTCTGCTCATGTTAGAGGTGTTGGTATTACCCCTTCATTACATTTAGTTGTCCATTATATTCGTGCAAAAGCTCCACATTTTACTAATTTTGTTCCATAGCTTGATGCATAGTTTTATTTTTAGATTTATTGGTGATTGGGATGAAGCAATCTCCATTGCATTATTTCATGACAAGAGTATTTTTTCATATCTTAATTTTGATGGATAAATGGTAGTTCATCCGACACCTAGCTTCACAGTGCACCAAGAAAATCTCACTTTTTTGGTGATAATGTGTGATCTTTCTTCTCCTGCAAACATTGTGGCTTTGGAAATGGTAGAGAAAAAATTTGTAGAGATTGATTCTCAATATTTCCACATTATCTATGTGTAGATGGAAAACTTATTACAAAAAGTGAAGAATGTGTGCCCCAGAATATCCTTCGTTTACTAGAGGGAACTCATGCTTTGATGGCTGCGGACAATAAAATAGACCAAATATTTTATTATTTTGTGTACAACAACCTCTACGAGAAATGTCATTGGCATATCTCATGGATTGTGTGTCATACATTTATTGCAAGTGCAAGTATATCAGTAGACAAAGACAACAAAAAACATGTCACAGTTTTGGAGAAAATACTCCTCTATGATAATGAAGATCTTTCTGAAGCACTAGTAGATCTTAAAGGAGGCTTTAAACCTCAATTCAACTCCCTAGATGACCTATATGGTAGGATACAAGGAAATCCATACTCTTTATGAGCACTGATCGTAAGTTTTCGGCACGTTCTTGGCCCCTGCTAACTCATCACTTTGACCTTCCATTAGTCAAATCTGATGTTAATGGTTGAACGACTATTTTCTATTTGGAACCATATGTCACGCACTTCCCACAACACTACCCATAGTGTCGACGGATTCTATTCTCCCGATAAAATTCACCTATGGGCATAGATTCCACCATCCTTCACCGCACTCATACATGGCAGATGTTTTAGCAGTTAGTTTTTTTTTTACAAATTTTGTTGTTGAAAAACACTCTTTCGTCTTTGGATTGCCATTTGGAGCCAAGAAGGTTTTTCCCTTGTTGGTTAAATTTCCGAAGATAGGACTTATAGGCGGCATCCCATATTTATCTTTATTGTTGGTACCAAGGAAGATTATGTATGTAGATATCTTTAAAACTTGTATAAAACAATATTTATGTAAGACGGCAATTTTTTTCCCATCTGCATCTTTTCTTAATGTTGGAGATTCATTTTTTACAAATATTGCTCTCAAATATTTTGTTTATTTGTTTATAACATATAATTTACTAAAATAATATTTAAGGTTGTCAAATTTCTTGCATCTCCAACAATATATGTCAAATGTTACTCATTGTATACCTTGTTTTTGTTGTGAAATTATATTTATTTCCATTGTGTTTCTTCATTATAGTTTTGCAATTAGCCAACAAGAAAAATTAAGCAATGCAATGTTGTTACACCTGTTGGATTGCATTTAGTGAAAGTTTCAATGAATCTATAGGATAATGATGTCTTTTGAAAATTGTAATATGGTTGTCCAATAGAGCACCCACTAGATGAAGCATTTTACTTTGAAAAGCCTTGAAGTTTTATCATAACACAATTTACCCTGTAATAATTGTAATTGATGAGCTCACAACACGTTGAGATGATTTTTCTATCATGTACCTCAAATAAGATAGAAATATTTTTATTTATTATCATTGGTTAACCCAACATTCAAAAATGGACAATATTTGAATCAAGAAAAAAATCAGAAAAATAAATAAACGAAGTTGACAAAAGCTATAAGGGGAACAAAAAATACAATATTGTCAACAATTTTAAAACAAATCTCCATATTATCTTCAATGTAAAATAAAAAGAGAGATAAAAGGATAAATAAATGATAAACTTTTTGTTGAACACTATACTTGGTATATTTGTGTCTCTTATTCGATTTAGCTTACTATGTGAACCTTAAGTATTCATGTGTGCATATTTTGCAACCAAAATAAAAATGCCTGAAGAATATATTTGATGGCGTGGAATCATTATCTTAGCAAGGATAAATGGAAAGAAAATAAAAAGAAAATTATTTTTCTTATTTCAAAAATTTTCACTTAGAAATAATCATGTAAACTCCTATTAACCCATTTGATAATCAGGGTTTTCTTGAAACACGGTGAATTTTTAAACTTTATGCTCCTATGTTTTGTTCCAATGAAACTATTTTTTTGTGTGGATTTTTTGTCATTGAAGTATAAAATGGATACGAACATTTGAATCTTGATAACAAAAAGTGTTTATTAGTGTTTACCGTTCATATTAGTTTATGCTCATAGTGGATGGCTAGACTAATGTTTTTTGTGCCAAGTTGATATTATCATTGGTAATTGGAAAAAGATATAGTTCATTGCTATTTTTTACATTTTTATCATTTTAAAAAGTTATGCTGGTATACAAATTATTTTTTAGAAAATTATTTAAAATCCTATAATGAAATATATATATATATATATATTGTTGTTCTTTTTAAAATAAAATTAATGTCAACATATTCTTAATTAGTTATCATTCAAAGGTGCACTTTCTCCCATTTCTATTGTAAACAATTCCCCACTGCTTTTGCCTTCTCCCGAAAGAATGTTATATGTATCGACAAGAGAAATTGATTTGAAAAAACTATGGAAAATTTAAAACACCCAAATAATATTAATCTTGAGTATTTAGATGAATGTTAATTCACTATTGAAAATGGTTGTTACATAAATTATACAAACCCTAAACTTCCTCAACTTCTCCCTAGCCCACTTTTCCCTTCGCTCTTTGTTTAGCTCTCTATTTTTGACATTTACTCAATAATTGCTCTTTCAAATTAATAGATTTATTATTCCATTACTTAAAAAAAAATTATTAATTATTAAATAAATTAATGAACTAATTATTTAGTTAATTAAATATTAGGTTTCCTAATAATAACAATAATAAGTAATTATTTAACCCTTATATAATCTGACAAAAAATTGTCCATTTCCTTTTTACATATTTATATGGTGTCAACACCTTGCATCTTCCCCCTATTTAGTGTTTTTTAAATTTATATGTGCATATTTATATGAATATTACTAATTTGCACTTACTCTTTGGAATATTATTTTGTTTATATTGTATTTTAGTTTTTTTTTAACTGAAGGATAAACATCGTAATTCTTTGAATAAATATAGTATCAAGTGTATGGAATAATCAATTTTATTAGGATAAGTATTGAGGATTGAGGGGTATTTTTGTCAAGGATGTGATGATATCTTTAAATTTTTACATCATGTTATAATCTCTACTCAATTATATTTCGTTTTCCATATTTTTTAGTTACTGATTGAGGATCAGTCAAATATTGTCTTAACTGGCCACCTTCCAATTTGTTTATGGTTAGTATGGATTTTTTGATGACACAAAGTTTTAAAATATTTTTTTTCTACATAATACTCTTCTACATCATGAACCTATTTTTCATCACATCATATGAGGTTCGAGCTTAGTTTCAATTCTATCTATAAATTGTGGTTGGATTTCATGGGGGTCAAATGCTATCACTCACCTTATCTAATTCCTTAACACTTCAAAGTAGTAAGTTGTAATAATATTTTGCACTCTTACTCTACCACATATTTCAAGTTCAGCCACTCCTTGAGGACAGTTAGATAGACCCTATTTCATTAGTCTATGTAATGACAAGTGTAGGAACCTAGATAATGCCTTCAAATTACATATAATCATCCTACTGAATAATTTAATAGAATGAGGGGAGCAGTAGATGCCTGCTATGAGAAGTGGTGATTGTTATCAATGGAACTCATATTAACGAGGGGTATCAATGTGGGGATATACATGATTAGATTATGGATTGAATATGTAGTTTATTGTGATGGGATGAGTTGAGATGTAATAATAGGGGTTGTATTAAGAGGAATAGTAACCAAGCTTACATGAGGTGGAGGAGAAGTGGTGGTGACTACATATGGAAGGGGACATCATAGTGTGTTGGTTTGTGAAGTTGACGAGCTCTACGCAGGATCTGATGATGGGGATGGATTTTTTTTTTACGTGTATTGTGAAGAGATAGAGTTAAGATCAAAAGTAGCGATAAAAGATGAAAAAACCGGGACCAATGTCCTTGATTCACCAATAGTGGAGTAGGGATAAATTTGTTGGATAACATGCTCATGATTGGGATCAATGAGTCAAGAATGGTTGAAGGTGATAGTAGTAATGGGAGGGATTTTTTATAGTTCTAATTTTTGGATGAGGACACCACGGGAGACGAGGAAAGCATTAAGAGCCACCGGGTTAGAATCCAAAATCGTTATAAAGGCAGGATTATCACTGCTGAAAAATTTTGGGCTATGTGGATCTGGAATCTCTGATGTCGTTGATTGGTTACTAGGAGAATGTGGAGGTTCTTAGTCAGTCTCTAAAGGTTGTATTAATTGATTCATCATGTTTGGGATATTTTGAATGTGAGACTCAATAATGTCTAGGGTTTGTTGTAAGGGGTTTGACATATCATTGGTGTTTTGAAGATGAGATAGTTGTCTAGTTAAAACCATGAACTACTCAAGGATCACTGTCAATTTTGGTCAAAAATGGTTGAAACAACTTTCCATCTCAAGGTTTTTTGTTTTTTTATGAACAGTTAGAGGTTATGAATCCAGGTAGGAAGATTTTATGGGGTTAGAATGGATAAGATAAATTAGGCTAGGTTGGTTTTAGGTGGTTAAGGAAGGGTAAATAAGATCTACATGGGTAAACTAAGATTTTCGATGGTAAATTATAATGTAATTAGGATAGGAATAATAATGTGAATAATGATGGTGCATTAATGTGTACTGGGTCACCTAAGGGTGAAAAAGTGATGTCTACAGAGGCCTTGGTAAGAATGACCAAGGTATTTCTAACCCAATACAGGCAGATGATCATCCTCATTTTGCAGGTTCAAGTTATTCTAGTGTGGGAATGTAATTTGGAGAGTGCTCTAAAACTGCTAAAGGGAGACAATATTTTGACAACCAAGTGATTATCCCACTAGTCCTACAGGAATACTCTCTACATGAAATAGTTGATTTTTCATCACAGATTGATAAAGGATTGGGTAAGAAATTTTAGAGAAGGGGTAATGAGATTCCACCTCTTCATTCTTACACAAATCATAAGCATAAAAAAAAGGGAAATGGTAAAACTCATAATGATGTACTCTTACGGTTTAAACAGTATGGTTCTGATAATCAAAAAATGATGTATGCTTTTTCATGAACGTTTTATGGGTTAAGTAATCAGTTTCTTGCCTTTTATTGGAAGAGAAAGTATTTTTATAGAAGTGGTTTCCTGATGAGCTTAGTGCTAAAGACCAATCTCATCATATTGAGGTGAGAAATGGAAAAAAAGTTTCCTTTCCCAGGAAAAGGAACCATTACACTCATTTTTGTATGAGTGGACACAAGGTTGAAATATGCTGGAAACTTCATCCAACACACCATCTGAGAAATGGTAAGAATAATTTGGTTTATAAGGTAACACAAAAATAAGTTAATCCACCAGCAAAAAATAAAACAACCTTGAATCTATCCACAAATTTCCCACAAATGAGTCCATTTTATTTTGATATGGACAATGAAACATCATTTGTTTTAATGGATAGATTTATATAGCATTGTTGATATTGATGAATACCACACTTTCAATTCATTTTGTTACCTTTGATTTTGGCATTCCGGTTGATTTTAGTAAAGGAATTAAAACCAAAAAAAATTAAAAGCATTTAAAAGGAAAAATGAATTTTGGAGTTATCAAATTCATTAGAGGAACTGAGAGACAAGTTAATCATGATAACTTATCTTCTTACATTTGAAAATTTGAAAATTCTCCATTTGAATCTCATATTTAGCATTTTGAGTTCTTGATACATTTTTGTTACAAGGAATTAAACACATTTTCAGCTTTGGATATTTTTTATAGCAATTTACGCAGGTTGTTGGGCACATTGGCAATGTTCAGTTTTCCATACTTGCATTTTTAGAGTAACTGTTGTTTTGGGAATGTATATATTTTTGGCATGTGTATGTTGGATGCATTTCAAGACCCAAATTTTGGGTAGTTTTAGTGATCTGACAGTTTCACATGGTCCGTGGACATTAGTCTAGCTATTGGCATTTTGGTGTCTATTTATTATTGATCTATTTTGGATGAGATTGTATTTGTAGAGATTGTCCATGTCAAAGGGAATCATTTTAAAATTTTCCTCTTTTGGTGTTTGATTATCTATTTTTAAACTGATCAATTTTGTTATGGAAATTAGAGTTACTATGGTTTTATAGTTCTATAGGGATTTAGTTAGACATTCGCCTATTATTAGCATTTGTTTGTCTTTTTAAACTAATGTATGGTGCTTGCAGAGATCAAAAGATTCACATGAGAATCAGTAAGACTCTAACCTCTTGGTATAATTTCTATTATTTATTTTAAACTGATCAATTTGGTGATATGATTTTAAAAAAATTGCAGTAAAATTTTTATTACAACACTATTTATATGGATTTTGTATGTTTTTGATATGTTGGAAGATGCTTGGCAATTTAAGTGGGTAAAACAACTTTTTGTGGAAAAATTTCCTTCTTAGTTGAGAGATGTGATCCAGAGGTCATGTTAGTGGAAAGAGTTTCCCTAGATTTCCCAAAATCATTACAGTATAGTAGAGGGCTCTGAGATCTTTTCAACGTGTATTTGAACCCGTGAAACATACTTCATTTGAACAAGAAACCGTATGTAGAAGTTCCCAGTTGGAGAAGTAAAAATAGGGGCAGTAGACCAATTGGAATGTGACACATGGCAGTGCAAAAATAATAAAAAGGGGTGTTTTTGGTTTTTTCCTTTGGTCATCAAAACCCGAGTCAGAAAAGTGGGCCACGATATTTTCTATTTGGGGGCCCTCAGTCAGGGTTGACACACACTTTTTATAGGGGATGTCTTTGCCTCTATTTCTTCATATTACTTTTGTCACATTTTTTTGCAAATATATGCTTCATGATGTAATTGGTTGGTGCATGTAGGATTAAAGTTCCGTAATTTTGAACTATTTACCATTTTACCATGGTATTTCACCATACCCACCGACCTACTTCTAATTTTGGCACTCACAATAGCCTAGGCACCCACCACATACTCCAACCAACTCAATGTGGTGAGTGAAAAAGTGGCTCGTAACCACCTCACCATGTCCATGACACCCAATTTAAGCATTATTCCCCACTACAATACAAGGAAAGTGGGACTAAGTCCCAAATAGGGTAAAATGTGGGTCGATGGTGGTTGGGGAGGATCAAACCCCCAACCAAATTCATGCAAAAAATAGGCCCCACCATTAGGCCATAAGGTGGACTCAAGCTTATATGTATGTGATTTGGGTCTTATACAAAATTAAGTTATTGACTATGTATTTTGTAAACAAGGCATTTTGCATAAAATTGAATTTTTGAGCAGTTAAGGGGCATTTTTAGATCTTGGTGTAAACTAGAAAGTTGTCCATAATTTTGAGACTCTCTCAGTAAATCCATTATTTTCCATATTTGTATTTATTTTCATGTATTTTTAAAGCATGAAAGTCATTTTTTGATAGAGAACAAAGGGAAGAGATTGTGCAAGTGCTTCGAGAAAGTGGACATCAGACATTGATCATCATCAGAGTCTTTTAAAGGTCTGAGAGCATGAATTTATAGGTTTAAGGATCCATTATTGTTATTGTAAGTTTTATTGTACTTGTAATTTTGACAATTTTAATGAATCAATTCAAATGAACCCGGAGACAGGCATTTTCTAAGCTCCATAAAAAAATTGGTGTCTTCTCTTCACTGATATTTTCATTCTTATTTCTAATATATTTTCTACATTAGTAAGTCATAATTTAATTCAGACAAGCATATTTTAATAAGTTACGACAATTTATGTGAAATCTTATAAATTCAAATCTTGATGGTTTTGATCGAATTGTTGGTTAAGTTGATTTTTGGGAATCAAAAATTCAGATTTGGATCAGTTTATAAACTTAAAAATTTCATATTTTTATCAGTTTTAGATTCACGCAAGTCATGAAAACTGACAAGTTAATTGATCATGTTGTAAACATTCAAAACAGTAGGGGGTCTATTGTTGTTTACAAATCACATGTCGACCTAGATAGTCATCTTTACAAAATAATGGAAATCCAAATACATTAAAATGACAAAACCACCTGTGTTAATACCAAATATGGTGTAGCTATGGTCCAAACATTTCCATCAATCACTAAATTTTTTTTTTAAATCGGTAAATTGTGAATTTACAAGGCTTATTATTTGATGCATTACTTGCAACAACTCAAAAATGATTTAATAACATTTTAACTAAATTTATTTCCAAGATCAATCAATGCAAGGTCTAACATATACAAAAAATAAAAAACCACAAACTGCATACCCCTTCTAAAACAATAATACAATAATAGAAAAAAATAGATTTTCTTATTACTGGACAACACTTGCAACTAGGCCCAAACCACAAGAAAACCCAATGTTTTATGTGTAAAAAATATATAAATACATGTCCAGATCAACCAAACCACTAACATCCACTACTAAGGCCTCCCTAACCAATTCGTACAAACAAGAATTTTCCTGCATTCAAACATAGCGATAACAGAGAGTATTTTATCAAACAAATTCACAATTAAGCAATACACATTTTGTTGATAAAATTATCTTATTAATAAATTCCCATAATACCAGCACCACAGACTCCGCACCTACCCTAACAGTGATTATAGTGTAGCTATAATCCATACCAACTGTAAACATGTGCCACTTAACAATAATCACATCTGCAAATAATCCCGCCAAGATTTGTGGCTAACAAGGTAGTTTCAAAGATGCACAACAGAGCAAGATCGACATGGTCAAAGGCACACAACCTAGCAATCGGGATGTTTTTTATGCCAACAAAATTATAGGCATTTAAATATGTTGTACTCAACACTAGTCTTATATAAATATTATGTTTTTTATTGCAATACATCACAATATACCATTTATGCCAAAAATAAAAACTATAGTTCACCATAACCAAAAAAAAATCTTACATTTCTATTGGACAACAAAAAATATTTTATATTTAACTAATTGAAAATGATGGTTATACGGTTAGGAAAAACAATTTCAACTAATATAATAGTATGATATGTTAGTAAGAGGGCTACTTTCATTGTGTGGTCAACTTATGAGCATATGAATTGAATAGTATATTTGTATTTATATGTTGTCATGTACTGAACTTAGAAACAAAAGTAAACAAGTAACTTAGCGTTTATTTTTTATATTATGATTTATTAAAATTATAAAATATAATACTTTTTGGCATTCACATCTAAAATATATGCATTACATTTTTAAAAAATTAAATATTTTTCACAAAAAAAAATGAGTAATGTTTTGATATTATAAATGTTTATGTATTTAAAACATAAGACTTTTTGGTATTTAACTCTTACATATAATTCTAATATAATATCCCTTCTTAATTTGAAATTAATGTAATAAATTATATGTTTTTATGTTTTATGATGGGAATTAAAGTTCTCTTACAATAATGACTTCCATCCATGTAAAAAGTTCCAATGTATTAGAGAATATGTTTTTTAAAATGTAATTATTTCAATATAAGAAACGTGCTAATATATTTAATTGATATGTTTTTTAAATTCAAGTATTTTAATATAGGAAAGATATTTTTACATATAAAGTATTATTATACTTAATTATATTTAATAGATGTTATATTTGTATGGAGAGTTGTTCCTATAGTGGCAGCAGATAAGAAGTGTAATAGCATGTGTTGTTTGAAAAATAATAATAATTTTCCCACTAATGTGTTTAATGGTTAAAATAATATGTAGAATTTTATAATGTCAACTATTGTTTAACACATAAAATAAAATATGTATCAGGGTAAAATATTTAGGTTATTCTTTTTTATTGATAATTGTTGGAAAAACTCCAAGTGCCATAACAAAAAAGATATTACAATGAAGCTCACAACGATTTGAAAAACATACAACAAAGAGCCAAACAAACTTGACTAGAGAAATAGACAAAAAAGTATAAAAAGCCCTTAGGACAAGAACAAAAATCAGTCCATAGAAGAGGGATGAGACCTTAAAACCATATGTGTTGGGGCTTAAATTGTTTCAAAGAAGTTATTTTCTTGTTCTGAACCACCATCCACTCCCCCTTATTAGAATCGTCTTCTTCAGGTCCACACAGGAGGAGAACATCGAGAGAAGAAATAGGTTGAAACAACAACTTGGTTGGACAAGAAGGTTCCCTCTCCTTAACCAATCCCGTTGAAACTTGGGTATTAACCTTTAAAAAACCATGATGAGGCCCTTGAGTAGAGATCTCAACCACAGGATTAGATTTAACCCTCGGGGTGCACTTTTCAGAAGAAGAATAATCCTCACATACCTAAGGAGCTTCAATGATATGGTGAGAAGGAAAGAGAATCCTTCCTTGAAGATGAATTTTCTCTACTTTTACAATTGGGTTGCCCACACTATTCTACAATCATGTTTGGAAACATCTATGGTAGTGAAAGGATAATCTTTCATAATCCAGTCTTTGAGTCCAAACCCTTTCTCCTATTTTAAAATCAATCTTACCAAGAAGAATAAGGGGTACATCCATATCGACCAATATATGGGCTTAAGAGGTACGCACCAATTGAGTGGATGCCTCATATGATGTTAAATGAACTCCCAAAGTGTTACCAATGGCTTAAAGACACGATTCAGACCAAAGTTGTAGGGGTAGACCAGGAAGCCTAACCCAAATAGGAATCCAATCGAAAAAATCCCTTAATGGATTAAACGATGGGTACCAAGGTTTTTTCATAAGACCATAATCATCCCATGGCCAATAAGTTTTATTGATAGAATCCCTTTCATCATAGGATTCAAAAATAACAATAAAAAATGCTTTCGAATAGGGGTAAATTTCATCTTTACCCTTAATCTTGGAGCTCCAATTTTCCAAGATACATTCGTGCAGCTGAGAAAGCTTCGGCCATAGATGGATGAATCGGAAAATGAGGTTGCATTTACCATATTCCTCCTCCCACCTTTGAACTTGAAGAATAAGATCCTCTTCAATCTTGATAAAAAGAGTTTTGGGTGAGGGTTTGAGGGATTTCCTCTCGCGTTGACCTCCTACAGTCCTTGAAACAATGGCTGAAAAGGTTATTTTTTGCTTATATAGAATGCATGGTAAATAGTTTATATGTATTGGTGTAAATATTCTTTATATTTATAAGTAAAATAGTATTGATATATGAATTTATGTTAAAATATTTTAGATGTATTTAATATGTATCGGGTAAAATATTTAGGTTATTTTTTTACTTTTATAGAATCTATGTAAAGATATTTTAAATGTATTTTAGATGCATCAAGGTAAAATATTTAGGTTTTTAAATATAATCTATATGTATAATTTATTTATATTTATAATTAAAATTTTATAGAATATTTAAAAACAAATACAAAATATATTTAGTTCATAACAAACATTAAAAATAGCAAACAAATATTCAAATAAACTAATTAAATAAATAAAAGACGCCAAGAGATATCAATCTCGAGGTGCCTATCTATGTTTAGATACTTTAGATATATTTAAGAGTAAAATATATTTTAGATGTATTTCAGGGTAAAATATTTAGATTAATTTTTTCTTATGTAGAATCTATGCTAAGATATTTTAGATGTATTTTATATAAATGTGGGTGAATAATGTTTTCATATTTATAATTAAAATTTTATAGAATATTTAAATAGAAATATAAAATATAATTAGTCCATAACAAACATTAAAAATAGCAAACAAATATTCAAATTAATTAATTAAATAAATAACTAGCATAGATATCTTAAATACATTTATCTAAAAAATATCGAGAAATATCAATCTTGAGGTGCCTATCTAACTTATGTGGGAATGCACCTCCACACACACACACACACACACACACACACACACATATCTGTGTCTTGTAGATATATGTATTTAAGATATCTTTACTAGTAGCAAAAATTGTCATAAGAATGTATTTAGTAGAAACTAGACATTAGGTGATGGAGTTCAATAGTTTTCTAAGAAAATGAATATGGTCAAATATTTCATTTATTATTAATTATTAATATGGAATTAGTTAGTTGTTATGATATTAATTCATTTGTACTTTTGTTTAATTATCGGTTGCAACTAATTAATTATTATAGTATTAATTTATTTGTATTTTTATAATATAAAAAAATCGGCATGATAAAAAAAATATTTATAATAATTTAAAGATAAAGACTATGGTTAATGTAATAGAATGTTAGTTTATAGAGGTTAATTGTATTTATTTATTTGTGTTTAAATTATAAAATTAAAATGATAAAAAGAATATGATAAAGAAAATATTGGGAATAACATCCTCAAACACTATTCTATTTTTTTAATATCAAATTTTAGAATTACTAAGAGATATATTAAAAAAGGGCTGCGTTGCAACAACAGTACCTGTCGTTTATGCAGTTTGTCGAGGCATTATTATTATTATTGTGATTTTCTTTTTCATTGGAAAACATCAATTGAAATTACGTTTTTCCTTGAGCATATTCAGAAGTCATGAGTTTATGTTTTTTTCCGTGATACAGTGTTCATGTTTTGTACACCAAGTCAAGCAAGGGTAATGAAAGTATACGCAAGGGAAAAAATAGGGGAATGAATTGCAGTGGAAACCTCTGAGTATATAAACTCTCAAGGCAAATTCATTTTGTTAATAAAGAGAATGCAAGGTATAAGGAATCCACAAGGTAATCAACATGTGAAAGGTGTTTAGACTCACCACAAAAGATGTTCCCACTACTAAAAGTTGTATTTCTCAAGTCAACAGCTTGACATGAGAAAAAAATTCATGATGACAAATAAGCCTCTTGCATAGCAGAAATAAGAAATTGAATAATCTTCATATGGCAAGGATATTCCAACATAACTTGCACAAGAAAAGCATTAAATGCCCAAAATAAATCCACTACAACAAGATTTACGATTTGATCATAATGTACATCATCCTAATAAAATAGTTTAAGCACACTAATAACAAATGTCATACAATGTAATGAAGAATAAAGAACTTTAAAGGAAGTATATATTGTGTCATAGTTTTGAAACATATATTTCTGAAAATGGTACGCCAAATATAGCCTTTGCACAAAGCATATGCCACTAAAAGCCAAATTTTCAAAATTAATAACAATTGTCAAAAACAAATGATGGGCCTAGGACATCTCTCTGCCTGCTATTTTAGCATCATTGAATTGATAATGTGGCATTCATTATTGAGGCTAATTTTCACATGTTAAAGTTGCCCTATAGCTACCGACTTAAAAAGGCCTCCAAGCAAAACAAGAAAGATAATGCTTGCTTCATAAATGAACTACACAGTTTAATTGCCAAAACCTGTCAGTTATCATACAAATATGAATCAAACAGTGGGGAAAATATGAATCAGATAGTGGGGGTTGTAGTTGCATCTTCTAATGGATTGAAATCAAATAACAATTTAATCCAGAGTGCCTAGCACTAAGGGAATGGCAACTGCCACCAACAAAGACTTTATCCCTTCCTGTAAAAGCAAGCACCACAACAGCGACGAATGAAATACATATTTTCCCCACAAAATCAGACATTTGGTAATGAAAGCAATAGCTCCCACCAATGAAATGGCATACGAAGAGAATATTTTGGAGACTTGGAGAAAATGAAATTCCATTAATCTTGTCTTGTTCCGCTTCCATACTAACGCGAAAGAATTTTTGCAAAAAAAAATGAAAAGGCAATCATTTAAAAAGGAAAAAACCATTCTCTTTTCCCATAACAAAGGTAACAATACAATACACAAGAAAGTTGAAATTGAAAAAAACAATATGGAATATAAAATTCTGTAAAATTCAGTAGATAATAAATTCTACAAATTTGTTACACAAGATGCTACTTTTAAAGAGTATACACAACTTCCTTTTCAACAAATAGCTACAAACAACTTTTCAGGGATTCCATTTCCTCCATTCTTTGTCTTCGATATGTTTTTTCGCATGCTATATTTTACTTTTATCATTTATTGAAAGTTTATAACTACATATTAATAAAGACATAAGGAAAATAAGGAACCATTCAGATCTCAGCCCTCGCAAAATAAATTGTCTGTGGTAGAAATTTCTAGTACTAGTTTTGATTGATACAGCGTTCCTATTTTGTAAGCAAAAGAAAAAAATGTTTGAAACCCATACAACCATGTGTACAAGAAGAAAACCCTAGCCGCAAGAAAATGGAGTTCATGCATACAGCCAATTATCCACGGCACAAAGGAACAACAGTAAGGAAGAACAAATAAAATTACAATAAAATATAAGGCGGGCAATGAACGAAAAAGCAACCACCAATGAAAAGCAAAAGAAATAAAACATTTGGACAAGATAAACTATAGTCATCGTCAAACATGCGGGGTGTTTCATGCTCTAGGCAACCTAGGCAGTTGCGTAGAGCGCATAATTTTCTCCCAAGTCGATAGTCAAAAATAAAAAAATTATTACCAGTATATATATATATATATATATATATATGTATATATATATATATATATATATATACCAACATGTAATTTATTAGGTTTAATTAAATCTGAAAGACAGGTTGCAGCCAAGTTAAATTTATTCATGTGATTGAATAATGTAAATCTGGAAAAAAAAAATTATGCATTTGACACAATTTTATGCGAGTGAGATTAAATCGATGGAAGAATAGCTTATAGGTCTGCAAGACAGATCAGAAATTTTGTATGTAGAGTCTTTTAAAATTACATTAAAGGTCAACTTGAAGAGCGGTCAAGGGCAATATAAAAGTGAATTTTTTATAAAAATTTAGGATTATCATTTACCAATAAGGCGAAAGGAAAATTTTAAATCTATTTGTGAGTCAAGCTTGTCGGGACATTTTAAATTTTATTTATTTATGCATTAGATTATATTAATTTATAACAAACTACTTTGGATTTAATATACAAAGCAAGTTATCTACTACTTTAGCATATTCATCTGACAAATTTCTTTCGCATTTAAGCTTTCCCTAATACGGTATATTATTTAACTTTAATTGTATGTGTTTAAAATTATACTATATTTTTTTTTTAAATATTGCACGGTTGGACGGGTGGCTAGATGAAAGAGGGGAGGGCATAGGCTCCGAGTACCGCCTAGAGTGCTCCAAAACCTTAACTCGTCCCTGCAAATATGGAGTACAACCTTAGACAAAATCATAGCAATGGAAAAAATCAGTCATCAATAGCAAACACCGAAAACAATAGTATCATGCCGACGACAAGTACTAATAATAATATAATACTGATCAGAGAAAACCATAATTCCTATATCATATATGCACTTGCTCTATGGACCGCCGCCAGGTCCTCCTCGTCCGCCACCAGGTCCATAACTAGCCATCTTTAATTCACAATTATCTCTCAACTCTTTCTTTTTCTTTCTCTGTCTTATGTCTTATGATTTGTAGTGATATTGTCTGAGAGAATAGAGATTATTTACGCATGTGTACAATGCAATGTGAACGCCGAATGGTAAATGTTATTTGATTTAGAGGGATAATTTTTTCTTTTGTAGTTGATGTTGTTTGTAATGATTTCAGGGATATTGTATTAGTTTTGCTCATCAACTTGGCCATGGCATTGCCTGGAATACACAGACCAAGTAGCTTTGGCCTTATTTCAACTCATATATTTACAATCCTAACATTTTGTGAAAGAGTTGTTAAATTCACCTTACACAATAATTTCAAAGTATAGAATTTTTGGTGATAATTTTTGCTAAAGTGTTTTCAGCAATTTTCACAAGCGAGAAAGGATTGAGTTATGGACAATACATTACTTGGTGAAATTCAAATTTTGCATGCATTTCTTTTAGCAGGTCAGCGGTAATCATTAAATTTACAAAAAAAAATTGGCTTCCTACAATTGATTCATTTCTTTTAGGGTGTTGATTCCTACAATTGATTTGTTTTCTATGAATTTTCAGTCCAATCCAAGAGGCTTATCTTATTCATAATACCACTATTGCAGATGTGTGTTCCACAAGCCTTGTGCTCCACCATGAAATGGTCCAGATCTCCAATCGTCTACAGTGACTGCCCCCTAGTTCTCTGGTAAACATGTACATTTACTGAGTCACCCAAAAACCAAAATTGCACATGTCTGAACCTATAACCTCATTGTCCATACCACCACTCTCCATAAATTCCATCATTATTTTTTGACTCACATCTTCTATGATAAAATTTACAATAAATAAAACCCCCCAAAAAACACTTACTCTCTCGCCCTTCCGCTTGCAATACAATTTAATTACTTCATAAAACCGTCACGTGAAATAATGAAAGAAAGCAATTCTTAAAACTAAAGGTTGAGTAATTACCAGGCTCCCAGCATAATGTACTCTTTCAACCATTAATAACATACTATACGCTCTGTCCATGCACGAACCCGGGATAGTGCACGCTATGTCCCTAAATTCCAAGCCATTGCAAGAATTCCAACCTCAAAGTTAATAAACAAATATTTAAATAATACTTGTGAACAACTTGAAGATTGCAGTGCTTGCTTAGATTTTTTAGGAGGATTTTCAGCCCAATGCCCATCTTGGGTTGGTGGACAACTGCCATCTACAAGGCCACTGTGTAAGTGGAATATTTATAAGGAAAATAATTATGTTTTGACAGTCACTGAGTGATTGTCTTCTGTGTATAGAAATAATGGTGCTTACTATTTTTTCCAAAAATTCTAGATTAGAATTGCACTCTATTTTAGTATTATCGACCTAAAAGAGGACCCTTCGTTACATTGAAGTTTTATATTCCTAAATCTTACTAATGAATTTGCCAATGCAATATGAATCTTATTTTGATTTGGATTAACTCATTTTCTATCTTTGTAATTTGCAAGGAACTGGTAGCACTTTGAGCCAAGATGTTGACAACGATAGCCCCTTATCTGAGTGGAGACTTTCATGTTAATAGAGATAACTCTGCATTGTATTCAAAAAGCTCCTTTAGATATTCTTATGTATCCAAACCAGTAAGCAAGCTACGGAAGAGAGAGGTGTTTGCAACCACTAAGGAGAATGATCTAAAATGTATTTTGTCAAGCAATAACACTATCTTGTCTAGAAATGTAACAGTTTAGGCCAAAGGAACAAGCTCTCACTATTAAAGCAAGGAATTACTAAAGCTTTTTGATAGTAAATATGTTCCTAATAGAGACCACAAGTTGCAATGCCATAAAGAAGGCTTCCCAAGCTTAGAAAAAAAGAGAAGGGCAGTAATGGGCAGGGAATTTAATTTTGAAGCTTCTAGAGTAAGATCCCCCTTTTAACAGAGAAATCAACACCCCTTAAAAATAAGGCTTCCAAAAACCCACATATAAATTCTTGTATAACAGAGAATTCAACACCCCTTAAAAAGGAGGCTTCCAAAAGCCAATTTATAAATTCTTGTTTAATAGATAATTTAATACCCCTTAAAAGTAAGGTTTCAAAAAACGCATTTATAAATTCTTCACGATGGAAAAGGAATACTGTTGGACCAGTTTCCTCCATGACAATGAAGAAACTGGTAAAGAAGATCAGTGAAGTAGATTGTTCTTCTCCGAGCTTGCAGAGTGATTCGACTGTTATAGCTGATGTTCTTGAGAGTGATCTTATCAGTTCTGAAATGAGTGAACCAGAACTGTTCGATTTGACTTTGCCGCTCGGTGAGCTTCTTCCAGATAAATGGATTACTACACCTATTTATATATCACAGCAATCTGAAGGATCTATTGCCGGAGAATTCCATAGCTTTAATGGCTCTCACTTCAGTCAAATCTATGAGGCTTCTCTTATTCTTAATACCACTATTGCAGATGTGTGTTCCAAGCCATAGCAAGAATTCCAACCTCATAGTTAATGAACAAATATTTGAAAATATTTGTGATTTCTTAGTAACTACAACTAAAAAAACCTACAGTGTTTGAATTACAGTTACTACATAAGCCCTGAAGGGTTTTGAAACCCATCACTATACTGAAAGAAAGCAATTCTTAACCTTATATTGAAGGTTGAATAGTTACCCAACTCCTAGCACAATACATACTTTGTTCTTAATGTTCCTTCCAGCCAATGACACAGAGAAAATGTCCACAACCACGTCATAATTGGGGCAAAGTGCAAATCATGGTTCCATGTCCTACGTGGCTATGTTAAAAAAAAACATTTGAATTAAACCATTGAATTAACAAGTAAAAGCTTGAATTAAATTTTCATACTTGTGATCTCTCAATTAATCAATATATGTGAGTTCAAAATTCAAATTTATAACGGCCCATGGGACTACCCTAAAGCAATATAATCGGAACAAATTCCCTCCCTAGAACCCTGCTTTACCAAGTTTGAGAGTTTTTTTAGTGAGATTATGGGCTTCTGTTAATGTGTGGTGGTGTAGTGTAATGGGAGGCATTATACTCCTAGGTAAGCTGTGGACCAAATCTTAAAATTTCCAACATTGTTTAGGCTCAAATGTGCCCCATTAAATGTAAATATGTGTCAGAGAGGATTGTATACTTCCTTTATTCTGTGCAAAGTAAATTTTGTGATATTTTCTTTTCTTTTTTGAACGCATGTAGTACTTTCATAAGATAATTGCAGGGAACAAATGGTTATTACAATTTTTGAATCATTGATTGTTATAGTTATTAAAGAAATTCATTACGTATTTACATTGTTAAAGTTTTTTTCTTACTTGTTTGAAAGTGATTTGATCAATGTGAGTAAATTTAGAAGTCTTAACATGTTATATTGTCATATTTTCTTAGTTTGAAAGAAAGCTTAGTACTTAACTGCAATTTGTATGTAGTCTGTGACCAGTTTTTTTTCCCATCACTACTGGTTGCGATGGATGTTGTGGTTTGTTGCTTCAATGCACGTGTAAAACAATTATTAGAGCTGCACCTTGACTCTGGATTTTAGAAATATATAAAATGGATAAACACCTAACAACTCAAAAATTTAGAAAAATATATCAAAATTGAAAATTTCATCATAAAATATTGATTTCGCCCTTAGATAATATACAATATCTCATCATGAGAGCATTGATTTCACCTATAATACCAGGTGAGATTATTATTACACATAAAAATTATATTTTGTTTAGAAATTTATATCATATCTAGATTCCAGATTTGTTATTAACTTTTTCTGAATTCCACTCATTGATATTACTTGATATTATGGTATATTTGTTGGTATTAGTTGGTATTACTGATGAAATTGACAATCTCGTAAGTATGATGTGAAGAACAGTCTATCTTGATTGCAGTCGTTTACGCTCATCTTCAACCTGAAGAAGCGGGTGGATTACCGAGTTTATGAGATTTTAGCTATGGCAGTTTTTAAAGATGGGTAATTTATTGTAAGTGCTAGAATGAAAGAAAATTGTGAAGATTTCATGTTAATCCCTTTGATCAAGACAATCTGAAATGATTTAGTATTCAAGGGCAGGGAGTTGACTGAAGGGTAAGAGAGACATATCCCAGTGTGGCAACAAGTTTGATTCTTATCATGTTAATAAAGCACAATATGTTGCAATAGTGGGAACACTTATGCCCTTGCCAGATCTAGGCAACAAATAGGAAAGTATCCCAATGCCATTTAGTCTAAATACCTTGATTCAAACAAACTTGATTCTGTTCATACAATTTCGTATAGTGATGGAGACATGGGCATTCAGGAATTTGTGTAGACTTTCTAGTTTAGCCACACCTAAATTCATGATTCAGATGTTACCTTGTATAAATAATGCAATGGACACGCTGATAGTGGTGCACAAAATGAATATCTAGTTTACAGGTATTGTATATCTTCAGCCTGGTTTTTTGCATGGATGAACTAAACAAATGAGTCGATATTAGTTGTGTTGTACAGTTATTTTGTTTGGAATGTCTTGAATGCTTTCGGAGTGTTAGAATATGGTTTCCACCCTGAATTTAATAGCTTCAGCTGTATTTGCTTATCCTTATTCAAGGAAAACAAAAGGGAAACAATAGGATATATTTAGAGACATTTTGAATTCTGTTTTATTTTTGTAAATTGCGGCCAGGTTAATTACAATAGGATATCTAACTGCATATAAGCTTCTAGATAATCTTGTGTGAAATCTGTTCTCTGCCTCTATTGCATATAATAATGTATTGTTTGTGTTCCCTGAGACCAACTTGATGTATCAGAGTTATAAAACCAAAAAATTGCCAGAACTATGCAAAATACAGATTTGGCATATTTGAAACCATCATATCATAACATGATGGATTTTCACTGTCCCAAACACCATCTTGGTCTATCAAGCCACCTGTATAACTGTAACAAATATTGGAATTAACAACTTGTAGCAAATTCAGTGTTGAGAATTTATATAACAATACCAATATAGATAGTCATCTAAGTACAGATATGGATACACTTTGATAAGTCTTGCATGCCAAGATGTTAGAAATCTCCATCTCAATTATGATTTATAACATTGCTTTTATATATGCATATTAGAATTAAACCACTTCTTTTGATTTGGGTGAAAGCCAATTCTGAAATGTATAGAGTTGTTGGTGATATTAGTAGTTGACCATACCGTGCATATTTTGTAACCATAATATTCCATGTTGCTACATTGCTTTTCGGCATTTGTTCAAATAAATCATGCGCTTCCTCCAACCTTCCATTTTCAGCATATGTCGATATCATTGCGTTCCATGAGATCAAATTTTGTTTAGGCATTTTTCCAAACAAATCTCGAGCTTCATCTACCTTGCCATCATTGATGTAACCTGCAATCATAGCACGCCAGGACACATGGTTTCGTTCAGGCATTTTTCAAACAGATGGCGATCCTCTACTCTGTCGTTAGTCATGGAATTCCATGAAGCCACATCCCGGATTGGCATTTGGTCAAACAGATTTTGTGCATCCTCTATCCTCCCATGTCGCAAACACCCATCAATCATAGCATTCCATGAAACAACATCTCGTTCAGGAATTTTATCAAACAGTTCGAATGCCGCATCCAATATGCCATTGTGAGCATATCCTGAAATCATGGTAGTCCAGGAGACAACATTTCTTTTAGGCATTTCGTCAAATAGTTTCCTTACATCTTCCATTCTCTCATTTTGTACATAGGCAACAAGCATTGCATAATTAACAACATGTAGCAAATTCAGTGTTGAACAGAGTGAAAATATGAGTGAGGGATCGCACTGGTCATTGCGAGAAACATTTGGAAGAGTAATAAATAATTGAAGATAATAAAATACAAACGAAATACTAATTATAACCATAAGTAACATTAAAAATGATGATTATTTTTCTACATTTGAGCCATACAATCCAAATAACCATAACCGAGACAAAATCCAAAAACTCAAATTTCCAACCCAATTTTTTGCCAACACTGTGAGAACAAAAAAAGAATGAGGATGACAATGTCCAGCTCCTCATATCTGTGACATCATAATCACACCAAATTACACATTACCAAATTCAGGAATAAACCTGAAATGTAAATGGAATTCAATTATAAACGAGTAAAAGAACTAAAACTTTGACGTACTAAAAGATGTTGAAATAATTTCCAAAAAGAAAAGGGAAAACCTTAATAGAAAACAATAAAAAAAGGTGGAATCTTAATCTATTTTATATTTTAACATACCATTATTTATATCTATTTTAAGTGGTTTCCATTCTCAATGTGGAAAAATTCAAATGGGAGCTCTCCAAATTTCATGCCCAAAAACATGAAAAGTAAATATAATTATTGACATTTTCCGATTAAAAAAATTAAGCATCGAAATCCCTTATTTTCATTCAAATTTACTTTTGGATTTTCATCAGGTCACTCCATTATCATTTGTGCATCATTCACTCATTTACCGGATTGCTCCCAACATAATAATCACTTTCATATAGTGAGCCAGCGCGCAGCTCCAGAGTAAGTGCCCACTTCTGTGTTCTGCTTTCTATCATAATCCTGCGGCTCCAGTCAGATAATTTATTTATTAATTTCTCTTTAGAATGTTATGCCATCTATGTCACACGGAATGAGGTGCTGGTTTCAATTAAAGACCAAATGTCACTTCTGAGCACCCCGACAAGCTACAGATGCAACCTATTAAGCTCTTCTGATAGTGATCAATGTGATGCAACAAATAGTGTTTCAATCCAATGCAATGCAACCGATCCACATCCGAATTGGGTGAAATGGATCTTGAATTATTTGTTCTGTAGTGCACGATACCGCTGGTGCAAAGATCGAGTATGATGCGCAATGAATTCAAATAACGCACAACCATGAAAACACATGTAAAGATGCAAGCTGTAGACAAACAGAGTGAGAGGAACGGATCAAATCAATGATGTGGGTCTGTTTTGGAGATTAGTTGTGACTCGTATCAGGTTTGTGATGAATGGATCTGCAGGATGTTACAAATGCAATTGGATGTTGACAAAGACAGAAACTTTTAAATGAATTCTTTCACAAACTCGCTTAAATTTCGGTCCAAGCATTGCGCTTAGGATGGATCAGGAACTCTGCACACCCAGTTCCTTCTTGGGATCTTCAAACTATTAAGCGCATGGAATTCCACAACGGCAGAAGAAAAATATGGTGATTTAGCTGAGAAAAACTGGTAAAATAGTCGATAAACATGAAAACGTCCAGACGGCCGTCAAACCGTCAACTTTAAGACAATCGCAGAAACGTCCGGAGGTCCTTTACCATAGGGGGGATGCCTTCGGCGTAATAACTTCAAATCTGCCGACTTGCTTGATATTATCTAAGATATGAGATATTATTTGAAGTTTTCCTCATCTGGCGACTTGCTTGCTATATATACCACTCTTTGAGGTTGATGTTAGTTGAAAATATGTATACATCAAAACACCTTTCAAAAAAAGCAGTGAATGTTATTTACCATTACAGAATAAAGTGGTGAATTTTTGCTATTTCATTAATGGGTAGATTACAATGTTCTTCCACTTTACCAAATACAAAAATATAATATGGTTTTCCAAATTCCAAATTCTAATGCAAGGAAACGGATTGCAATATGGTATTTTTGGGGGGGAAAAGAATGTGGTGGTTTTAGCTCCCATTTTAAAAATGATGGTGATGAGAACTTCCCGTGGAGAAGATTTATTTAATAGAATATTTTCTAATATTATTTGCGTTTATTAAAATACATAATTAATAATGGTGCTTGAAATGGTGGGCCCTAGCACACAAAATTGTTAGATTAGTTATATGAGGGAAATCGAAGGGCTTGGTATATAGAGTAGGAATGTGCGCTTCTAGCACACTCAATCTTGGCCTAGGCGCATTTGTATGCACTATTTAGCAATAATTATTGTTGCCAAGGTGTCCTCAACGTAACCCAAAACTTTGTATGTACTGTTTATTAAAAATAGAGAAAAAATAGGAGTCTTCTAACAATTTTGTCAGTTTAGCCTCTTTGTCTCCATGTCTACACCCTGTTAGTCTACCTTATAAATCTACCTTCGATGTCTCCAATTTTGTTAGTGTGCCCTCTTTGTCTCCATGTCTACAAGCTAAGTGTCCATTGTAAGAGTGCATGTGCTACTGGCATGTTCAATTTTTTTCATATTTCATTTAAAATAACTTTACTAAATTTTTAATGAGAATTTTTTCTCTCAATTACACTATTTTCAAGTTCTACTTTTTTCCGAAAAAAAAATAGAGCATCTCCCATGTATAAATTCTGCATTGCTTTAAAAAAAATTGACTACTTAATAACATAATTAATATTTTAGATAGTGTTTTTCTATATTCTATCATTTTTTATAAGGTGTACACATATGTATCTAAGGCTTTAGATATGTATAAAAATATGGATTATACTTTATCTAGTTCCTTTTTTTCAAAATTTATTAAATTTAAATGTGTCACTATTGGCTTGAGATCTTTTTTTCCTTTTTTTTTTACTTGTATGTTTGATAAGGGTGGTAATACAAAACGACCCTTTCCATTTATATTATATGAGATGTTTCTTTCACTCGTTAAGGAATCCATCAATGGTGGTTAGGTAAGGTGGACTTGTCTTGAAGAGGCATAGTACAATCAATATACACCTTCTATTAGTAAACTTCAATTATATTTTTGGGGATTTAATATGCGTCAATATTTGTTTGAGACACAACTAAAGGGGTGTCAATCTCTGAATTCCACTTTGTTAATAAAGGTACTTGAAATGGTGACCCCTAGCATGCTCAATTGTTAAGCTCTGTAAGAGAGGGACACAATACATTGCGAGGGTGTCTAAGGGTGTGTGTGTTGATGTCTTTCATTATTTTTTCATTAGCCATTCAAAATACTCTTGTTATATTTTTAAGTGAGAAAACTATTTTTCTTAATTGTATTATTTCAAGTTTTGATTTTTTTAAATGGAGCATCTCTACCCATAAAATATGTGTTTGAGAGTTATACATTTGTATGTATCTAAGGCTTTGCATATAATGCTTTAAAATATGGATTATATTTTGACTAGCTCCTATTTTTTGACAAAATTTATTAAATTGAAGTGTCGATTGAACCTACCTATGACACCTATGTGAGAAAGACTTTTCTTGAAGAGGTATGGTACAATCAATATAAAACTTGCTTAAATGATCATATTTCTATTAGTAAACTTTAATCATATTTTTTGGTCTTTTAAACAAATGATTGTATAGGGACACCCATTCATCTCACGAGGGATTCACTATATAAATTTATGTCTTATCACATGTGTTCAAGTAGGATATAAATTGTATATTTTACCATATATCTCTAAACTATGATATAATTTTACCATAACAATAAAACAATAAACTTAGATTTTATTCATTTTGGTCACTGTTACATTATGAGAGATACAAGCTTATATAGGAATTTCATCCCCCATTACAAAGGAGTTGAAATCCTTATCAAAGACAACTAAGCCATCTCATCATATATCTATCTCTATCCCATATATCTCTCACAATATCTCATATGACCAATCCACCTCTCTATTCTATCTCACACTCAATCTATATGATTTGTTCTCACAAATCACTCACATAATAAACTAACTATTACAACTCTCATAATATGAGTGGTTATTATAATTCATCAAACCAACCCACATTACATTATATTTTCTCACACACATTATATGCTAATGTTCATACTAAGATTTTCTAACAATATCCAAACGATCCATTTTCTT
This sequence comes from Taxus chinensis, assembly GCA_019776745.2. NCBI lineage: Eukaryota > Viridiplantae > Streptophyta > Pinopsida > Cupressales > Taxaceae > Taxus > Taxus chinensis. The sequence continues at coordinate 567,941,996 of CM034151.1, read as the reverse complement.
TCTGACATTTGTAATACCCCTTTATATTTTCATTACACTACAACCTGGGGGACAATAAAACTTAAATGTGGTCGTCTACATGGTCACTTCTTTCTTACAGGTGGCATTAGTGAGCAATGAATATCCAAACAAAGTGAATCCATAACAAGCAAAGGGAGGTAGTTTTTGAAAAGTGATAAGAAGTAAAAGTGTATGTCTCCATACTTGTTTCAACTATTTACTGGTGAATTGAGAAGGATTATAGTATTTTTTCAATATTTGCTAGTTTTTTTGGAATACGTCACCTTCTAGTTATAGTCACAAAGTGTACCACAAATTAAAAAAAATGTATGCCAAGTTTGTTGCTCAATTATAGTATAATTAAAGTCTACCACCTTTGAATACATATAGGTCAAAAATTTGAAAGGGCTCAAAGGTAGCACAACATAATATACTCGGGATCACTTCAATTCTTGCAAATTTCGAAAGACATAAAACTCTATGATTTTATTATAAAATAAATGTAACATGCAAAATCCAAATCAAGGGCGTCATTGTTGTCACATAAGGATGTTTTGTATCGTCCATTTTATTTAGAATTTATATTTATAAATTGGAAGATTGGAAAAATAATCGTCCAATGTAGCTATAGTCAATTATCATTGCACTAGCATTGTCCATAGGAAAACAACGATCATGATACCGGCATGCTTTTGCAACCAGGGAGTGAAAGATGAGACGTAAAGTTTCTTCCTCGCACACAAGAGAAACTTATTCTGTTGAGGTATCCTCGACCTCTCATTTCCACCAAGCATTGATATTGATATCCTTTTTTATGTTAATATTGACATCCTTCTTCTGTTGTTGAACTTGTAATGATTTTGGATAAAACTTGTAATTCTTTTATTAAAACATGGAGTCTACTAAGCATTATATGCTCTTGCGACTGTCATTTTGTAAGTGAGTCTTTCCATATTCAAATCCATTTTGGACTAGTGGGTAACTAGGAAGCTCTTCATTGTTATGTTCATTCACAAGTTAAATGAGCCCTCTGTTGCGTAGGCCATTCTTTCTGATATGACCTGCAACAACAATGACAAAATGGTCACATTCATCAAAGGCATAGCCTTTGAAGGAATGCATCCCTTGGATGAGGCAGAGCCATTTTAGTTGGGAATGTTTTTGGGTGGTGCATATCAAGCGGCATTTGGCAACCCCAATAACCAATATGGAAATTCAAACATGGTGTATATTTGTGGGCCTCGTTGCTTGGGTAATCCAAGGGCACTATAAAGGAAGACTTCAATTGACGTGTTGGCGATGATGATGCACACACATCACAAGCTTCATATTGAGAACTCCTCCTCCTCTCTAGAAGATGGCCACCACCACCACTAGTGCTCTATCGGTCTCTTTAGAAGATGACCAACACGGCTGACCGTAAAGAGCATGCACAAACTGACGTGGCTCTATATGGCCCCACCCTCGATGCAAGGACCAAACGGAGTCAACAAACTGACATTTCTGCCAGCTCCCATTCCACGTTGGCACAGGAACTGCAAGGCATCATGAACGGGTGTGTTGGACGTTCAAACATGGCAAGGGATGGTCACGTCATCATTTTTTTAAATTTAGAAATATCCGTGGGAATCATGCACAGTGTTGGGTGAAACATTTTTTGTCCCCCTCCCTGCAGAAAATAATAAACATTCCAATCAAAGACGAAGCCATTGCAACTTGAACTTGCTAGAATAGGTATCCACCACCGTAGGATCTCATTGCTTGCACCATTATTGTGGTTAACCACATGCCTGCTGGTTCCATGACTCCGCTCCATCAGTAAGTACAACATATTGTGAATCAATTCCATGTTTATTGGTCTTTTACTTGGCTCAAATGTGGTTTGCGTACAGGGGGTTCTGTAACAGACTCGATTGGTTTTGTAAGATGTCATTGTAATTTGTTTTTTATTGACATCACTTACTGCATAATTACAACGAATAATAAGTTATAAAACAAGACTTAAAATGTTTGGACTAGAAAATCAACCTGAATGGAAAATTGGTCCATCTTGGTAGTGGAAAACATAACATCAAATGTCACAATACCCATTTACTATTGCCCCTGCACATGTACTAGTATTTCTAGGTGCCCAAAAAATAATAATATTTCAAGCGAAGAAAAAATATAACTTAAATGTGTACCGAGAGTAGCATGAAACTTGTTCAAAACTTGTCCAGGGTGTCTAGGAATAGAGACCCATTGCTAACCACTTCTTCATGATTGACAACTAAAAGGGGATAAAGTTTGTTACTTGGTGGTGTTGTTTCTTATGGTGGTGAAGAATCAGGAACCAAAGTAGCCTCATTTTGAGGAAGTGGGAATTGTAAAGCACCATCATTTGGTGGAGGCAGAGAATGTGTGGATTGACTCGACAATTGATTTCCATTCAGAGCCTTCTCCTCTTCAAATATAATTAATATCAAAGGGATGGTCTGACATTAATGGAAAGAAAACAATGGTGGAGCAAGAGGCTCTACCAACAAACCCAAATAATAACAAAGTATATTGTATATTTCCCCAAGAATAAAAGTTATGTTACTAGAGGAAAATTGCATGTGAATGTTTGACACAAACACAAGTCACATAGATGTGCTTATAGCTTCAAAATTTGTACCTCTCTACACGTACCCACTTATAAAACATCAGTAAAATTTTCATTGTAATAATATAAACGTGTTCATTGTACATATGTTTTCATGACAAATATTTGACAAAATGTGTAGAAGGAGATTGGGGGATTTGGTTTGCAAACTAATGGTCTAACTGTAATATTGAATAATTTTGGTGATTGTAGCTTTGTAGTGTTTGTGCATAGTTTTGAATCTAGTTGATAAAGGTCTATAATGGTGGTAAGAAGACTATAATACTGTTATAACTCCTTGCATGCATGTATTGGTAGGTTATGTTATTTTTTGTATGAAGAATTTCTTTGGAAAAATTGTGATTGTGTGTTTGTAATCAGAGTGTAGCACAACAAGTGAGAACGTTCTTGTAGATAGAGGTTTGGTTAAAAGAAGTTTGATTGTTAGTAATATGTTCAAGCTTTGAACAACCTTGATAGACAGTGATATAGGTTAGAAGAGATCACACTTAGACTCAGAGACTCTTAATACTGAGTAAAGGAAGTATATCTCTTAGATAAGCAAGGTTTGATGCTAAGTGGGCAACCTGAGCAATTTGTGGATGGTATAACCGCGGTGAGTAAGGGCCCATATGAGTATTTTTTTTATATATAGTTGAGATTTCTTGATCATTGATAATTTGAAGCAAGGTGAAGATCTTTGGGAAAAGGTTTATCCTAGTATACAGTTCAATTGATTCCACTCTTCTATGACTCATGATCAAGGATAATTTTGAGGTTGAAGAAAGTTCAAAGTTGTTTAAGAAGTGAGTAAACTCATCAAAGATTACAGTAAAGGAAGATAAAAATGTTAGTGGAAGTACCTTTGGGGTTTAGATATCCCCTATTCTCTGATACCTGTGTAGTTAGTATTAGAATGAAGGCTTGCCAAAAATAAGATGAGTAGACATTCTAGTAAGTTTATAAGACCTAGCATGCATTAACAGACCTATCAAGGTAATTAGAGCTTTTAGTAGTTAAGTAAAACATTTTTTATGAAGAATTTCACCTACTTGGGCACTCTATCAAACCCTAAGAGTTAAAGAATGAAAGGAATTTGAAGGATTACAAGTATCAATAAAACACATTTTATATACATAATCTAAAGATTCTCACAGTGTAAATTTGCATGTTTTCAAGATGTGATTATATACATAGTGTTCATAGTTGTTGGCAGGGTATACTCATTTCTGTAGTAGGAGTTTAGGTCTAAGGGTTTAACGAGTAGTTGACATTTGGAAGTGCTAATGAAGGAACTAGGTGTTTTGGAACTGATGATCCTTACACCTTAAATTATTTGTTTTTTGTGGGTTTGAGGCTTAATCAATCCTAAATATTGCACATTATATGACAATTTGTAGTTACATGGTTAACACAGTTCATGGTGACCTAATTGGATATTACAGCAGTGAATTTGAGAGAAATTTTTGTTAAGGAAGTGGTTCTGAAAATTTGTGCACAGGTAGCCAACCCAAATCTGTACTAAAAATGTCATTAGGTGATTGAATGAGTGAGGGAAGCAAAATATATAAGGGAAAAGCCACCTGGACATGGCTAGTAAAAAGCTAAACCAGTCAAAAAGAAAGGATAGTTACGCAAGGAGTGACACCACCAAATTGAACCTACACCATCTAGTTGGAAAAGGGTGCTTGCAAGTGTGTGTATTTTCCAACTAGGACCTATAGGGTCTCCCAACCATCTCAATGAGTCATGATACCTCCATCAAGTTCTTGTTTACAAAAGATGCAAATTTAGTAATCAAGGAGGGTCCAATTGAACTTTTAGATTGAATTTTTTTCAACTAAGATGGATCAAGATGGAGTTGAATTCAAGCCTCAAATTATCATGATGCAACGTGTTTAGTTAAGCAAATTTGGAGGTCATTAGTCCCTTAGTTATGTTATCTAGATCTTCTTATGATCCAAATAATTGAGTGCTTGGATTTCTATTAAAACTATATATGAATGTTTCAGCCAAAGTTTCACTGTCTTGATTAGCTCCAATTACAAAAGTAGACCTCTAAGATGCAAATCTGGAAGCATTTTTCTATAGGGTGAGTAAATTTGTTTTAGACTGTTTATGGGCATACAAGACCAGATGTTTTGTATTGGAAAGCTTTTTTCTGAATGTATGTTTTAAGACTCCATTTGATCTACTTTTGAGTCAGAGTTAGTGTTATTTCTAATATAATTTTTTTCTTACTTGTCTTGAATTCTTCCTAGGCTTTGCAATCAATGTTATTTTCCAACCCTGTTGATATGTACACTATTAGACACTTGCTTATAATTTTATTTAGTAACTTGATTTTATCTTAATAATACTTTTAACTCTGCAATAAATATCCTTAATTCGAGTAATCAGAGACAACTGCGACCAAAATTTGAGTTCTTACCTGTAGAATTAGTCATTGGCCACCTTACAGTGCTAACAAGAAGCAGTAAGTTCATCGCTAAAACAATCGAATGTAAGCAATGCAAATCTTTCTAAATGTTTGAGATAAAAACATTTATTACCAAGTGATTGGTAGGACCTTTCAACTGATCGAAACCATCTTGAAATTGTGAATTTACTTTTATTGGTCACTTGAAAATTTATTACAATCAAAACCTTTATTGGAAGACCAACTGGTAACAATCATGTAGCTAATTAGAAAACTTGTCCATGGACCTAAAGACCGATGCTACAATAACACTCCATTAATGGCCTCAAATGTTGTATTCATGGTTAGAGCATAGCTGCCATAATGTTTAAAATTCTTAATTTATTCTTTGATCTCACTGCAGTCAAGGATCCTATCCATACATAAACACTTATAGGTTGTGGGCATCACTTTTGTAAAGAGTTATGGAACCCATATAGGAAATGATATCCCTAAATCATTATAATTATTCCTAGTTTTTTATAGAGTAACTAAAACATTGTTTGATTGAATATCTACATGTAATCTCTTAAGGTTATTACAGTCCTGGTAGCACTAGTTAGTGCACATGAAAAGTATGGTGGCTATTTCATTGGCCAACGTTTGTATAATTATGGATAATGCATTAGTGAACTATGAAGTGGTCATGCTTGGATTTATAATTTGGATTATATGTGGTTAACTAGCTTAAAAAATTTATTCATATGACATAATGATTAACTCTGTCTTAGTGTGATGTGTCACTTTCTTACTCTCTTAAACACTTGTAATCATATAAAAGAGAATTCCGTAAATGTGGTTCTTAATTCATTTACACTATATTGTGTTGTTGTATTGTATCTTTCTCATATTTCTCATGTTATCCTTGCTTTTTCATAATATAATAAAATTCCTCAACTAAAATAAGGAATATTATCTCTTTCTAAACAAGAAATTTCAACTATAGTATCAACAAGTCATTTTTTTCCCTATTATCAACAAGACATTATTATACCTTTCATTTACCTTCTCTTCCTTAGTTAGACTTTCCAACTTACATTCTCCATCTATCTCATTGTCCTCTCTCTCTAGCACTGTGTCTAATTCCTAATTAGTACTTTTCTTATGTTGACGGTATCCCTTACTTGTAATGACCCCAACAGTAACCTCAACATTTTGAATGAGCACGGGCTTATAGTTCATCAAACTTCACATATTCCTTAGTCTCTTCTTAATACTTTCTTAGTATATGGTTCTTAGACTATGTGTGTAGACATTACCTATGATTGCCCCTAACTGAGTTTTGAAGATTGCATGTAATTATACTTCCACTCAATGAGTACAATTCCTTTTCATAACCTCGATATAGTACTTATACACCCTCCTTTAGACTTGACTCCTTCTTTAACAATGATTATCACCTCAACCTCATCTTAGACTACTCTCAGACACGTTAGTATATTTCATAACAGAGTTGCACAATATCTTCTTCAAGTAAAAGCAAATTTGCACAGTCTGATAAGAACAACCTATAATTTTCAAGGTTTGGACACACCTTATCCTTCCATTTAAGCTCCTATAATTTCACACGTGTCACAAGGATAAGAATTGGAATATTACACAAAGATGTTTACTTTTTATAGGATTAAGATTGCATGAAGATTGATCTTGTTATTGTAGATTTGTCTAATGACGTGGGAAATGACAATGATAGTTCATCCACACCAATGTCTAATAGCAATTGTTTTTCTCAATCCACACAAGCCTATAATTTTCATGTTGGTGACAATGTTTGGTTGTATGTTGATAGTTATATGGCTGCCAAAGGACGCATTTTCTCTACTAAGTGGGGATACATTTCATAGGGTGTGTCAACCCCAAAGAATTGTTGTGTCGTGAACATTCAGAGGGCTATGTATCTAGAATTTCCAGAGAGGCTTCCCTTTGGTAAGAATAAGAAAGACACATTGCAAAAAAAATTAAATAGAGATACATTTTGGTTCATGGATTATATGAGCATAGATTCCTCCGCAACCAATGTACATGACACAACAAAGGTGTGCATATAATTTTTAGTTAGCTTTGCATTTTGTAAACGCTTCTCTATTTTTATCCAAATATGTTATATATCTTGTAATTTCCTTTTAGGATCAGGATGAATAGGAGATGACATCGAAAGCATTGTGACTTATTTTTTGGCTGTATAAGGTACTTTGTATGTTGTGAACTAAAATGTACTTTATTGATGTATGTTTCATATTTTTGGTATTTGACCACTTTCCTAAGATTATAAATTTTCAAATGCATATGTCTTTACAGGAGGTCAAGGAATCCACAGGCTCATTGCTTAGTCAAATTCATGCTCCTCTCCTTCATAAGGAGTTTACTTATCATGGCTTGAACATGGATATTACAGCATGTATTTGGACATTGTATTTTTGATAATATGTAATGATACAAATTAGTTGCAAATGATGGTTTAATATATACTTGTGTAATGATAACTTGTACATGATGTTTGCATGTATGTGCTTCATTTACACAGTGTATTCCTAACAATTATTTTATTATTGCACCTTATGAGTAATGTTGTGAATTTCCTTCCCTTACAATTAATGAGGTTACCTTACGCTTTTGATTTTGGGTTGATTTTTTTGTAGACACCCAAAATCCACTTGCGCATTTTTATTTCTAAAAGCACACTAATTTCCCTCATTCTTTGTATTTCCGTTATAAATAGTGATTTCCACTAATTAACTAACGTTTCCCTCTATTTTGGTTAATTAACGACACTTTTTTTATCAACTAACCTCTATCATGTTCTAGATGCCAATTGATGACACATCATTAGTTATAATACTCTTCCGAGAAAATAATTAGTGATTATTAGCTAATTAGGCCTATTTACCCTTTTTTGGTCAATAAACCCTATTATTGGCTAAAACCCCTCTTCCAACCATTCAAAATCACCCCATTTCCCTCTGAAACATCTTAAAAGGCTTTAAAAGATTATCCTAGTCTCTTAATTGATCCTAATTGGTCAATTAAGGCTCCCCACATGCTAATCACTTGTTAATTCCATAATCATGATTAAAAAACTTTAATCTACTTTATTCTTTTTAGTCCCCTTGCACCAAGATGCAAACTTTCTCTTAGTAAAAATCTATTAAAAGGACTAAGCTCCTACCTTCATACTTTACACCATGTTTTTCATCATTATCTAGTTAGGTTGTTTGTTGTGTATGCTCCTCTCTTGCTTCCTTAGACGATCTTGAGAATCAAAAACAACATTTAATCCTTTTTTATGATATTGTAGATCTTTTTGGATAACTAATAACTATTTGTGTGTAGGACCTAATAATTTCCAAATAAAGGAGAATCTAAACAAATCTCTAATTACACATGTGTTATAGGTTTTCAATGGTGGTTTAAACCAAATTTCTTAATCCAAAAGATTAAAAAAAACACCACCTCTATTCATCACATTGTATGTGTAGGTTTCAGTTAAGAGCTATGGCTTATCCTCTTTGACCTAGGATAATTTCCCTTGGCATAAGCCTTAAAATCACAAAAGGGATGCTCATAGGAACCCCAAAGTAGTTCACATAAGAGGGAACCTTGTGAACAAAATGGGAAAGTGCTCCACTACCCAACTGATTAGTACACCTTTGAGAGATTAGAGTCAAAATTATCTTCATGTGACCCCAATGAGATACAACTAAACACAATTTATTGTTCATTTTATCGATGGGGGTAAAGTAAATTCAGGATACTCCAAGATTTAGTCAATATGACTTTCTTGGTAAACCGCACTCGCAAAGATAATTTGTGACACCTAGAGAGAGAACCACTAGGTAGCTTATGGCTTGGAGCCAATTTGAATTTAGAAATTGTGTTTCACAGAGCTCTCACAACATGACAACTTTTTTGGATTAAAAACCTTGTTCAAACAAGGAGAGAGTCCATTAAATTTGAAACCGCGTGTTATTTCCTCACAAAATTTATGAAGTGTTACTTTGTCCTAGTTTTTCACTCTGGTCCTAAGACAAATCAAAACTCCGCCAAAGTTACACCAAGTACTTTTCATCACCACTTGGTCTAATCCTTTGTTTTCTTGTTTCCCATTTGGGAAAAAAGAATACATACCTATATAGTGCTATTGATTGGTTGTGTCCACCACTTTTGCACCCATTTACATTCATCCTTTCTTGAGACTGCGATGGTAAATGTTGAAAGTGTGTTGGTACGTATTTATATCTTGGTAGCCATGGTCTCAGATACCCATAATTAAGATTTCATATTTTAGCTAGGTTGTTTCATCATTGAATTCCTTTGAGTTTTTAATTTTCCCGCATTATAGCCATACAATTGTGATACTTACGTCTTGTTTCCATTTTGAAACTTGACCCAAGTCCTTAAATTGTATTGTTACGTTACTCACATAAATAACAACTTCTTGATATAATTAGGCTTAGTTTTGATCCTAACATTGCCTTTATTTTTTTAGAGTGGACGGTGTTACGTTGTTTGCATTATGATAACATTATTTTGATACTAAAAATCTTTCTTTTCTTGACAAATCTTGATTAATGTGTCAAAATAGTGTTTTTACACTACTCACATTTATAACTTCCATTTTCAAAGACTTAGACTTTGTTTATATCCAAAAACTGGTTTTAGTATACCTTGTTCGGTAGATCGCATCAACACTTTCTTAGTATTTAGGTCTTGTTTATTTTAAACATGACCTAAGTGGTGATATTGTGTTGTCACTATTTGTACTAAACCTATCTTGGAAAACGTAGGGAGTAAACTATTTTTGTGACTGGATTATAGTCTTGTACTTAATTGTAGTGTCCTAGATAGTTCTGGTCATATATATTACCTTGATAGTATATCATTCTTTATTCTTTGGTGTCCTTGGGTTCACATTGATCCTTTGGATTTGTGACCATTTTTTATTCCACATTCTTTGTGACGATTTGACGTCGTTCACACTGCTTGGTTTTTCCTAGGGTCCATATTTGTAAAATGTCTAGTTGGTTACCATTATGCTGCTTCAAATTGATGTAGAAGTTTCTTCACTATGAAGGATTTCAATCACCATATAGATCTAGGAATTTGTACTCAACAATGCCAACCATGACTGATTATCACATGGTTCCTCATACTTATGACAATAGGGAACCTAGGTATCTTGGCATTCCCATCAAAGGATTCCCATCACATGACTAAGCCTCATTTGGTTCTTCACATTAGAGAAACCATTCAGTTACCCCATTCCCCACCTTCATCTCATAGTTAGTGGTATGGTTTGGATGCTTCTGATCCAAACTATTATTGGGGTTCCCCTCGCTCTTCTGAGGATTCTGATCCAAACTATTCTTCTGATTCCCCTTAGTCTTCTGAAGATTCTCATCAGAGTCTATTCATCCAATTCGACTCTTGAATCACAGTCCTCCTTTTCTTCATAGGTCTCCCCTTATAAGTCTCCCTAACAAATGTCTTCCTCCTTTGAATATGTGTGTGACTCCAAGTTCCAAAAATCAAACATCTAATTTAGTTCTTGAGTCATGGACATCCCTTTCTACCACAGGACCCTCCTTATCTACCGCCTCAATGAACTCTTCCTTCTGTTGAATATTTGGGTGACATCTAAGTTGACTCCTATGTCACAATCATCTAATTGACACCTATGTCACAATCATTTAAGTTGACACCCATATCATAATCATTTTAAGTCAACTCTTACATCGCAATTATCTAAGTTGACACATACATTAATCATCTAAGTTGACACACACATAGCAATCATCTAAGTTGATGCATACATTACAATCATCCAAGTCAACACATACATCCCAATCATCTAAGTCTCACATATGACGTAATCATCCAATTTGACACATGCGTTGTAATTATTCAAGCCAACTCCTACGTTGTAATATACTCAATTTCTGTACAATCCTCTTTGTTTCCTAGGTATATGTTTTCTTCTAGGAAAACCAATGCCAATCAGTTCCAAATCTACATCTTCTTCTACTTGTGAGACATATTTATCCATATCTACTCCGTCTCTTGAGTCATATTCTTCTATCAATTGAAATCAAATCCTTCTTTGGCCCCTGGGTCATTTCGATGGTACCTTATTCTATATTCATTAATCTTCTAAAGGTCAATGTTTGTGTCCATGTCAACCATTCACAAGAAATGATGTGCTAAGATATATTTTCAATGCACTATCCAATTCCTTTATAGACATAATAAGGTTAAACCTTCCCCTCATCAAACATCTTCTAAATCTTCCACACTTGTTAAACCTATTTCTTCCAATCAACCTCTTATGGTTGAATAATAACACATACCTGATCGATTAATTTCAGAAGGAAGAAGCGATTTGAGACTTTATAGGGGTACATGAAGACATTCCTCTAGAAGGTTGCAAGAAATAATTCTATTTAGACCTCGATGCATTCACCAGTATTGTGGGGAAGATGTTGATTCCTTTTATCAAGAAACAAAGGAAGACCCTAGGATAATTGCACTTGGACCTCCTCTTATTCATTCATCTTCACATTCTTCATTATGTGATGAAATTTATGGGTTTGGCATTGATCCATAACCTATCTTCTCATTACCCAATCATTCTTTATATATCATGATACTTCAATCACAATCTCACCTTGGGTCACCACCTGGTATCCCATCATCTTCTTCTATGTGTGGGCCACCTCCAAGAACCCTTTCATCATCTATTTCACCTCCCAATAACCTGGGGTCACCTTCCTGGTATGCTCCTCTTCTATACTTGGTATAGTAGCCCTTCATTTTAGTCTATCCCCATCTTCTTCTTGGGCCACATCCTAGTAGCCCTTCATCTTTAGTCTATAGGACACTTCTTGGTAACCCATCCTCTTCTATACTTGGGTCCACATCATATTAGTCCCTTCATCTTTAGTCTATGGGACACCTCATGGTAGCCCATCCTCTTTTATACTTGGGCCACATCCTACTATCCCTTAATCTTCAGTCTATGGGACACCCCTTGGTATCCCATCCTCTTAAATTCTTAGACAATATCCTATTCTTCCATCACATTATCCTTCTATCAATGATTATGGAAAACCCACCATTCATTTCTATCACATCAATTCTATACATTTCACATTTCTTCTCCCAGTTCTTTTGGATCAGGCAAGGCATGTATTAGCTTATAGAAAACCCAAACATTTCTCTTTATCAAGGTAAGATCAAAAATTCCAAGAGCTCCAAAGCTCCCAAGAATTTAAACAATCATAAAGTTCAAAATCAAGCGCGATTCAAGAATGCACACCAACACAACCATCAAGTATGGCACAAAGTGCATAAACCTCTCGATGGGGAACTCAACCTCCCACATATGAAATCCATGTTTCAAGATAAATCATAGTCACTTTTTGAGTATGAGCTCACCACTATCATCGAAATCAAAGATAATATGACTCTTGATAAGACAAACACACTTAATATCCCTTATAAAGGAAATCATGAACATTGTTGTTGGATCTTATCACACAGATTTATATTGATTGGTCCTAATTTCTGAAAATCTAAAAAATCTAAAATTTTCAAAAATACAAAAAAATGATAAAAAACATTAAAAAAAATACAAAAAAATCAAAGGTACAAAGATCAAACATTGCAATAAAGTATTGTATACACATGGATCTTCTTTCTTCCCTTTCTTACTATCCCTCTATAATTCATCCACCATTTTCATCCCTTCGATGATATTTTTGTTAGTTTATTCACACATGTTTTGTGACATTTATGTCTATGGTATCCGTTTGACCTTATTCTTTCATTACCTTTGTAAATTAAAAGAATGACTAACCTTGTAGAGATCCTATCACAATCTACATCTAATAAAATTATTGCGAAGAAATTTTGGATATATTTGTTGGCACTAGCCAATGTTGTCATCATCGCAATCACTTCCATATCCTTTCAACAAGCCATAAGTTGTTCTTAACCCCCTTGTCAAATCAATGAAGAGAGGATGAAATAAAATTTTCATAAATAAATATAATCAATCAAAATCAAAAGCAAAAATCAAATTTATATATAACTCTTTCTTGTGGTATTTCCAATAATCTCTACTCGTGGCTATGGATGCCTGACTGGCAGTAGAGAAATGTTGTGATTAGAATCAAATACATCTCCATCAAGGGCTATGGATGCCTTGTTAACAATAGGAGCAATGTACAATTCTCCTTCCACTATCCATTCACTAGTAAAATTTGAAAATAAATCATTCCTACACATTGGATAAGGTTTTTTCACTTGTTGTTATATCAAATCTTCACTCGAAGAGGTAATAAATCTCCATGTGCACACATTGGATCTCAATGAGCTAACATAGGATTAGTATGTTACCAAGTGTCTTTTTTTTGGACCTTGTTCAGACTCTTGCTTTAGTCCATATCTTGTTTCATGATTTTTGCCTTTGGCTAATCACTTTTTCCTCGCTAATCTTCAAGCTACATTTTCCATATCATTTCATAACATTCATTATTATTCAACTTTGTTCAGAACATCCATGTGTATAAGATTTCCATTCTGCCATGTTAGAGGGAAACTATGTCCCTTCTTTCAATAAAACAATCTTCTACTTATTTTACATCATATGTTTCTTGGCTAGCTTACGCTAGGGGCATGTTTGCTCCTTCCTAGCACTTCATTGACTTGTGTTCATCATCATGTTGAACCTATCTATCTTGGCCTCTGATCCAACTTCTATGTGTGAATATTTTTCCTTATATTCCCATCTAATCGTTGGGGGTAACTTTTCATCTTCACCTTCTTACACATACGTGTGGAATTCTACCCTTGCACATCCCATCTGTCACTGAGGGCATCCATGTTTCTTCGTTTCTGTACATAGCTTCTGAAAACTTCTCAAAAATTGAAAAAAAATCATTAAAACATTCATATAACTTTTGAAAAAAATCAAAACATTCAAATACATAAAAATCTGAAAACATTTTGGTAAGCGTAACAATCAAGTTTTGCAACTACATGCCCTTTACGCACCCCTTTTAGTGCATGCACACTCTTCTTTGAGCCTACACGCCCACTTTTGCACTTGTGCGCCCCTACTTTTGCGCATGTGTGCTCCTTTGTGCTTGCGTGCTCTTCTTAGCGTCTGCACACCTGACATTCTCACTTACGCACCCAGGCTAATAAGTGCATTAAATGTACTAGAAAATCAAATTTTCTTCCAGTTTCTTCTAGCACTCATCACGCAATGGTTATTTTTAAAACAAATAATCATTTTTCACCCATTTTTGCTACGTTGGGGCATGTTTGTGCTTCTCGACAACCCTTTCTGCTACTTGGGCATATTTTTCTTTCTAGTAATTATTTGACGATGTCCCAATGACATTTTCATTTCTTGTACATTTTATTTTCTTCACATAAAAAAAAATTCAAAAATTCAAAACAAATTGGTAAAATCATTAAAAAATCCAAAAAATTGTAAAATTCAAAATTTCTTTCAAAAATGGGTCATAATGGCATGCACGCAGCTGAAGCCTGTATCAAATACATTGTCCTCAAACATTTAAATTTGTCCTACAAAAACATCTTTCTTAGGTTCTTGCTTGTTCTTGTCTCAAACTACTCGTGGATCATTTTTGATCTACCTCTATTAACAAAGCTTGCTTGCTTACTATGTCGGTACTCCCATGCAACAATGAGTTGTCAAAGACTGTGTCATAGCGCATGAATGATTTTCATGGGACTACTTGTGTCCTATGTTATTCCCCTCGCATGTATCCTTGCTTGGGGCACCATTTTTAACCCTTGTTGTTAAAACACAAACATTCGGGAACTAAGCTTGATAACAAAAACATTGGTACAATTTTCTTGAATGTTGTTTGTTTGAGTATGTGTTATTGTACTTGTTTCTCTATTATCTTAGCTAGTTTACTTTCTCGTATTGCATTGCATTATGTATGTTGCATGGAGTTACGCATTTTTAGTAATGAACAAACGTTAATATTATAGATTTTTCATGTTATTTTACACTTTTGTTGTATGCATTTATTTTAATAAGGAGTCGATGATGTAGATCACAAGGAACATGATGAAACAAATTTGTTTATTGAATGATTAAATGTAAAATCTATTCCTATATTCTTCACTCATCATGTCTTATCACTATTCATTTTTCTTCCAAATCACATGGGGAAATAAAAATCTTTTTTATTCCTACCCTATTTCTTCTATTTGTTTCCATCAAATTTTTTTATCATGTCGATTGACATCTTCTATCACCCCATCAACACTCGAGGGGGCATCCTTCATTATACTAATTTTTCTTCAAAATTTTACTTGTTTATGCTTTTCTACTATGTTTGAAGTGACGTCTCTTACTTCACCTCAAACAAGGGAAAATGTAGACACCTAAATTCCACTTATGTAGTTTTATTGTTAAAATCACACTAATTACCCTCATTCTTAGCATTTCCATTATAATTAGTGATTTCAACTAATTAACTAATATTTCCCTCTATTTTGGTTAATTAATGATGCTTTGTTATTAACTAACCTCTATCACATTCTGGATTCCAATTGACAACACATTGTTAGTTATAATCCTCTTCCGAGCAAAATAATTAGTGATTATTAGCTAATTAGGCCTATTTACCCTTTTTTGGTCAATAAACCCTATTATTGGCTAAAACCCCTCTTCCAACCATTCAAAATCACCCCATTTCCCTCCTAAACATCTCAAAAGGCTTCAAAATCTTATCCTAGCCTCTTAATTGATCCTAATTGGTCAATTAAGGCTCCTCACATGCTAATCACTTGTTAATTCCCTAATCATGATTAACAAGCATTAATCTATTTTATCCTTTTGAGTCCCACATGCACCAAGATGTAAAATTTCTCAAAGTAGAAAATCTATAAAAAGGACTAAGCTCCTACCTTCATACTTTACACCATGTTTTTTAAAATTTGAATAGCATTAATCATATAAGACATATGATCAAGAGTCCTTACTTCCATTGATGGATTAGCTTGCTCAATCTTTGCATCCAATCTTCATGCTTGGTTAGTAGAGGAATATCTAATATGGCCTTGTAGCCATTGTTAGAGAGGTCCTTTCACCATTGTGAAGTAGCAACAACCAAATTTTATTTTCTAGTGGTCTTCATAGGTCCATGTGTTAGTTAGCAATTCACACTAAGTAGGCATGTTTTAACTTAGATTGATTGATATCATGTTAGTTTTCTTAATCATTCCAATAAGCTAAGATCTTGATGTTACTATTGTTAATTCTTAGCTTTTTTAATAGGACTATGTGGTGTTAGTCTAGTTATTTAGCCTTGCTAGAGTTTTGGTAGTGCACATTTGGCACGTCCGGTGGGAGCATACCCCATTGCATTCATTTTCAAGATTTTTATATTCATTTTAAAGTTTTGATTTACTAACCCTCTCTTGTTTTAGTTTTGATAAATATGAGTTTTCTTAGCTATATTAGTTGTAGATGTTTTTTTTATGTTCTTTGCAGGACCAAATGAGGTAAGGTGTTGTCAAATTTGATTCAAGTTAACAAAGTTTGGAGATTTTTTAGAATTTTGTCAAAAATTCTCATGTTTTGGTGATCTACAAAACTACAATGCACATATGCTTTTTTGGGCGCGCATACGCTATTATGGGCTCGCACATGCAACACTTACTATTTTTTTGACACAAAGTTACACATATGCTACTTTGGACGTGCAGGCGCAACACTTACTTGTTTTGACACAAAGTCACACATACGCTATTTTGGGCACGCATACACTATTATGGGTGCACAAGTGCAAAACTTACTATTTTTTTGACACAGAGTCACACATACACTATTCTAGGCGTGCATACGCTATTATGGGTTGCGCACAACACTTACTATGTTTTTTGACACAGAGTCGTGCATACGCTATTAAGGCTCCTCACATGTTGATGACTTTTTAATTCCCTAATCATGATTAACAAACCTTAATCTAATTTATCATTTTTAGTCCCACATGCACCAAGATGCAAACTTTCTCCAAGTAGAAATTTTTAAAAAGGAATAAGCTCCTACCTTCATACTTTACACCATGTTTTGAATAACATTAATCATATAAGACATATGATCAAGAGCTTTAATTCCATTGATGGATTAACTTGCTCAATCTTTGCATCCAATCTTCATGTTTGGTTAGTAAAGGAATATCTAATATGGCCTTGTAGCCATTGTTAGAGAGATCCTTTCACCATTGTGAAGTAGCAACAACCCAATTTGAATTTCTAGTGGTCTTCATAGGTCCATTTTAAGTAGTTCATACTAAGTAGGCATGCTTTAACTTAGATTGATTGATATCATGTTAGTTTTCTTAAGCATTCCGATAAGATAATATCTTGATGTTACTATTGTTAATTCATAGCTTTTTTAATAGACTATGTGGTGTTAGTCTAGTTATTTAGCCTTGTTAGAGTTTTGGTAGTGCACTAGTTGCAAATGATGGTTTAATATATACTTGTGTAATGATAACTTGTACATGATGTTTCCATGTTTGTGCTTCATTTACACAATGTATTCCTAACAATTATTTTATTTTTACACCTTGTAAGTAATGTTGTGGAGTTCCTTCCCTTGAAATTAATGAGGTTGTCTTACGCTTTTGATGATTACATGATGCATAGATGTTGACACGTATTTATTTTCATGATGAAATCTATGAGATGTTATGTTGTTGCCATGTAATGGTTTCCACATGCAATCACTCATGTTGACATATTTAAGTTTTTATTTATTACAAATTACATATTTGCAATGATCGTGTTCACATGTTCCCTATTTTTTTGTGGCAATATTTCGTGGGGAATGGTGAATCATGTGACTGTTTTGTTTTCCCTCCATTTCTCTCACTTTATTGTCTCTATGTATTCAAGAAGCTCACTCTTCACTTCAAACAATAAACGATGATTACTTACCATGCATCGAGAAATAAAAAGAGGGTGGCCAAGGAGGGCTACAAAAATTCCCTAAATGGGAAAGTGCACAAAGATGGGGGACTAAAAAACAGTCAAAAATCTGCTCTTTGGTCAATTTTTCCGTAACGCACTCGCATTATTGCTCGATCACATTATAACGTGACATGGAAAAATTAATTCATGTTATAATGTGAGCACATTATGGTTTGGATTTATCTAGCCATAACACAAGTTCCTTATAATGCGTTCATGTTTTGACTGTCATAAAACACAATTATAACGTTTTGTCTCTCATTTTGTGTTTAGCTTTCAATTTTAAGTGTGTTATAACATGAGTGAGTTTCATCTTCTTGAGGTTTGACCCAATCCATAGGATTGGATTTTCCTTGGATATATAAACCTAAGGTTTGGATTGTGTAATTTGTGAATAAATCTTTGTTTGACAAAAAAAAAACATCAAAATCTCACATGTACACCCCAATATCTCTTGCATTATAACATAATATTCAAAAAAATTATACTACAATGTCAAGCTCGATTTTACCTTGGTGACGATATAATTCTTTCTAAAATATGATTATTTTAAGGCTTTCATCCATAATTTCTTTTACTAATGCCTTATTTTATTGCCAAAACTTATGCATACGTTTTGGTGCACAATTTATGATTTTTACATACAATGTTTTTTTTAAAAGTGTTTTTTTGTAAACTCCATTCTACACGCAACTAACAAAAACCAAAAACTTACTTTTTTCTCAAAGGTATGGGGGTGTACACAAAAATATTTCATTTTTGGAATGTGTTCACTTTGAAAATGAAAAAAAATTATATATTCATCCAAAAATTATGAAAAATTAGTGGAACCTCATACATGGTCTTAGCTAACTTTCTACTGAATGGATTTGAAAAATAATTTATAGAACTCAAAAAATGGGGGGCGCACACACAGTAAGTTCTTATTGTTTTTACACAAAAATAGACATTTGACCCTCTTAATCTCCACCATTTAAAAAAAATACTAGTTTAGAAACTAGATTTAAAGATCTACATTACTTATTCTTATCACTTTGTCAAATTTTGAGCATATTCATGCCAAATTATTAGATGAATTTTAGATTTTTTTATTTTAGGAAAAATTTGTCCACTTTTGACCCTCTTTTGGTCCCCATTTCCATTCACTTAGCCAAACCCAATGGAGAATGATGGAGGTAGGGAGTCATACTTTTATGTCATATTCTTTTACATGATGTACATATAGTATTTTCATTTGAATGCATGGATTATGCAATTGTTCTTCATTTCCTAATTCATGTTTCTTTGTATATTTTTAGGGATGGTTGTGGATGTTGGCGAGAGGGTAATTGGTGAAAGCATGTATGAAATGGAAGAGCTTCTTGCAAATATGATATTTGATTAAAATGTGCTATAGGAGGAACATCTGGATTTGAAACTCTCATTAACACATGTACAAATTGGATCACTCATTAGGGAGAAGGAATTTTTGTCCAACATTATTAAAATTGCAAGGAAAACAAGTCATACATTGGAAAATGTCATAGTTAAGAAGAACAATGTCTTGTAGACCCTCATTGCGGAGAATAATGAGTTACATAATACAATTTGTGCACTTAGGGGTGATAAGTTGAAACTTGAAAAGAAGTTCGCTTCCCTAAAAACTTCCAATGCGTACACAAAAGCACTCTGAGACAGCAATGTAGACATAGTAAAGGCCATAAACGTCAAGATGATGGCATGAGTGGTGTTTATGAAGAAAGGAAAATTTTAGTGGTGATTCTTTTCTAATTCACGAATATTTACATTTTTAAAATTTGAATTTGGTGATTTTTAAGAGTCGTATGGACCAAAATTTCACCTAAAATTTCTAGGTGCAAGTTAGTTTGGTGGGTCAAGTCACCTAGTGTTTATAATAAAATTCATATATACACTTATAATTACCCCAATGCATCAAAACATAAATCAGTTACATTCACCATCATATGCATCTTAAGCATAGAGGTATGCTCTTTCTACAATACCATAGGCTAGACACATGACCCAACAACATATTCCAGATGCCTGGTTGCTTGCTCCAGATGCGTGGTTGCTTACTCTAGATGCCTGAACACTCCAGACACCCAGACTCCCAGTTGAATTTTGTAAACACCCGACTGAATTTTGCATATACCTAACTGACTTTTTTAGATGCTTGCTTGAATTTTTACATATGCCTTGTTGCTTCTTCCTAACTCTTGGTTTCTTTCTTTAGATGCCCGGTTAGTAGCATACCAGCAAGTGTATGACTACACTCAATCATTCGGCAGCATATTCTAGGCGTCCACCATGTTTGCTTGAGTTCAAATTATGTGCTTCAAACATGCAACAATGCCTCACTAGGGATTCTCCGGTGCTCATAATGTGGAAGGACGATAAAAAAGGGAATATTTTATCATATTTTAGCAAACCTCAAAAAGGGATCAAGTAGAATCAGATATAATTGCAACCCACATACACACTAAATGTAGGTATTGTATGAACTAAATAATTAAGCCTTATTTATTTTCAAATTACAAATTCTGATGATATACTTAACAATAAAAATTTCAAAATCCCTTTTTTACAGATGTAACATATCCCACTGATGATGACATGCCTCCACTTGAGGAAAAACCTCATTATGTGCCTACATTAGACATACAATCAAAATATATGCAACAAGCTGAAGTTATGCCTCCACTTGAGGACAATCCTAATTGTGAAATGGAACAAAGAGAAGACATATTCAGTCATCAAACACCAACTTCAGCTTGAAAATCTAGTATTAATTCTTTGAAAAGGAAGAGAATAGAAAACAATCCCATTGATGTTGATGAGATCCAAAAAACTGAATATATTTTTACACAGTGTGATCAAAAACCTATTACAGGTGATAATACAACCCAAAAATTTGAGCAAAGAAAGTGAAGCACATGGACCATTGGAAGGACTTTTAAGTTTGACTGGGTAGCTAAGTTTCCATTCATTGAACTAGTTCAGCCAAAAAAAGGTAATGATATTCCAACCGAATGTAAATGTACTATTTGTAGCTAAAAATTTAGAAAGGATCACAAAATGCAACTCAAACTGGACATAATTTAGAAACATTGTGGTAAAATATATGTGGCAGTTAAACAAGCAAATGGTCAAACAAAATGAACACATAGATGGAAAAATGCAAAAGAATTCATGCATGTCAGATATGGATAAGAGTATTAAAATGAAAATAAACACCTAGAAAATCTTGTTGAGAAAGGAGGAATAATTACATCTCAGCTAGGAAAATTTGTTCAAACTAATTTACGAGCCAAAAATATACAGTTCTCAACTATCAACCATATTCTAAAAAAGGGTAGACATGTTTCTAAATTTCAAGATAATAAATTTTTATGTCAACTTAATTAATTTCCTAATCTTCCACAATCACATTGGTCAGATAACAGTGCTTGGGAAATTGTCAAATGTTTAGCAATGATTGAGGAGGATTTGAAAGAAAAGTAAAAAATGTAAGCTTTTTGTCACTTTCTATTGATGAGGTCATAGTAGTTGACAACACATCATGAATTTTCATTCATATCTATACTTTTGAGAACTGTATAATGATACCTCATTTATTAACAGTACATAAAATGACACAAAATTGTAATGCAAAGAACATTTACAAGTTGGTTATTTCAAGTTTGAGGAATATAGCGGGAATGGATGTTTATAATATCGCCACTAAACTATCATACATTGGTATAGATGGTGCATCAGTAATGTAAGGGAACATAAATGGTCTTTGCATTCAACTACAAACCTCCTTTGCCCCATACATGATTCTAATTCATTGTATGGTGCATAGAATGAATCTTTCATACATAATAGTTAACACATTTGACAATGTTGCAAAAGGTGAAGAGCTAATTTGTGACCTACATGTATATATGTCCAATAATCCCAAAATATTCCAAGAGTTTTGGAAATTTAGTGTGACTGATGGTAAAAATTTGCTTAAAGATAAGATACAAGGTAGATTTCTATGTATGAACCTGCATGTAGAATTTTTGAATAATATCCATCGTTGGAAACATTAATGTATAAATATCGTAGACAAGTTGACAAGGAAAAATATTTGTTGTACCATTTAACAGATTTGGAAATGTTACTAACATTAAGTGGAATTCTTCCCATGTTAAGGGAAATCAACTGTTTGAGTAAACATGCTCAAGAGAGGTTAATATATATTGTTGATTTCATCCAGTTGAGGAAACGTGTATGTCAAACTCTAGATATTTTATACATGTCCCAAGACAGTTTTAAAGGGCATTTATTTGAGAATTGGAAAATGTTAACATACATCAAGGATCCTAACTGCTATTTGAAATTCAATATTAAGGATTATCTTTGTATAGTTGTAAATGGGAAGGAAATACCAATGCATACGTTTCAACAAAGAGTTTATTTGGTTAGAGCAGAAATTGAATGTTGATAGGAGTCTTCATCAATTTTTGGTATAAGTTGTGGCGTTAAAGGAATAGCCACCAAAATAAATATGGAACAACGAAGGAAATAGAGAAGCCGCAATCCATAGATAAAGTCGCGAGAGACTAATAAAATCTGTGATACATAAAGAAAGTCGTGAGAGACTAAGAAAAGTTGTGATACATGAAGAAATCCACTGAACACTGGAAGAAACTGTGTAACATTGGGGATAACCATGGAAGTAAAAAAAGAGTCGTGGATTGAAGACAAATTAAACCAGTATGAGATAGAAGCCGATAGAGGCACAAGTCAAAGGAAGTGACTTTTGGAATGTATTGAGTTTTGTATATTTATTGTAATTAACATTTTGTATAGGTGGGCATCACGAGAATTATATATGTGAGTGCCATTTTGAGATTTTGTATGGGAATAGAGATAGATAGAATGAGGACATACATGTACTAAAGACTGATGTAATCATTATTCATAAATAAATAAAGAATGGATTTTGGAGTAAAATATGTTATCTATTTTACCTGTTTCAAGCAGCTTAAGTGCATACGTGAAAGAATGGATGGAGCTCCTTGCCAAATTGAACCACATTGTGACCCTACGTAGAAGGAGAATGCTGATCTTTCGAAATTTTTGCAGCTTGGAAGGATTTCCAATTTCATTGAGAAGATTCAAGGGTACGATCAGAACATTACCCAACATTTTTCCACATAATAGAAGAAAAGAAATTTGAAGTATGGAGGGCGAGAAATCCATATAATAGAGGAGTTAATAGCTAAAATCACGGGCCTTAGTTTAAAAGGCATCATATTCTTCAGTAAGAGACTAGATAAGAACACAAAAGCTATAAAATTCATCGACACAAGGGAGGAGATTCATTTTGTCACAGCGGTCATCAAGTTAAAATCCATCCCTGTGCCATTTGATGAACTTGTTGGGATGATGGTTTGTTTCATTACCCTTGAAGGTAGGTATATCATGGTTCCAATTAAGCATTTGGTATCTTTAAACCATTTTCATAGGATTCTACTTGTTTACTTCCCACATTATGTTCTGAATTCCATGGAACACTCCATCCTAGAGTACCAAAACTATACCAGTACCATTCCCCTCCACCAGGGATTAATTTTCCTCCTTCACTTACACTGTGTTGCCCATCACCCTACCATACATGTTACTCATATCATTTTGTCCAATTTTGAACCCCGCAACCCTATTCATTTTTCATCCTCACTTTTATCCCTGGGAAGAGGAAAATTAGAACCAAAAACCCATCTTTTTCTAAAATGTAACATTCTCCCTCCGGAAGAGTCCTTCGCAGTAATAAGGATACGGAAATTTCACATAATCTCTTACACATTAGCACCACAAAACATAGAAATACTAGTCAGGAGGAGAAGAAGGAACTTATAAAGAGAATTGAAAACGTGGAAAAAGAGCTAGAAAATATCAAAAATAAAGTGCATCAACTAACCAAACAAAAGGGAAAAATGAAATTGAATGATGATGTTGGAATTGGTGAAGAAAACATCAATGAAATCTACAAGAAGCTGAATTCCCTTGATAACATATTAGGGAATTCTAAATACATACATGACCATAACATTGTAGTTTTTAAAGTTATTTTTAAATTTTTGGAACAACATGTCAGAAGTATTAGCATGCTCAGTGGTATCTCTAAACCAATTTGGGGCATAGATGTTAAAAGGGGTCATGTCCTTTCTCAACTAGATGCCAATGATCCTACACATGTCACTACCATGGCTCTCTTTACCTCATTGTAGACTATTAAGTCAAGAATTGGCAGGGCTTCTAAAAAATAATCTACTGCAGAGTTGTCTTGATGTTATTTTGATATTGTTCAATTGTTTCTTACTCGCTGATTTTTTACAGTTATATCCCTATCTTGTCTCCTTTTTTTAGTTCCCTTTTTTACTACAGCTAGGCTTATTTTAACATCTAGATTTTGATCCACTTTTTCTTTTCCCTCCTATTTATCTGGTTATTGAGCCTTTTTGTAATAGGGTATAGTCCCTTCAAAACTATTTGCCAATAAAAAAATGTTATCTGTTTTCTTTTATATTTTTGTTCTTAGATTAGATGTGGTGTATTTCCAGTGTACATCCCTAACTAAGGTCAAATACTCCTAAGCCTCACAATTCTTTCAGGATTCTAGGTCAACATTTGGTGTCTGAGCTCAGGTTCCTTGTGTTAAGTGGATGTTAGTAAATATTTCACCACTAGGGTATTAGAAGCCCGCATTATTATAAATTTAAAAGTGGTGGGAGAAAAATATCGATATATTTGTAAAAGGATAATAAAAAAATACAGAAAATAACTTATAAAGCAGTGGAAGAAAAAAGTGTTTGGGGAGTACGGAGAATAATTTTGGGCCTAGTTTACTCATCTGTTGTGGCCCTGTTTATTAGCACATGAAAAGAGGATAGAATGGTCGTGGATGTGCTTGATAAAACCTTTTGAGTGCAATGTATAAAAATTAAACATAGTAAAATATCTTGACGAACCATGGACCAAAGCAATCGATTACTGGTATGAAACTACTCTAGATTCTTACATAATCACGTGGGAAATTCAAGATTAGATGAGTTTTGATAACAAGAAATAAGAATTTATAAGTCGAGCCCGTAGTTGATTTCTTTAGTCAATTCCATTATTAATTAAAGTGTTAATGATCGAAAAGGGATTAATTATAGAAGAAGAAAAATTCCTTTAGGGGGACATGCACCGTGGAATGATAGATGCGAAGGGGGGTGATCCAAGAGTCATGACTTATCATAAGTAATGGGGTGCTGGTTAGGGTGGAAGAAATAGGATGACATGGGGAAAGAAAAAAAAGAAAAAAAATAGATAGTAAGGAGGGATTAAGAGAATTAAGAAGAATTAGTGAATTGCGAGGGGATAATTAAAAATAAGCAAACAAGAAAGAATGACAAGGATGGAAGAAAGAGCTAGGATAGCCACGGAAAAAAAAGGAGGTAGATAAAAAGTTGGAGAAATAAAGGATAGCCTGAGAAGAAAGAGCTAAGAAAATAAATGAAAGGAAGGAAAAATTGAATAAGGTTAAGAAAGTAGAGAATAAATTAGAGAAAGAAGAATCACCCACGTAAATTGGAGGCCAATAATTGGCTCACCCAGAAACAGAGGCAAACATATCTATTCTAGCTATAATGCTCACGTCTTGCAGAGACCAATGAGGTTTTGTTTCTCCATAGAATTTTGTAGTTTAGTATACTGTAGAAATTCCAGTTCAACAGGCTCTAACAAGACAAAATCTTAATGAGGGATCTACAACAATTAGTAGGAGGGTTAGAACTAGCATTTAAGAGAGTATTAGAATTAGAAGGGTGGAATGAAGAATAATTAAGAACCACATTAATGATCAAGGAAAGAGGTGAAGAAGAAGAATAATTCATGTGAATGAAGGAGTTATTTGAGGACTTTGGAGAGAAAATAAAAAATAATAGATTAGGAGAAGAAAGAAGAAGAAAACATAGATAAACAAGAATGAGGAAAGATAGAGGTAATAGAAGATAAAAATGAGGAAAGAGATAGAGAGGGAAGTCAAGGAGAAGAAAAATAAAAGCAAAACAAAAAGAGAGGAAGTGATGAGGGATTAGAAGAAAGATATAGATTAATAAACAATAAACATAGAAAGGTAGTTACGGAAAATATTAGTTATGAAAAGTCACCAAATAAAGACATGCGCCTTAACCAACACAAAATCCTAAAGGAGATGACACCACAGATCTAATGTCATTCCATGTGCCGCTTAATACATTGTTTGAGAATTTAGAAAAAGGGAAGAGTTTGGAGGAAAGATATCAAATATTGCGAGAAGAGAGTCAGAGAAGACAAGAAACAGTAAAATAATTTCAAGAACTATTGGGAAAACTATTCTTTGATATTGAATTGAGTAGGGATAAGGGACAAGAGCATAATTCAAAACTAGTTCATAACCAGAAAAAGAAAGTAAAAAAATTAAACAGCTAATAACAAATACTCGATTAACAATGGCTCAGAAGATTAAAATGTAACTTTTTGACAAGGAATCTAGAGATGCATTAGAACACTTGTTCCTATTGGAAGCCTACTAGAATAAAAATAATACCATAGATGAAGATACTAAGATACAAGATTTCGCATACTCGTTAAGAGACGATGCACTACATTGGTACATGAAGATTACTTCTCAAGGAGTGAAACCCTGGGCTGAAATTAAAAGAGAATTTAAAATAGACTTCCATTTCCTAGAGGCACTAGTAGAAGGAGTAAGAAAGATGAGAGAACTTATACAAAAATAAGGAGAATCAGTAAATGAATTTATTCAAATATTTAAGAATGTTACTAGAAAGTTAGAAGAGCCATTGATAGATAAGCAAAGAATTGAGTGGTTTACTTCAGGGCTACTTACTTATCTAATGGAAGAATTAAATTCACAGTAATTTAAATCATTGGCAGGGGATCATTTCTGAAAGTTCCCTAAACATCTCTAAATGGTGTCAGTGTAGAAGATCATCTCGAGAGCTTTCCAACGACTGTGAGAACGCGACAAACGGACATCGGGAGCTCTAGATATGTTCGGTCAAAGTTTGGTCATGGGAAAGTCAATTATGGTCAACTGGTCAATATTGGACCGAATCGCACTGTGACACGTGGCTTGCCAACACTCGTCGAATTCACTCGATTTTCCTATCGGGAGACGACAAGTGGACTACAGGATTATTTCTATTCCACCATTGTATGGGTCGAAATAATATTATATTGGTAAGTTCACGTTCCAAATGGCGCCATATATACAAAAGCCACATGTATATATGTGTATACATTAGTATTAAATCTAATGTTTATACATAAGTATTAAACTCCACTAAACCACCAAATGTCCACGTGGAGGAGGAGTGAAGCGGTGTGGGAAGCAGGTTTAAAGGCCCATGCGTGGACTGTTCCACGTGGAAGAGGGAGGATGAAGCGGTTGTTGGGGGCAATCTATCCCAACGTGGTCTTTGACCACTATGCGTGTGGAAAGGCTTTAAAGCCTTAAAAAGTGTTCCCTCTCCTTAGCCACTCAACATGGGATTTTTAACCCATTGTAAAGAGTATCCGTGCCAAAATTGGGAGTTAATCCCATAAAAAATGCAAATGTTGCTGCGTGGGGATTTAATCCCTTATTTCAATCGGCTAAAATGGGAACTAATCCCATATTATATGCAAACCGCCCAAGTGGATTATATGTTATCCCAATTTCTATGCTACGGGCTATGTTTATTAGCCTATGGATGATATGCAATGCATATTTTTTGGGCCCTAAAAATGTATAAATAGGGAACCCATTTGTATTGTAAAACACACATCACACACACCGAACCACGGAGAAGCTCATTGCTCGAGCACTGGAGGCGAAGTCCGAGACACAGAGGAGAATGAGCTTATTATTTGTTAAGCTTTTTGTGGGCATGTGTCAATAGGTATTTTATATTATTGGCCTATTATTTTAGGCAATATTAGATGAAATATTTGTGATTGGGAGTAAATTGTAAACTACCCAATAGGCCCATTGAGCCACACCAATTACTTGTAAATCCTGGATTGTCGACCGGAGTGCTAGCTTCGCATTATTTGCGTCGGGAAGGCCGATCACAGCCGAAGGAGATTGTACGCCAGGAAGGTGGAAGTCGGGTGCTATTTTTCACCCTTGTCGTCTGAAGAACTGGTGTACTGATAGGCAAGTAAAATTCCATTAGGTTTTCTTGTGAAAGTACTATTGTAACTTACAAGTTTTGACTAGTGGAACGGTTCGATCACGAACCCGGAGACGTAGGCAATTGCCGAACTCTGTAATCAATCTGTGTGCAATTGTCGTTATTGTCTTGCATTATTTTAAATTGATTACTTAAAAGGAGTAAATTATCGGCAAATAATTAAAGCCTATAAGGGTCCGAGATCAGGTCGTAATAATCTGATTATTTTCGGATCATGTTTGGTATCAGAGCTGGTTTAGCTCCATAGTTGTTTTTCAGTAAATCTGATTAACAAAGTGATTGCTTCAAGTTGGTGCAGTTGGTTCAGTTTGTGTGAACAGGGTACAAGTGCACTATGGGCAAGATGTCTAAACAGGCAAAGCTCGAAGAGATTGAAGCTTATAATCACCAGATCCAGGAAGAGAACTCTCTCCTGCGATCAATGTATTCCTCCCTGGAAGAGGAGAATGCTCGTTTAAAATCAGAATTGCAAACCAAGGATGAGCTCTTGGCAAGGTTGCAGTGTGGTGATCAGAGGAAGGAAATACCTTCAACTTCAGATGCAGAGGCCACGGCAGATGATTGCACTGTAAGTTGTTCACCACGGGAATCTTCTTCTTCCTCCCATTCGGTTTCGGATTCAGGTAATGAAGTCTTTGGTTTGTTTGAAAAGCATACTAGAGGCATTGGATCCAAGTTACTAGATAAAATGGGATTTGATGGAAGAGGCCTTGGTAAAAATGGCCAAGGTATTGCTAACCCAATACAGGTCGAGGATCGTCCTCGTTTTACAGGTTTGGGTTATCCTAGTGTGGGAATGGAAATTGGAGAATGCTCCAAGAACGCTGACGGGAGACAAGCTTCCGAAAGCAAAGTGATTACCCCACTAGTCCTGCAAGAAGATTATGAGTAGGAAAGTTGTGCTTCATCGTCACAGGCAGGATGTGGTAAGAGAAATCAACGAAGAGGTAATGAGATTCCACCTCCAGTTTCTTACCATAATCGTAAGCACAATAAAACTTCTGATCCACTTTTTCAGCTTAAGAAGTATGGTTATGATTTTCAGAAGATGTGGAATTCTTTTCCATGTACTTTTTGTGGATTGCATAATCATTCAGTGGCCAGATGTTGGAAGAGAAGGACACTGATGAAGAAGTTGATGCCGTTCGTCAAGAACAAGGCAAATCAGAAAGACCAATCTCGTCATGCAGAGTCAAGAAATGGCAGAAAGAGTTCCTCATCCCAGAAGAAGGAGATTAAGAGGAATTTTTGTGCTCATTGCCAGAGGAATGGGCATCGGGTGGAAAATTGCTGGAAACTGCATCCATCTCGCCATCAGAGTAATGGCAAGCCAAAGATGGAATGGAGGCCTATTGCAAAGGCAGAGGAAGTTTCTACTCCACCACTAGTTGACAATTCAACCCAGGACCAGGTAATACCTGAAAGTGAAAGTCCTTTAAAATGGGTAAGTCAACAATTTTTCAATTATATATTGCATAATTCAGATTGATGAATCGTATGCAGTATTAAGTTTGGAGATCAGATATTGTGAGAAAATGCTGAGAGAAAGGTTTACAATACTCAGTGGATTTTCTTACTTAGAAAATTTGATTAATGCTCCTAACATATCTCCTAATCAGCGTGTGAGTACCTGTTACAGCTTGGATACAGGATTTGACTCATATAAAGCTTGGAGATTGATCTGCCATTTGTGCAGACAGTAGAGTTCGCAGAGATCAGCTCGGAACTTCATTCTGTGTAGAGGCATTGTGACCATGCAGCAGAATGGTAGCTGAATCACCGTTGGCATTGACGTCGGGTCGGAACTTCATTATGTGTAGAGGCATTGCGACCGTGCAGCAGAATGGTACCTGATATTAGTATGTCAACAAGAGGAGCTCTCAAAGGATTAGCTCGGAACGTCATTCGGTGTCAAGGCATTGCGACCACACATACGAATGGTAGCTGATCAACAGACTTAGCATCATACATCAGGAGGCTCGAGGTCTTGAAAAAGGCTTAGCATCATGTATCGGAAGGCGTTGAGGTCTACATAGACTTAGCATCATACATCGGAGGCTCGAGGTCTTGAAAAAGGCTTAGCATCATGTATCGGAGGCGTTGAGGTCTACAGAGACTTAGCATCGTGCATTGGAGGCTCGAGGTCTTGAAAGAGGCTTAGCATCATGCATCGGAGGAGTTGAGGCTGTAACAGAGGTCTCGAGGTCTTGAAAGAGGCTTAGCATCATGCATCGGAGGTGTTGAGGTCTGTAAAGGGACAAGGCATTGTCCATCATTGACATCGATCAATCAAAGCTCTACGTAACATGGAGTTCTTTCAAATCAGTTCAGATTCTGCAGAATCAACTCGGAGCCAGGAGCTGTGTTATAGAGTAAAAGAAGATCCTTGTTGTCAGATATCAAGAAGCTTAGCACCAAACAGAAGGAGTGTTGAGGTTTCATTTAGAAACTTAGAACCAAAAAGTGGAGGTGTTGAGGTCTTCTTTGGATATCAGTGTGGCGCAGTGGAAGCATCATGGACCCATAACCCACAGGTCCCAGGATCGGAGCAGAGTTTGTCGAAGTGAGAAGGTTGGAGGAGAAGACCCAAGGGTCTACTACAGCAGCACTTCCAAGGTGGCAGCAGAGTTTTCCAGATTCAGGACAGTATGGAAGCTTTTTGGGACAAAAAGCTTTTCTCAGTGGGGAGGTGTGATCAGGGGATCATTTCTGAAAGTTCCCTAAACATCTCTAAATGGTGTCAGTGCAGAAGATCATCTTGAGAGCTTTCCAACGACTGTGAGAACGTGACAAACGGACATCGGGAGCTCTAGATATGTTCGGTCAAAGTTCAGTCAATGGGAAAGTCAATTATGGTCAACTGGTCAATATTGGACCGAATCGCACTGTGACACGTGGCTTGCCAACACTCGTCGAATTCGCTCGATTTGCCTATCGGGAGACGACAAGTGGACTATAGGATTATTTCTATTCCACCATTGTATGGGTCGAAATAATATTATATTGGTAAGTTCACGTTCCAAATGGCGCCATATATACAAAAGCCACATGTATATATGTGTATACATTAGTATTAAATCTAATGTTTATACATAAGTATTAAACTCCACTAAACCGCCAAATGTCCACGTGGGGGAGGAGTGAAGCGGTGTGGGAAGCAGGTTTAAAGGCCCATGCATGGACTGTTCCACGTGGAAGAGGGAGGATGAAGCGGTTGTTGGGGGCGGTCTATCCCAACGTGGTCTTTGACCACTATGCATGTGGAAAGGCTTTAAAGCCTTAAACAATGTTCCCTCTCCTTAGCCGCTCAACATGGGATTTTTAACCCATTGTAAAGAGTATCCGCGCCAAACTTGGGAGTTAATCCCATAAAAAATGCAAATGTTGCTGCGTGGGGATTTAATCCCTTATTTCAATCGGCTAAAATGGGAACTAATCCCATATTATATGCAAACCGCCCAAGTGGATTATATGTTATCCCAATTTCTATGCTACGGGCTATGTTTATTAGCCTATGGATGATATGCAATGCATATTTTTTGGGCCCTAAAAATGTATAAATAGGGAACCCATTTGTATTGTAAAACACACATCACACACACCGAAGCCACGAGAGAAGCTCATTGCTAGAGCACGGAAAAGGTGGACACACACAACACGAGCTTATTATTTGTTAAGCTTGTTGTGGGGATGTGTTAATAGGTATTTGTCTATTGGCCTATTATTTTAGGCAATATTAGATGAAATATTTGTGATTGGGAGTAAATTGTAAACTACCTAATAGGCCCATTGAGCCACACCAATTACTTTCAAATCCTGGATTGTCGACTGGAGTGCTAGCTTCGCATTATTTGCGTCGGGAAGGCCGATCACAGCCGAAGGAGATTGTACGCCAGGAAGGTGGAAGTCGGGTGCTATTTTTCACCCTTGTCGTCTGAAGAACTGGTGTACTGATAGGCAAGTAAAATTCCATTAGGTTTTCTTGTGAAAGTACTATTGTAACTTACAAGTTTTGACTAGTGGAATGGTTCGATCACGAACCCGGAGACGTAGGCAATTTCCGAACTCCGTAATCAATCTGTGTGCAATTGTCGTTATTGTCTTGCATTATTTTTAAATTGATTACTTAAAAGGAGTAAATTATCGGCAAATAATTAAAGCCTATAAGGGTCCGAGATCAGGTTGTAATAATCTGATTATTTTCGGATCAACGTGTCCCTTACTTGATGTAGCACCACCTATAAATCAATTGATGTATTGTAATGCATGCGAGTCGTATAATCATTGTCATCATACTTGCCCCTCAGTTGATGCATTGGACGACTTGAAATATTACACTACCAGGAGAGTAATGACCGCTAGACAGAATGCAATACCTAACCCTCCCCCTACTCAACCACAAATTCTACCAGGAAATACACCACCTTCATAAAAAATGATAATTGTACTGCAGTATGCAAATCCACAAGGTGACCAACCTTATTTTGAAACCAGATATCAAGGAAATAGCTATAGCCCAAACTATCGAGGTTATAATGATGGAGGATACCATGGAGGGTATCGAGGTAGATATAGAGGAAATTACAAAGGTGGATATCGAGGGGGATATAGAGTTAGATATGACAACTACCATGGCAGTAGGGGATATCAGTGTTATAATGATGGTGGCTACCGTGGGGGTTATAGGGATAACCAAAGAGGAGGATATTAGAACATAAGACTCATGACTTGCTATAAATATGGACAAGATGGACATCTTGCAAAAAATTGTAAATAACCTGATCCCTGCATATTTTTCCATTAGAAATTTCATGACGTGTTTAATTATCGTAAGGACGCCTAGATCTACAAGAGTGGAACAATGAAATTAGATGCTTTAGGAGCATATGCTCAAATAAATGTGTAGCACATCACTAGAATCCCTTGGGATGAAGAAACTATAGTAAAAGATAAATCCGTAAGGGCCACTGCTTAAGGAACTATTGTTTCAGGAAGCAGACTTGCAGAAGAAGATAAAAAAAAAGGAGGCAAAATTAAGTTACATGATAAAAAAAGCAAAAAAATCTGGAAAACGTATTGAAGAACCGCGGTATAGGGTAGTTGTTACAATTAGAAGTGCCACTAGGAATGAGATGGCCCCTAAAAATAAGAAAATAATAAGGTTACCACAAGAACAAAAATTTTCTAATGAAGAGGAGTGGAATGATAAATAAATCAAGTCAGGGTTGCACATGAAAGAAGTTGAAAAGATTAGGGCACTTGTAAGAAAATCAAAATCCATTGAAGAAAGATATTATTTCCTTAAAGGAACTAGCTAAATTAACTATCAATCATGGACTAGTAGATAAACTGAAACAATTCACTAAGTATTGGAACAAGGAAGAGAGAACTTGTCACGTCCACAAAATCAAAGGAGGACACAATAAGAAGAAAAGAAGCATATTTCGTACTCAGCGAACATGGTGCAAGTCTTCCATCTACCTAGACGTGGACATATTTGATACCACCATTACCAAAGTACTATTGGATCTTGGCGCGAATGTCAATATGATGTGTAAAACTACATGGGAGATGCTTAGAAGACCTACTTTGGAACCCATGAGATACTTTATCATATTATTGGATGGATTATCAAGACAACCACTGGGAGTGCTAAAGAATGTAGTGGTGAATATCATGGGAATTAAGAAAATGGTGAATTTCTAAGTGGTAGATAATGTCGTTGATAATACTTCATATAATGTTATTCTAGCTTTATAATGGTTTGTGGATTGTAATGGAACGTTAAGTTCTAAAGAAGAATAGGTAACATTGAATTTAGACAGGATATGATTTCATGTACCCTTGTATGAAGGAATGAGTGCTGCATGGGTAGATAAAGTATGGCACAATACAAAAGAGGTGAATTTTTAATGAAATACAAGGGGTATACACATTAAATATAATTTCCAATATTGACAAAGAATTTGAACCAAACTAGGATGGTGAGATTTTAGTTAAATCATAAGATACCATTGAAGGTTCAAATAATGTAGTAGAATCATGGATACATGTGTTTCCAGAAGAAAGTACTCAAAAATTACATTTTGTAAGAATAATACCACCTAGGACTATCACACTAGGAGACAACTATAACATTGTGGGTGACATTTTCACACCCGCCAAAGACACATTTTAAGAATAGTCTGAATACTACTTTGCATAAGAAGACGAAGAAGACGACATTTTTTATGCCTCACAAGATATTTTTTCTGCGGAAGAAGAAGAGGTGAAAAAACTTCCCATCAAAAGAGTATACAGGCTAAGCCACAGAGTATCTCACCAAACATTACCCAAATACTCAGGATTTGGAGACCTAGAAGGGTACATCAAAATTATGGAAAGAATATTTCCTAATGAGAAGGCAAGGATGGAAGCATTAGATGATACCTTAACTATAAATGTCGCAATTCGGTGGGCAACACATAAACATAATGTGACTCATTGGAATTCGGTAACAACATTACTCAAATCCATTTTCATGGAAAGTGAAGGATATTATGTCGCGATCCCTGAATACTCAGGAGAAATTAATCCGCATAAGCACATTTAAGTTTGTGAACAACAATGGCGGTTATGTGGGAATACATCTCCCTTACTATGGATTCAATTGTTCGTATGGACCCTCAGGCCCATACTGAAATCATGGTATTCACACTAAGAAATTAAAAGGGAGACTGGAGATTGGGATAAAATGGTCAAGTACTTCTGCCTTATCTTTAATTTTTGGGACGGGAATTTAAATGTATTGAGAAAATTACAAAATATTTGTATATTCCAATTTTCAACACCTGATGAAGCCATAAAACAAAATTTTGAAGAAGAGAAGAGAACATAACTTGAGATCCTAAAACCTCAAGAAATTTGTATGAAGATTCCATAACTAGCTCGGTGTTATAATGTAGAAAAATAAGAAAGAGAAGAGAAACCAGAAAACTTAAGATACAAGGTCATATATGATGAATGAACAGTAGCAGAGAAGAGAGATGAATGGGATAAGTATTACTACAAGCCCTTAAAAATTGGGAATGAAAACATTGGGACAAATGGAGAGGATAAATTTGCCAAAAATGGAGACTATTGGTCAGAAGAAGAAGTGAATAAAGTGGTAGAATTACTACGGGAGTTTCAAGATATATTTCCAAAGGAATTAAAATAATTAAAGGGAATCAAAGAGGATCTAGGGACAATGAAAATTCAGATAAAATATGGATTCGAGCCCATCAAAAAGAGACCATATAGACTAAATCCCAATTTGAAGGTGGAAGTAAAGTCAGAAATTGATAAGATGTTAAACGTTGGGATCATTAAACCTATCGATGAATCATAATGGATCATTCCCATGGTGATCCAAAATAAGAAGACTAGAGAGATCCGCGTGTGCATAGATTATAGGGAGCTAAATAAGGCATGTGTGCATGATTCGTTTCCAAACCCTTTTACAGAATAAGTAATGGAAAACGTGGCTAGAAGAGAAATATACTCATTCACAGATGGTTTCTCTAGTTATTACCAAATCAAAATTGCCCCACAAGACCAGCCCAAAACTACTTTTACCATAGAGTGGGGGTCGTTTATGTATACAGTTATGTCATTCAAACTTAAGAACGCCCCAACAATATTTAGTAGGATCATGTTTAACACATTCAAATATTTCATTCATGATTTTCTATAAGTCTATCTTGATGATTGGACTATTTATGTCCTATTGAAGAACCACATGCAAGTATTAAGGCTGATGTTTCAAAGGTGTAGAGCCTTGCAAATATCACTAAATTTGAAAAAATGTATTTTCTTGACTCCCTTTGGCACACTGCTAGGGCACATAATCTGTAAAGAAGGACTATTGATTGATCCATTAAAGACTTATATGATTGTTAATTTACCACCACA
Organism: Taxus chinensis; assembly: GCA_019776745.2. NCBI lineage: Eukaryota > Viridiplantae > Streptophyta > Pinopsida > Cupressales > Taxaceae > Taxus > Taxus chinensis. Next base: position 567,905,707 of record CM034151.1, on the reverse strand, counting down.
AAAAACACAAAACAGGTGAGGATGATCCTTGGATACACAGGCTATCACAGAAAATTCATCAGAAACTATGCGGAGATAAGTGCCCCATTAGAGGAATTATTGAAGAAGAGAACAATCAAATAGATTTCTTGGTCCAAAGAATGCGCGGATGCATTTGAGATCCTGAAAGATAAAATTTTACATGCACCCATTTTGATTTTTATTGATTATAAGGTACCCTTCCATGTTCATGTGGATCCATCAGGTATTGCAATTGAAGCCATATTAACTCATCCGTGAGAAAATATGGATCATCCTATAGCATTTTCTAGTAGGAAATTAGAAAAGGTGAAGAGGAATTACACGACAACAAAAAGAGAAGCAATCGGCATGGTCTATGCCTTGATGAAATATATAAAATATTTATTACCCACCTCATTTGTATTCTATAATGACCATGATCCCTTAAAATATACATTGAATAGACCAGTTTTACAGGGAAGGATATGTAGATGGCTCATGTTGTTTCAATAATTTGATTCTACTGTGGCGTTGAAACCTAGAAAATTAAACAATGGCCCAGATTATTTATCAAGAATTGGAAATGGAGAAGATGAGGGGCCTATCGATGATGATTTTCCTACTACTCATTTATTCCAGATAGAAGCCATACCTAAGGAATTTGATGAAATAGCACAATTTTTGCATATAGGATAATTTCCCAATAATTAACCCATCAGCAGAAAAATAATTTGCTAAGTAGAGAATTTTCATTTACATTGATTCAAGGTCAATTTTATAGAAAGGGACAAGATGATGCCCTTATAAGAGTAGCTCTGCAGCATGAAATGAAGAACATCTTGATTGAAGCACATGAAGACATAGCAGATAGTCATAATGGAGGAGAGTAGACAACAAGACTAGTTATGATGGTTGGCCTATGGTGGCCTACACTTTTTAAAGATGCTCACAAACATGCTAGGACCTATGACATATGCCAAAGATTTGGGAAACCCAACGTAAGAGATGAGATGCCATTGAGACCTATTTTGTCTTTAGCTCCATTTGAAAAATAGGCCATTGACTTTATTCGACCTATAAAACCATCCTCCGAAGATTCTCAAGAAAGGTTTATTATAATTGGGATATAGTATTTGACAAGATGGGCAGAAGTAGTTCCCATAAAAGAATGTACTGCAAAAGTAACTACCAAATTCATAGATGAAAATATTATTACAAGGGTGGGTGCCCTTTGAGCATTACTAGTGATCAAGGTAAACACTTTGTAAGTACAAATTTTTAAGAATTATTGAGTGGGTTTATCACAATAGAAGTACTCAATACCAACCATAAGAAAAAGAAAAGTAGAAGCATTCAACAAGGTGTTTAAGAATGTATTAACGAAAATTTGTTCTTTACAAACTATAGATTGGGATTTGAAGATACCTTTCACTCTAGAGGTGTACCGCACAACTTATAGAAGGATCACAAAGTATTCACCATTCATATTAGTGTATGGAATAGAATCCATGGTCCCCATAGATTTTTTTCTTCCAATTTTGAGGATTGTAGTAGCTTTTAGAATGACTAAAGATGATTCACTCTATGAGAGGCTGATAGAATTAGAAAAACTGGATGAGAAGAGGTTCATAACCGCATATAACCAGACCTAGGAGAAGAGAAGATAGAAGTCATGGCATGACCACCACATCAAGAGGAAACAATTTGATATTAGAGATCAGGTACTCTTATATGATAGTAAGTATAAGCACCTATTAACGTGAAAGCATGGCACCCCCCAAATGAGTTCTATAGGTCTACTTTTCTAAGGCAAATTCTTTTGGTGTGATTGCGTAACATTGAACTTTCCCCAAGGTGTGGGACCTTGCAAAATGGGAAATAACTCTAGATTGAAGGTTGGTTCCTTATTCCTCTATTCAATTACATACGTAGAAACTTGCAGAGAATTTGTTCTTAATCCTAATCTAAACTTTACCAAGGAGACAGGGATAGAAGGAATACAGAAATTAAAACAAAGCTAAACTACGAGGTGATGCACCAAAGAAATAATGAACACTTATTTTTCTAATAGGCACAAACCAAAAAAATGCATAAAATAAACAAGCACAGATAGCCAAATATGTAATGAGAGACTAGATGAAAAGAAAAAGAAACAAGAGAGGATTTAAAATCGATCACAGACATGTTCTATTGCTCTGTAGATTGATATAGTCCATTACAAAATAGCCAAGAGGCAGAAACATATTGCAATTTTTTTATGGAAGGCCTGAACCCCAAAAATAATTTTGCTAAGAGGAGAAGGGAGCCTGAAAAAAAAAAATTGTCCAACCCTTTACAATGAACCCTCTCCCCATATTTATAGATTTGGCCTAAATGAAGAAAGAGAGAGAGAAGTGGGAAAAGCAGGTTCAAACTCAACCACCATTATTAATGCCTCTGATGAAATCTCTCCACAAATCTATCTTTGTTGCATCAATCCTTGGTTCAGTGCCTTGAAGGAAGAGGAAATAGTGAAACAAATCAAATCTGATCTAGTTGTTGAGGCAAGAAGATCCTGCATTAAAAGCCTGAAGATGTTTCCTCCATTTTCTTCACCTAACCTCCTCAAAATTAAAGTTTTAGACCCCGTGGCATGGGTGAGGCCGAGATATTTCCAACGGCATTAGATTTGTAATATTTTAAGCCCTGAGTCAAAATATATTACCCTTCAAAGTTTGTGTAGGGTCTATACAAGAGGGCAGGAAAACAGCTTGAAAAATGGGTCCCTTTTGATATGGGACACGTGGCATTCTGGCACTCGTTTAGAAACGTTTTCTCTATTCACCCCTTGAAACAGCGCCATATTGACACTTGGTATTCTCCACTTACACCTTTATACTTAGCCAATTTTTAGACCCTTTTATGTCTTCCTTTTGACTTTTTTTTCTGTTATGTGGGATCGTAGCCAATCCAATATTTAGCATGGGGGTGAAACATGGATAACAATTTGGTGAATCACAGGGGTATCTATCTGCTAGATGAAAAGACCAATTGCCTTTTCATATCCGTTGGGCATGGAGTCATGAGTTATAGCCTGCTATTGATCTGAACTTTGAAAACTGACCCCTGGGCCACTTGGAAACCCATTAGAACCAAAATTGATCGTGACCAAATGTCGAGTCCAAACACTGCATAAGAGCAACAAAATAGTTCCACACTATATACAAAATTTGAAATCATACATGCTCCAAATAGAACATGCAGAGTGTGTAAATCACTTAGGATAAAAGCAATCTACACTACAGAAAGACAATGTGCATAAGCCCTTAGAGGAAAGAGAAAACTAAACTAATATGTATAGGGTGAGAAATCCCCTTTTAGTAGCAGTGCTTAAGATAGATCCCATTTACTGGAATCTTCAACTCTTCAACCTCCAATGTAGACAATTGGAAAGCATTCCAGATGGCATCAAATTTGGAATGCCTTCCTAGTTTTGCTCGATCTGCATCCCATTTCAAAACTAGGTCTACTTCCTAGAAGGTTCTTGCTTTTCCCTTCTTATCAAATCATTTCTTAATTGAAGCTTGATTCTTCTCTATTGTTTGGAGAGCATGCTCTCTGGTTTCTTCTAATTCTATCAGCTCTACATACCTGGCCTTCATTGGTCCAAATTCAGACATCTCTAGTTGCTTCATGAGCTCCAATGCTGGTAACTCAAGTGATATAGGCAACACTGCCTCTTTCCCATAGATGAGCTTGAATGGAGAGTTGCGTGTATATATCTTAGGCATTATTCTATCAGCCCATAAGGCCATTTTGAGCTTTATGTGTCAGGTCCTCTAATTCTCATCAAGAGTTCTTATGATGATCTTTAGCAGGTTCTTGTTTGTGGACTTAACCTGGCCATTACCTTAAGGGTAATAGTTTGATGAAGTACTCAAATAAGTCTCATTCTTAACAGCCCATCTTGTGATCTTGGAACCTATGAATGCTAATGCATTGTCTAATATGATGGTGGCTAGTATTCCAAATTTGGTCACTATCCCTTCATAGAAATACAAGATACTAGACTCATTTGCTTCCTTGAGTGCCACTGCCTTGGTCCATTTGGTGAAATAATCTGTCACTGTTAGGATCCATTTGTGACATTGGCTTAAGTTTGGATTGATGACTCCAATGAATTCCAATCCCCATTGCATGAAAGGTTGGTCGGCTGAGATTGGGTGTAATGGAAGTGTTACAATTCTTTCCTTGCCTTTGAAGAATGCACAATTCTTGCACCTTTTGATCCATGTGTAGCAGTCACTAAACACTTTCGGCCAATAATATCCTTCTTTCATTATTTTGAGTGTTGTCACTCTTAGAGAAAAATGGCCTCCAACTGCTTCAACATGGAGTTCTTGTAGCACTCTCTCTACCTTATCTGCCCTAATGCATCTCAGCTTAATGTCGTTGATCTCCCTCTTGAACAAGAAACCATCAAAAAGAACATATGGGATGGCCTATAGCCTAAAATGCCTTCTTTTTTATTTACTCATCCCATGAGGACACAAGCATGTTTGAAGGAAGTGCACCATATCTTGGGTCCAACAAGGAGAAGGTACATCATCTCTCCCTTCTTCTTGATCATTTTGTAGAACAAAAATAGCCTCCTTTTCACTGTCTACTTCATCTTGTTGACATGAGCCTAGTTATTCACATAACCCTTTCCCATGGACCAGCTTGGTGACCTTGATCTCAATGTCATATTCCATGACATGGGTGATCCATCCTGCATGCTTCTCAATTAGGTCCTTGCTGAGAAGGAATTCTTTAACTCCCGCATGGGAGACCAATAGTTGGATTTTGTTGTTTGAAACCAAATGCTTAAACTTCTTCAATCCTTTGATTACCACCATGACCTGCTTCTCAATGAAGGATTACCTCACCTCATAATCTTCCAGACTCTAGCTGAAGAAAGCAATTGGTTGTTATGTGCTTTCTTTTTTCTTCTGCACCAAGATTGCAAAAATTGTGTCGCTGCAACCAAAGGCATACAGTATGAAATCTTTGGAAAAATCTAGGTTCACAAGATTTGGGGCTTATGATATGGCTTCTTTGATAGCCTCAAAACTTGATTTTCCTTCAGCTGTCCACCTCAATGTTAAGCTCTTCTTCAGCATCAACAATATTGGCTTAACAAGGGCAACAAAGTTTGGAACAAACATGCAGACAAAATTGAATTTTCCCAAGAAGCTTTGAAGATCCTTCTTGTGACTTGGCAATGGTAATGCTCTTATTGCTTGAACTCTTTCTGAGTCAATTTCCAATCCTTCCTTTGATACAATATGGCCTAGAAGCTTACCTTCATGGGCCAAGAATATGCATTTTTGGGGGTTTAGTGACACCCCAAAACTCCTACATCATTGGAACACTTGACTTAGATGAAAAAGGTGGTCTGTTGCATTTTTGGAGAACACAATGATGTCATCCAGATAGATTAGCGCTATTTTTTTTTTTTATTATCCCTTTAAATACCATATCCATGGCTATTTCGAAAGTATCCCCAGCATTAGATAGTCCAAATGGCATTTTTTTGTATGCATAGGTGACCTATTTGGTGGTGAAAGTTGTTTTGAATTGATCATCTTCTTTCACCATGATCTGGTTATACCCTAAGTAGCCATCTAGGAGGAGAACCTTTCTGACCTAGACACTACTTGCAAGATCTACTCCATTGAAGGGAGTGGGTAGTGGTATTTGAGGGAGGCTCCGTTCAAATCCCTGAAGTCAACACACAACTTGATTTCTCCATTTTTATTCCTGACTGGGACAAGATTTGTAACCCAAATTGAGTGTTTGATTGGAAATATGATGTCTACCTCTATCAGCTTATTCATATCCTTCTTCATTAGAGGCTCTATATGTGGGTTGATTAGTCTCTACTTCCGCCTGATGGGCTGAGCAGCTGGATCCAGTTCGATTGTATGTTGTGCTAGATTTGGATTGAACCCTCTTAGGTCTTCATAACTCCAAGCAAACACATCAGGAAATTCTTAGAAAATTTGTATGAATTCATACCTTTCTTGCTTGGTGACCACTTTTCCAATTTGAAGTGTTTTGTCTTCTCTAACTAGGATTGACTTTGAATCTTCTCCTTTTATCTACATGTTAGCCTTCTCCTTTCTAAACTGATCATCAAGATTGAAAATAGATTCCAGTGTCACTAAGCCTTTGGGAAGCTTGTTTGTATGCATATGTACTATCTGATTCCCGTACTACTGCTCTAGTCTGCTCTGGTTTATCACTAAGAATTCAGCTACTTCTTGTAGAAATTTAATGATCTGGTGATCATTCTCAAACATCTACCAGCATGTATTATTATCTAGCACTGTTTTCCTCACAACCACATGGATATGTGGTTGTTCTCTATCCCTCTTGATGCTGTCAACCACATCAAATGTTGTTGCAATTGTTGTAAGTCTATTAGTAGCTTCATTCTCCTTCTTGGGTATGGACACAATACTGAAGGCCTCGAAATCCTCCATGAGATCCAATACTGTACTCTTGTAGTTCTTGAGTAGGTCATTTTTTACAGCATTTAGTCCTCTGACTTGTTTGGAAACCAGTTCATTGTCATCGAATACTTGCAAGTTCTTGATTCCCAGCTTCCTTGCCCAATGAAGACCTTGGACTAAATCCTCATATTTAGCAATGTTATTTGAGCAAGCGAACTAGAATCTGAGAGTTGAATAATATCTCATACCTTTGGGAGACACAATCATGGCTCCTCCTCCAACTCCTTGTCTACTCCTTGAGCCATCAAAGAACACTTGCCATACCTCATTGTCATCCTTGTATTATAGCTTTATTAGGTCAGGAAGAGGTTGATTCTCTTCATGTAGGTAGTAGACACCCAGTTCAGATTCCTCCATCTCCTTATAGGGGTCAAAAGCATGTTTTTTGTTGGCCCACTCATCTAGGGTCAAGTATGGGATACATCCCACCTTGGTATCTATTTCATTAGTGTTTAGGAGGTCTTCTTGATCAAAAGCTAAGCATTTGGCACTGATTGGGCTAGGTACATAGGATTCAATATGATAATGAGCAATAGGTTCAGATCTGATTGTGGCCTTCAGCCCATACCTTTTCTTAAAGAGCATATGTGACCAATCAACAAACAGGTAGCCTCTAATTTTGGCAGTGAAGTCTCTGGATAGACACAGAAAAATGTGGTGGCATGTCTATGATTGACATGTTTTGCAAAATAGTCACATTAGGGCAAGCATGTAGAGTGAGACTCATATCCTTGATAATTCCCACACTGGTTATTGTTGTCCCATCTAATTGGACTACTCCTCTAGAGATGACCTCATATTGGAGACCCAACTGATCAGCTATTTGTTTGGGCATCACAGAACTACTGGCCCCAGAATCAATCATACAATGATGCACTGATTTTTCCCCAATATTTAGCGAGACATAGAAGGGAGGAGGTCTCAGGTTTTTACCTTGTTGTTCTCCATGGTTCTTCCCAGGATGAACTATATTGGTAAGCACTCTTTCTTGCTAGTTAGGGGGTTGACTTTAACTTGACAAATTTCTCATGGCGGTCTGCAACAGATCCCTCTACCCTGGAATGGCCAGTGACTACCATAGTGAAAAGTTCACACTTGTCCTTTTCATCTGCTCAATAATATTAAATGTGTTTTCCTTTTGATGCCCCTTCCCAAACACATTTCTTTCTTACACATGGGTTGTTACAACCAGTGCTTGACTGGGTTTTGGAGGTGGCTTGGATTGGTTCTGTATGTTTGGATTTGCAGTTGGAACACCAGGACCTTGTGGAGTGATGGGAGATTGAGGTTCACTTGAATTCAGTGGTCGGCCCTCTCCAATACTTCTCTTTTTGGACCATGTATTGGCAGCTACACTTTGAGAAGGGAACTGATTCATCCCACATAATTATTCGGCCTACCAGTTAACAAGCATAGTCTCATTTGGGGGGACACCTTGTTGAGATCCTTGTTGTTGATCTTCCTCTTGGCCAGGTTCTTGTGGCACCATGCCGGTTTGTACCATCAAGGCCTGATTTAGAGCACCATTAAAGTGAATTGATTGGTTATGTGGTTGACTCCATGGAAAACACCAATCATATTCCTGTGACATATTGTTTTGTGCTAGGACTAATTCTCTTGACGTTGAAGTTGTGCTAGGATCATACAGCTTGATAATTCTAGCAGCTTGGGGTTGTCCTTGGTTCTAGCTCTTGTTTATGGTCTGAGGTGGTGGCCTATTCTACTGATACTGGGGTCTAGCTTGATATTGAGCCTGGGGCTAGTATGGCCTGGAACTCTGAGCTTGTTGTCTTTTGATGGTCACTAGCTCATTCCCAAATTTTTATATGATGAAGTGGAAGCTTCAACTGAGCTTTGACTCCTGGGGGTGGGTATAGGAGGTAATGTAGCCGCTTGGCTAGTATCTGGGCCTCCTAACTCAGGGTACAGAGGCATGGATGGCCTAGGAGTGATTTTTCTAGCTTGAATCAAATAGTTCTCAACCCCTATGGAAAGACTATAGGTTGCAGGTAATGTAGTGCCCCCCATTAACTAAATCATCAGATAAATATTAGAATTTAAAGCCCTAAGAAAGTATAAGAAGACACCTTCATTAGTGGGCTTTACTTCTGTTGGAATCCTATCCCAGATCCGCTGGAATCTAAGGTTGAAGTTTATCAGCTACTCATTCGGGGCTCTCTTGATTGTTGCTAGTTGTTCCAACAAAGACGAGTTATCACCTTTTTTCCCAAACTGATTGTGAAGGGCCGTGCACAGTTGATTCCAATTCTGGATAGAGCCTGCTTCAAGACTCCTGAACCATTGTGAAGCTTTCCCTTTAAATGAAGAGGAGAGTAGCTTGACTGTAATGTCCACGTCATGGATCTCATGGATTGTACAAACATTTTCAATATCTTACACATGGTCACCAGGAGAAGTTTGATTTTTCCCAGTGAAATGTGGGATGCTCTTTAATGCTGCAATTAAAACTAGGTTTTCTGCATTCAAGGTGAGTTGACTACTACCGATGAAGTTGACATATGGATTTGGTTGTGTCATTTTTATTGGCATAAGAATCCTTACAGAATGAAAGAAAGGCCTTGTATTTGGAGGTATTGACAAGGTTTTGCTTGGTGGAGATGGAGACCTCTGAATTCTTCTTCCTCTCCTGTCTCTTCCTGGGGATAGATGCAAGTATTCAAATAAACCTTCTTTCCTTGCTCTAGACTAGGTTTTTCTCATGAATCTCCCAAGCTTGGGCTGCTGAAACCAGTAGATTTGTTTCTTTTGGATTCGTCAGATGTACAGTTTTAAGGCTTCTTAAAAGAAAGAATCACAGCAAGTGTACATCAATCCCTGCTGTAATAAGATGGAGACTTCTTAGACCCATTGGGCATGCCAAAACTATTAATGCGAAATCACAGCACCCCCAAATGAGTTCTATAGGTCTACTTTTCTAAGGCAGAGTCATTTGGTGTGATTACGTAGCATTAAACTTTCCCCAAGGTGTGGGACCTTGCAAAATGGGAAAGCTCTCCAGATTGAAGGTTGGTTCCTTATTCCTCTATTTAATTACATACGTAGAAAATTGTAGAGAATCTATTCTTAATCCTAATATAAAATTTACTAAAGAGACAGGGATAGAAGGAATACATAAATTAAAACAAAGCTAAACTACGAGGTGATGCACCAAAGAAATAATGAACACTTATTTTGCTAATAGGAACAAACCAACAAAATGCATACAATAAACAAGCACAGATAGCTCGATATGTAATGAGAGACCAGATGAAAAGAAAAAGAGACAAGAGAGGATCTAAAATTGATCATAGACGTGTTTTATTGCTCTGTAGATTGATACAGTCCATTACAAAATAGCCAAGAGGTAGAAACAGATTGTAAATTTTTTATGGAAGGCCTGAACCCCACAAATCTTTTTTCTAAGAGGAGAAGGGAGCCTACAAAAATAAATAATGTCCAACCCTTTACAATGAACCCTACCCCCATATTTATAGATTCAACCTAAAAGAAGAAAGATAGAGAGAGAGAAGTGGGAAAAGTAGGTTGAAACTCAACCACCGTTTTTAATGCCTCTGATAAAATATCTCCCCAAATCCATATTTTTTGCATCAATCCTTGGTTTGGCACCTTGAAGGAAGAGGAAATGGAAAAACAGATCAAATTTGATATGGTTGTTGAGGCAAGAAGATCCTGCATTAAAATCCTAAAGATGTTTCCTCCATTTTCTTCACCTAACCTCCTCAAAAATAAATTTTCAGACCCCATGGCATGGGTGAGGATAAGATCTTTCCAACGGGCATCAGATTTGTAATATTTCGAGCCCTGATTTGAAAGATATGCACCTTCGAAGTTTGTATCGAGTCTATACAGGAGGGCAGGAAAACAGCTTTAAAAATGGGTCCCTTTTGATATGGGACACGTGGCAGTCTGGCGTTCGTTTAGAAACCTTTTCTCTATTCACCCCTTGAAATAGTTCCATACTGACACTTGGCATTCTCCGCTTACACCTTTATACTTAGCCAATTTTGAGACCCTTTTTTGTCTACCTTTTGACTCTGTTTTCTATTATGCGAGATCGTGGTCGATCCAATATTTGGCACGGGGCTAAATATAGATAACAGCACCCAGGAAATTTGAAGGTAAGATGGCTTAGGCCATATATTATTAAGGAGATATTACCTTCTAAAGCAGTCAAATTACAAACCTTATAGCTGAAATAAATTCTAGGATATGTGAATGGAGTAAGACTCAAAATATATGTTACTTAGAACACAATCAAGAAATAATATATATTTATATACATACCTACTTGAAAACTAGAAATTTGGTAGGTAAGTCGAGGGGTAGGATGAAAACCCGCAAGGGAATCTCTACTCTTCAAAAAATAAGCATGAGGAGAAAGAAGAAACCGCGAAAGAGGAATACATGTGCAATAAAAAGAACACCAGCCTATCTAAAAACTGAAAAATTGGTGAATAGGACGAGGGGTGGGATGAAAACCTACAAGGGCATCCTTACTCTTAAAAGTATAAAAAAAAATAGATCAAAGGAAAGAGTCGTGGAGGAATAATACGAGTGTAATAAGGAGAGGATAGAACCACGAAGGGAGCATACATGTGCAATAAATAAAATAGCAAAACCATGCAATAAACGGAAGAATAATGAAGTTGTCATACGAAGAAAGAAGGAAAATCGTTAAAGGAAGTAGAAATCAAAACTACAGAAAAGAGAGAATAAAAGAAGCCGTGAAACAAATTGAATAGGGAAAAACCACAAAAATAGGGAATGGGGAAAATTGTGGAAGAAGGAGGCAAGGAAAACTATAGAAAAAAAAAGAAAAATAAAATTGTGAAACAAAGGAAGGAAAGTTCACGGAAAAAACCATGTATAAACTGCATGACAAGGAAGATGCAAAACAAAGAAAAATTTGACCTGCTAAGAAAACAATAAATGTAGTAGGTGGACATAAAATCTATATAAAGGGTTGATTATGAAAAGCTAAATCATTCCAAATATAAGTAGAGAGCGAACAAAATATCGAAAGTGAAAAAAAAAACTAAGGAAAAAGTAGGGTAAAGAAAGAAGAAGACATGGAAACTCTAATTGAATTCACACAGACAGAGTTTCTAAAGCCAAAATATTTTAAGTACTCCATGAAAGCAAATACACATGATCCAGAGGGGGAATTTTCACATATTCCCTTCAAATTTACATGTACACATGACCTCCAGAGGTATATCCATTCCCCTATTATCAAATACGATCATTCTAGAATTGAGGTAGATAGGGCATTACTAGTCATTAAAAATTCAAAGACCCATCAAGAGGAGTATAAGCAAAATGCAAAAGTAATTGGGGAATTGAAACTCAATGCGTGGAGTAAAATTTTCTATTTTCCTAGGGCAGATAGGGAAATCAAAGTTCTCCTCAGCCGTCTACATAATCAAATGCTTTATCTCGATCAGTCATACCAAATTAACACAGAAGTAATGGCTAGGGTTATCGGGCTATGGGACAAATGATGGTCTACCCTAACAAAGAAAAAGGTTCCAATTAAGGACACGGTGAGGGAATTGGGCATCACAACATGCAAACATAGAATCAAAATCTCCAATATTCCAAATGCCACTTTGAGGTATGTTTTCAAATCCATCTGTTTGAAAATCTATCATACTAATAAGGAGGATGACACCCATGGCGTTAGTGTCCAAATTACATTCGATATGATTACAACCTACTATGAATATAACCTAGCAGATTTATTAGCAATAGAAATCCACAAAAAATGTGAGAAGAATAAAAGAATGCAAACACACATTATGTTATGCCTCAATACTCTTATGTCTCACAATGTATTTCATAAAGACACTCCCCCAAAAAGAAGAAGTAGTCAATTGGAAGCCGAACACCCCTATAGCAGAACAAATTTGGGAACATATGAAAATAATGGATGATATCACCTAGATCACTTCACTCATTTGGTGGACAGATGAAATCAAGGGGTTAGTTGCCAATAGAGCCATAATCTTAGAACAAGTTGTGGCCAGATATGAACAAGAAGTTATGTTCATCGCATATATTGATTATACTTTTATCAAACCACTAGTTTTGTGTACTAATCAAATATTGTCATTGCCTTACAAAGCTTCAGATGACCTCATAGCCACCTCTATACAAGCATTGCAAGCATACCATTTGGATCCTTAGAAACCTACACTCCCTAGTTTTGATGACCTTATTGCGGAAAATTTCAAAGAATAGTATCAAAAATACTCTGTCCAATCAATAAAACCAGAATCAAGTATGGGGCTTCCCAAGACATATAAAAGAAAGAAAATCCCTGGTATCCCAAAACATGTCACTAAGTGAAAAAAATCCTTATCATAAAAAGCAAAGTTGAAAGAAGTTGTGACCAACAAAGGAAAAGAGGAAGAATAATCCGAGGAAATAGAAGATGTTTCTGAATCAGATGAAGAGGAAATTCCATATACTCCTTCACCAGTACATACACAAGAGCCACAAGAACTTGAGATCCCAAAAGAAATAGAACCAGTGGAGGAGACATGTCTCACTAAACAAGCATATGGATATTACCAAAAATGTTTAATTACCAGCATAATTTCACAAATTTCACAAGAATACGTTGTCAATACAGTAGGGGAACAAATGGTTATCACAGAATCCATATTATACTACTTAGACAAATATGTCTTCATACTTGATGATATAGCTCATTTATTCACACCAACTCTAGCAGAAGAAGTCCAGGAGCATATATATGTGAAACATACACATCATTTTTCCTCACTCCAACAATAAGAAAGTACCTTAAAGCAAAAGAAACTCTGCACTAAAATGGACTTGCATAGGATAAAATAGGAAGAGGAATTAATTGGGTTGTTGATCAAACAAATAAATGAGGAAGTAGAATAGAAGAATGAAAAATAAAAACAAAAGGTAGAAAAGGAATAGACCACGGAACTTGAAAGGAGAAAGAAAGAACAAAAATAGATGGAAGAAGATAAGAGACAAAAAGAAAAACAAGAAAAAGAGGATTTAGAAAGGAAAAAAGAAAGAAGAGAAGGACAAGAAGCAAAAATGAAAAGGAACAAGCAGACAGGCCAAAAAAAGAAGAGGAAGATAGAAAAAAGAAAGTGGAGAAAGAAACCAAAGAGAAAGAATACAGAGCACGTGTAGAGAAAATTAAAAAAGAGAAACAAGAAAGGGAAAAGAAAGAAAAAGAAAGGATGGTGGAAGAACAAAAAAAGAAAGAAGAAAAAGAGAAGAATGACAAAGAATAAAAAGAAAATATGGAGAAAGAAGAGAACAAGAAGAAGGAGAAGGAAGAAAAAGAGAAAAAGGAGAAGGAATAACAAGAAAAGAAAGAGAAGGAAAGCAAGTAGAAGGAGGAAAAATAAAAGAAGTAACACGATGAGAAATAAAAACAAGAAAAAAAAACAAAGGAGAAAGAAGAACAAGAGTTGAAAATACAAAAAGAGAAAAAGGAACAGGAAGAAAAAGAAAAATGGGAGAAAGCCACAAAAGAAAAAGAAAAGAAAGACATAGAGCTAAAAACATCTTCAAGCATTGTATCATCCCTAACACCCAGAGACTCACTGGTGAGGATCAAACAAGCATTGCAACAAAGGAAGAAGGAAAAATACATTTAGTTGCGGCAAGGGGTACTAGAAACAACTACAGAAGGATACAAAGTGGCTTTAGATAAACTTACTCCTATACAAAAAAACTACATGTAGCCAAGTCTTCGAATAAAGTGCTAGACATGACTAGATGCAAATATGTGTGGCAACAGAATAAGCAATGCAAAATATGCTTTCATCTATCCAAACTGCAAAGCCTCATATCAGCATCCTATCCAACCTACAAATAGAGGTACAAAAAGAGAAAGTAGTTAAAGAAATACTTAAAGAACACATAGTGCAATCAGAAAAGAAAGAAAGAAGATACGAGAGGATTTTGCATAACAATATAAGTAACAACTTCTAAAACCACAATAGGTAGAAAATCAGCAAATAAGGCAAGACATGCAAGCCGCAGTTATCAAGTTAGAAATAAAGAGCTCCAAAATTTTACGGCATACTATACATATATAATAGAGTGGCCTAGTGAATCTCAACAGGAGAAAGTAGAACTGGATAAATTAGAACAACAAATCAAAAAATAATCTGCTATATATGATATCACTACAGATAAGGATGGGGTGCAAAGAATAAAGTTTTCTGAAATTATGGAGACATACCAAACCAAGAAAAGGATGTGGACAGAGAAGATAACATAGACGCAAGAGTGTAGCAATATGATGGACAAGGCCATAATCTGCATGCAACAAGAAGTTACAATTGCTCACCAAAAATGGCATCCAATACAAGCAATGTCGCCACCCTCAGATATTCTTCCATTGATCAAAGAGAATTTGTAACTACAAGAATGGGTAAATTAGATCAACATTCATCTTGACTTATGTTATACTTTTGAGAAGAATATAACCCCGCATATTACAAAGTATATTCCCCAAGTAGCACCATAAAGGCATAGAGGTCAAGGCATCCCATAAACCCATTCGGGTGAGTCGAGCAAAGGAAATATTCCTTATGTCAGACGTCTAAGTTTCTGGGGAGGTTGATTCCTCTACAAAATTAGTGTCCCATATATCTATTTGGGCGAGTCGAGTAAGGGAATCCTTCCCTATGTCATACATCGAATTTCTAGTGGTTGAT
This sequence comes from Taxus chinensis, assembly GCA_019776745.2. NCBI lineage: Eukaryota > Viridiplantae > Streptophyta > Pinopsida > Cupressales > Taxaceae > Taxus > Taxus chinensis. Next base: position 567,890,433 of record CM034151.1, on the reverse strand, counting down.
GCCCACATAAGATATTTTTGAAGATACTTTTTGAAGGAAATCACATGAGTCTTCATCAGTTGTTGTCTCGAGGATGAGATAAGGTTTAAGAGGGGTGATAATATTGAAAGGAGTCTTCGTCAATTTTTGGTATAATCTACGGAGTTAAAGGAATAGCTGCTAAAACAAATATGGAACTGTGAAGGAAATAGGGAAGCCGCGATCTATAGAGACATCTGTGAGAAACTAAGAAAACCCACGATACATAGAGAAATCCACAAGAGACTAAGAAAATATGTGATACATGAAGAAATCCATCAAACACTGGAAGAAGCCATGTAACACTGGGAAGAACTGTGGAAGCTGACAAAGAGTCGCGGATTGAAGACAAATCGAACCCATACAAGACAAAAGCTGATAGAGACATGGATCAAAGGAAGTGACTTTTGGAATGTATTGAGTATTGTATATTTATTGTAATTAACATTTTGTATAGGTGGTCATCACGATAATTATATATGTGAGTGCCATTTTGAGATTTTGTATGGGAATAGAGATAGATAGAATGAGAAGGACATGCATGTACTGGAGATTGATGTAATCATTATTCATGAATAAATAAAGAATGGAGTCTTGAGTAAAATATGTTATCTGCTTTATTGTATATTTATGTTCTTATATTAGATGTGGTGTATTTCCTAAGTACATCCCTAACTAAGGTCGAATATTCCTAAGCCTCACAATTTTGTCGGGGTTCTAGGTCAACATTGAAGAATTTCATGTAACACGCATATTATATGGCACAGTTATTTCTGATACAAGGATGAAATTGAGAAATATTTCACAAAGTTTATCTATAAAAAATTTGTGATCGTTTTAAAAGGGGTGGTCTTCTAGAGGCTATAGGAGTAGTGAGTCCCATATTCTAGAACATCCTTGATGGTCATAGCAAACAACTTCTAGGTAATTTATTTCAAAAGCATGTGTATGTTCTAATAAAGCATTTCAGCAAGACTGTACAAATAAATGGTGTTCATATTAAAGGTATTTTGCAAAAATATTTACTGACAGCTCAGTCATCAAATTTTTCACTTACAATGCTTGATCAATATCGTCACCTAAATGAACCAACAGAAAATGGATCTATAAAAAGGCAATGGAAAAAACTGAATCCAAGCAACGTCCTACAAGAAATCTTAGTGAATAATTTTTGCTATATGAGCTTTTTCAAATGATGATTTTGGGATCAGTAGAAGATGAACGTGTCTTTAGTGCATTATCTTTTGTGAAATCAAATCTTCGAAATAGGTTAGATAAAAATTTGGAGACATGTTTTTGATTTTATGTTTCATATTATCTAATGGATGCATTTCCTTATGAAAGGGAAATTGCAACTTGGAATTCACTTAATGAAGGAAGAGGAATCACTAACACTGTGAGCAACAAATATGATCTTAGTTCTTACCCAAGAGGTGGATGTTCTACTAACATAGGAGATGCAAATGTCTCTACGAAAAAAGAGATTTCTCAAACATTGTTTTAGCTGCCTAATTTTTAGGCTTGTACCTTGGTAAGAGGCATGTTTTATAAATTATTATATAATTCTATCTATAAACTTCATATGAAATTGATACAATTTTTTTTTTTGAATAAATGATTTCATTATCTTTATTCCTTTTAATTTTTTTATACAATGAAATAATAAGATATGAAAATGCAATTATGAATAGAATACATATATTATACTTTACGTTGTTGTGAAAAAAACAAAACTCCAAAGACGCTATGAAAACATTAAAAATATAGTAATAAAGTGTTAATTCATATTGTTTCAAAATAGTTTACAAAAGTGTAAAACATCTTAGTTGATATTTGAGACTTATATTTAAATTTTGTGTATTACAATGTCATACAATATTACAAACTATTGTCTCATTCTGTGATGTTCCCTCCGGTCTTGTATCTTCTTTTAGTACTCCTGATTTAATTAGATCTTCAGTTGCAACATTGATACTAGTAATATTTTCAATATCTTGTTTCACTACATCACCTGCTGAAAGTAAACTAGGATCCGCATCATATTTCTACTTGAACAATATCTTTGGATCCATATCATGTTCCTTAATAATTTTCTTCAACGTAATGTTATGTTTATTAAGGAGCACAAGTTATTCCTTCAACAAACTAGCAACAATTCAAATTTTTCGTGCACTCTTCAGATGAAGATCCAAGACCTGTACTTCATTTTTCAAATTTTCATATTTGAGTGTATTTGAAAAAAAAATATTATCAGTTAAAAATTTAAATATGTAAAACTAAAATTTCAATGCAAAGAAATCAAAACTTACGACAACTTTATCTTTTTCCACATTTGCAATGAAAACCATTTTTTCATCTCTAGCCCATTTGTTATAATAAGTTTGGGCTTCACCATTTAATTTTTCTAACCTGTTTAACATTATATTCAAAAGTTTATCATTTTATCAATTTTCTATTGTAATGGCACCTGGAAGAGCCTTATTCAACAATACATCAATCTTTCCTTGCTCATTTTGAACTAGAGAAAATAATGAATTTCTTTGGGAATGGTTGTGATAACGGGCATTTATTTCCTTCATTAAAACATTTTCCCACAATTCCCATGTTTTCAATGTGTCGATATCAGAAATAATAACTTCATTCATGCTAGCATAATAGTTATCTACCAGCAAATTATTCAAAGGAAAAGATGTTAATTGATCATCAAAATTTGGTACTTTATTAGTTAGAGAGGGTGTGTCATCTGGCAAAATAGGTGTATGTGCCTATAAAAAAAAGATCTATTTAGGTATATCCCTAAATAATATTATGGGGATTAAAGGTATCTAGATCACCAGTACCACTGTCAATACCCAAAAAACCATCATTAAGATCAATTTGTTGCAAAATGGTGGTGCCCATTACAATAGGGAGACCACTAAAGGAGAAATTTGGAAACTTGGTTCCTTTCAAATGAACAATGCCACCACTATGAGCCGAAAAAGATATTATTTTCCCCTTGTCTGAACCTGTCTTTACAACGGTGGAGGTGGCATTTTTTTTGTTTGAGAAGTGTGAAAATGAACTACAAAATTTAAATTTGAAAAAAACACAAGAATTCAATATTTAGTAAATTTAGCAGAAAAATTAAAGTTTGAAGTAACGGATAATAATAATGTACATTATACTTACCATGTAGAGTATGTCTAGGGATATTAGTTTCTTCGATTGTCAATGGTTGAATTCTTGTGGAGCCTGTTGGTTCAACTTCATGCCGAGAAGTTTCATGAATACTATCAAATGAATCTGTAAATATGTAGCAATGTTTAAGACTATGCATAGTCAATAATTGATTAATAAAAAATTAGATAATATATGTTCCATTACTTCATGAATCATAGCTTGATTGTACATACTCATATTAATACTTGGATAATTGATGCAGATGTTTGAAGTGATTGCCATTGAGTGGGTGTAAGAGAATTCCTCATGTGTTTTTGTCTTGAAATTAGAGTCAGAGATACTTGTACATCCAAGTATGAATCTACAGAATCCTTAGGAGTTTGATGAGCTCTTGTTGTAGCTTGTATTATTACATGTGATAAAATTTCTTTCTTCTGAAATAAGTTTGAAAATTAGCTAAATTTTCCAAATAAATTCATGAAAATATTTTGTACAAATTAAAACTTTAAACTTACCTCTTTCTCATCATTAGAAAGGCAATTTAATCTCATTTTTTCATCAAGTACAGTAGGAATATTAGCATTGTGTGAGTTCAAATCAAAATAGGATTCATAATATAATGCAAGTATATAATTACAACATGACAATGTTGCACCCTCATTACAAACAGTATGTGGCAAATCATGTCGTATCCTATTGGATATATTTTTACACCAATCAAATTGTTCACAACATAGGGAACATATGATGTAAACAAGATCCCAATATGGTATGTTTGATTGTCTACCCTACAAGACTCTCCTAGCCGTAAAAAATTATATCATGGCATGCAAAAAAGTGTGTTGGACAACTTGCACAAATAACCCCCGTCTTGATTTAGAGGTATTAGCAATACCTACACATATGTCACTGAGAAAAGGAAACTTCATTATTCCTGTTATAAGATTATTAATATTGTGATAATAAAAGACTGTAAAAGAGAGTAATGCTTTTGTTTTCACAGGGTTGACATTTGTGTACGGAATCCCAATTAAGCATTGGATATCTTCTGGAGATATCCCAAAATAGAATTGTCATGATGGAAGGTTCACTTTGAAGACGTATGTGGATTTTTTAAAATTGGATAAAATAAATTATAGTAAATTGGTGTCAGTGTTGTATTGCGACATGTAAATTATCCCTTGAAAGTAACATTTATCGACCCAATCACTGAATGTGTCCTTTAAGTTGATAAATATGCAAATTTGGGGGCACATAAGATTTTTGTACTGAATTTTGGGTTTATCTTGTGAGTGTTAGCAAGTCTGGGAGGATGTAAAATGGGAATCTAGATTGTAGGAGCATGTAGGATCTTGTAGCCTATAGCCTTAAACCTGATTCGATAGAGACTGCAGTTGTAAGTGGAGTTTAGAGCTGGAGACTAGAGCGAGGAGAAACGAGATAATGAAATTGGGCTCGAGGACCTAAGACTATATATAGGAAAGTGAGGTGTAGGGCATGTGGCGTTAAACGGTTTAGGTAACCAGATGGTCTGGGCACATGTGTGTGCAAACTACAACCAGGTGGCTACATTGAACATATGTAAGCAACCGGGTGCACATACAACCGGGTGACTGCAGATGTAGGTTGTCATTCAAATACACAAACATGCATCTGTATATGTAGACACCTTAAATGCATACAACCAGGTGGCTACGTATGTAGCCACCCAGTCACTCATGCAGTCAGGAATCTTTATATGTAGTCATTTGGTTGTATTCAAATTCAAGCATTTGTATGCACAGATGCCAGAAATTCACCTAAATTTCTGTAAAACCACCCATTTTCTATTTTTTCATTCTGCAACCGGGTTTCTATATGGTTGCATGTCTTTTTTCTCCAACTTTTGTTGTGAATCATTTTTTTGGATATTCACATTTTTTTCGAAAGTTCATTTATGAGATTCACCACCCATTCTATAATTGTTTTTGGAGGTGAGGTCTTAAAGTGAACCCTGCTAAGAAGAAGATATGTAGCACAGGAAGAAACAGTTTGAAAATTTGTGTGGGCAAGTCTGACAGCTGACTACGTGTGGTTGTGGTGTTTCTAAGAGGACATATCATGTTTAGTGAAAAAAAAATTAATTGTTTAGTTGGTTGAAATGAAACCAAAAATGTATACTGATGGATCATAATAGTAATATATATGATTTTATGAAAGAATGTAATAAAACGTAACACAATTTCCTATATTTTTGTGTTTGCTTCTATTTTAAATAAAAAATAAAGCATGGACTAAATGTTTGTTGTATTTCTTTATTATTGTCATTATTTTTGTGGTGGAATTGATAGTATCAATTGACATTGCTTTTTCTGGTTAAACAATGAACCATGTTTGTTATTTGCATTCCCTATTACAATGATCTAGTAGCTTTCCTTATTATGGGTTACTTAATTTCTTAATCGACATGCTTGATTGTAACATTTACTTGTACAGTCATCTCGTTTATTGGCATTCAAAATATTTATATTCCTAATTAGTTATGGGTCATACAGTCTCTCCTAAATTTCTTTTTATTAGGTTCATTCTTGCATCTATGGTCCACTACCTTGCTTTATTATGTGTTCATTCTTGCATCTATTATTATTAGGTCCATTCTTGTAGTTATAGTTCTATGTGTTTCACTGATAGAAGAGAAACTTGAAGCAGAGGTACATGAGAAAGGGCCCTAGATGGCTTAAGGAATATATAAATTCCTTGCAAGATGAATAAAATAAATGTCCTTCATGAATTCTCCTTAACATAAATGTTTCTTAATAGATCTTAGTTGATGGATATGGTTTTGTGCTTGGTGTTTGATTAATGTTGGATTTTATGAAATGAATGTGGTTTTATTGTTTAAGACTATGCCAAGGATTAATAACTTGGCATGATATATGAATGTCACAGGCAATCTGTGGTACAAGGGTTTAACAAATGGTTTAAGTCATTTCTAAAGCATTTAGAGTGTTGTTATGGTTTGAAGTCATTTAATTAACTTTAAGGAGTTTTGTTATGGTTTAAAGAAGGTAATTAACCTTGTAGTAGGTTCTCTACATGATCTGCGATTCTTGACACAAACTGAAAAAAGGAGATGATGAACACTAGATGTTAATATGAACTCTCAGGTTAGAAAATAGAGATACGGTTTGTAACAAAGGAAAAAGAGTTATTTCTTAAGATTTATGCATTGAAATCTACCAATACCTTGAGGAAGAGCATGTGAAATACATGTTTAAGATATGAGCAGGGTTTTGTGTCATCTGACTGATTTTTTGTTAAGATTTTAAGTAAAAATATAGTCTTTATCAGGTAAGCACATTTTAGATACCCTGTTGAGGGTTTGTATGTAATTGAACATTGGTTTGTATGCAATTGAACATTGATTTTGACTCAAGAAGGAAGGTAGGGTGGTTTTAAACCAAGGATAATAAAATTTCACAAATTCTAATGCTTTTGAGGAGAGGAAAATTATTAGAACCAAAGATTTTATGACCTCATATCTAAAATACATACATACCAAGGAATAATTCAGGTATCTATATTCCTTTGACAAGTACATTATTACCATCACTACTACTTTTTTGACATAAGAAAATGAGCACCTAATCCTAGGATACTAGTACAGGTTGGGCCATAGTTAGAAGTGAGTACTGGCACTTTTCAAAATAAATGTGTTAAGATCCTTACTTCATAAGATGCGTGTCTTATTTCAGATCTCATCTGAGACTAGATCTACAAAATGTGCTACTTACATGATACTAAAGGCTATGAGAAAAGAAGAGTAGTGCAATGGTCAGAAATTTCTAGAAATCTTCACTTAGGGCAGAACAGGGTCAGATCATCCCTCAAACAGTGGCATTTTCACTCTTCTAGAGTTACTAATCTGGTTAAGTATTCCTTCTTATTGATTACAAGAGAAGAACCAACCAACATAGTGACCCATATTAAAAGTGCAAAACTTTCTTAGATATGAGAGTGTTAGGGATTAGGGTTCCAAATTGGCAGAAGGGGTTTAAGCATTATAACTATTATGGCACAGTCATCCCAACATAAAAATATACAAGAATATACCATCATTACTTTCTAACTTGGGGTATATAATTAAAACATGGGTATGCAATCAAAAGAGATGTGTGATTCTATAGTGTGCAAAAAGTTCAAGATATTTTATCCAAACACAACCAACACCACTTCTCCACCAAGTTTATATTGTACTTAACATGTATGAGTATTGGATTTTAACGAAGCTTTAATGATGAAATATTTACTATGTGATTTGATTCTAGAAATATTTATATGTGCTTTGATGATGAAACATTTCAACGAGCTTTGAAAATGACATATTTCCCATGATTACTTATTAGATTATGTGTTACTATTGAGGTTTCATAGTTAATTTTTTATATGTTTGTCATATCCTATTAATTTAATTATTTTTAACACAACAAAACAGTATTATTCATTAACAAAGATTGCCTTAATGTATAGTTTATTGAGCTCTATCAAATAAGGAATCAGAGTACTTATTCAAAAATAACCTTATAATTACCTAACTATCTAGATAAATATGTTTAATGAAAGTAGAGGGAACTTTGAAAACACAAAGAAGCTAGAATAGGGACCCACATACACTATGTTCACAATCAAGTACCTGCAGATTCAAACATGAAGTCTTATTACACTCAAGACTTATTCAAATTCTATGAAAGTGAGATTTTCATTTATACAAGAAATTACACATATCAGATCCACAAAAATTATAAATATATAAAATTTGTGCAACCCCTTCACTATCTAACCTCCTTCCTAAGTTAATTCAAACCTCCAACACATAATCACTTAAAACACATATTCTTCATCATCATTAGGATGGGAAGAATATTCATTGGTATTTGATTCTCAATCACTCTATTTATTTTATTGTTATGTTGTAACTTCCACTATAGGGTGCATGCTATAATTGACAGTACCATTGACCATTTATGAAATTTTGTAAGTTCCACACCATGTGACAAATTTTAATCCATATATTGCAATCTATCATCACATGATGGTATGACTGTAGGTCACAAACAATGATGAGAATATTGTTGACATATGATAAAATGAGAAAATTATTTTCACATCAAAGAGATGGATACTGATTGTTTAGAACACATTATACATTTTTTTTATTAATACTCATCTTTTGTTCTTAATCATTTTCCTTTCAATGGTTTTGTATTTGTTTTTTATTTCTGCATGTGGCATTAAATGCTCAATATTTTATTTTCATAGTTGTAAATGATTATTACATTTTTTCCATTTTCCTAGAAAAATTAGTATATTATATGATTCTTTGCACTTTTTTTATCATCATGATATTATTTTTTCTTTTTGATATGCATAGATGATGGTTGAATGCATGTCTTGATGTATGGTCTCCTGTACTGGAAAACAAGTGAAGATTTATGTACTTGGCCATATCATTCCATGTGAAGTTCTGTGAAAATAATGAAATATAGTCAAATTGTGTTATAACTTATGTTGATGGAGATTTTGAAGGCCATTAGACAGTTTTCTGAGATCCAACTGCCATACAAGGAACATAAAATCTATTGCAAAAACATTTTTCAGCAATGTCAAACCTCCCGGAAAGCCTGTTACAACTATGTAATGAATCAAAGTAAATGAATGTAATTTGTTGAAAAAAATATCACTTGAACAGTTAAAAATAATGTCCCCATTAGGGAGGTTTGAAACACTGAATGTGCATTTATCTTGGAATGAATGTCTTTCTGTTTCAAAAATTATGGCATTTCAAAGAGCGTATTCCACCATGTAAACAAGAAGTTTGGAACTTGCTGTTATGGAAAGATTTACAATATCCAATTAAAGGGTGATATGTTTTGACTTATTTAAGGTTTACACTATATTAATGACCACTTAATTGCATATTAAAAATCATAAATTCTTTCCCACTTTTAAAATCTTAGAAAGTTTAGCTCTATTTAACCTAAAATGACGCTTAGTTTTCAACTACTATCTAACCTAGAATGACACTCAAATACATCTTATAAATCATGAAAAATCTGAACTTCATTATTTTTGTATCTAACCTAGAATGACACATTTAAGATATAGTATCTCCATTATTTCATGTCTCTCTCACATTTGGCTGCCCTATGTAGATCCTCATTCCACATTTGTCATTTGTGATTCTTAGGGGATTTGGAAACAAGGCTATCTCTTGTGACATGGTACGTTGTATTCTTCAATTCATCAATTCTATGAAGTCCCTTTCTCTACAAAGGGTGTTTCCATGTGCCATCTTGCACTTGTTGGAAAGGTTGAGCCGTTGGGTGTTGCAACCCAAGTGTATTTGATAATTCCCTACTCTTGACCTTGTTATAACATCTCCATACACTTCTCCAAGAAATGTAGTGTCCTCATGTTGTTTGCTACTGCGAGGAAATTCTCAAATACCTCACAATATCTCCTTCTAGATGCTTCTAGTTCATCCTCTATCCCATCAAGCACATGATCTATTAATACAAGAAAAACATCATGTTACAAATTCCCTCACAAGTAAAATGGAAAATGATTACAAGTGGAATGATGACTTACATTATCATCTATATGTACATCCGTCGAGTCTCCAATATCCATTCGAGCTTGGCTTTCATTTACATTTTCCAGTCCATTTTCCATGCCCTGTGTTATTAAAATAAAGGATGTCATATTACAGTAACAATGATCAAAGTATAAATGAAACTACTTGTGACTAGAGTTCTTCCTTACATTATTAGCATTCGACGAGCCTCCTTTATCCATATGATCATCATTTTCATTTTCATTTTTCTAACCACTATGCAAAACTTGTGTATTGAAAACAAATCAACCACTTGATATTGGGAATTTAAAAAAACACAAATAAAATTGAAGAATGAAAAAACTATACATTCACATCTGAATCATTTTTTTCGATGGAGTAGCTAACACCATCCCTATTTCATGAATGCCACTGACTCCTCGTATCTCTCACATCATCCCCACCTTAATTACATGTTTACATGTGAGGGATTGACTGAAAATGAACAACTTACACATTGACATCAGTGGCATTGCACTATACACCTGATAATGCAATGTATCATCTTTCTAGCTTTGCACCCATGTAATATGATTGTCTGTCATGTGAAAGGTGACATGATAGTCTAAAATTTGTAAATCCTTAACCCATGATATATTTTCAATTTTTTAAACTTTAAATTTCCTATTAAAACCATTGTCTTTTCTCATTTGTAGCCACCAGTAGTATATGTAAAAACTTGTGGTTAGTTAGTGTACTAACCAATCCACCCTTCGATGTGCAGCAATGTTTGAATTGTACTTAAGAAATGATTTTTTAGATGTGAATGATATGATTCTATGGTTGCATTGGTTTTTTCCTGACATGTTTGAGGGTATGAAAACACCTCAACCACACTGTAACCTGTGGAGCCAACGCTCCTCCCAATATTCAACAAATTTTACTGTGTGCAATGATACTTCTCTATGAATTTTATGGCCTCCCTGATTAGCCATCTCTTCATCAATACATATGTGCATAATGTATCCAAGTTCACTGAACATCTCTCACCTCACATCATCTTCTCTTACTTTGGCTATCAAATTCTTCAACCGTGCACATTGTACATGCCAACTACATAAGTACACCTCACAGTCAAATGTTTCCCTATATAAGATAAGATAGTAATACTTTACAACATAATCATTATAATTGTGTTGTGTGTATGTAACGTAATCAACACCTACCTTATTTCTTTGATCTCCATGCCTGCATCGCCTACCATGAAGGTGTTTATTTTCCATTCAATATTTTTCAAGTGTACTCTTTGTCCAAAGTAACTACATCCATTGGGTGATGTCACTAGCACATGACCTATACATAATTACCCATGCCATGGGAAGACCCTTGGTGTTTGGCATCAAACACCAGCAACATGTACAATTGAAACTACACAAAATTATGTTACAAAAGTCAACTTCTATGTTCGATACATGATGTAAGTATCAACTAGTATTATTTCTAGTATTCAAAGCATACCTTCATTCCATTCATCCAAACATTGAATCCATGGCTACTAAACTATCATTGTCCATATCTCAACAACCAATCCAACTGAAGTGGGAGTTGGATGCCCAATATGAATGGGATTTTCCCATCCTCATCAGTACCTTCATTATTATATCCTTGATAGAAAAACCACTTCTCAGGATTTGCTAGAGTCCACTCCCGAACACTTTATACATCATTGGGGTTAAACACATATTTCCTTACTCCTGAATTTGAATGTTTTCTATTAAATATGTCATTTCTATCTTAGGAAATCATCTCATTTTTTTCACCATTCAACAATGTGAGATTCTCATCTACCATCTCATGGTGCTTAAGGTGGATAGCATCAAAAGACATTCCTAACAAAAGAAACCTATGAATCCACTCATTAAGCTGTAGGCTAATAAAAGGGGTGAAAAAACATACTTTTTCCCTTTGAAACTATTCATATTCCTAACTATGGAAATGATTTCCTTCACCATCAACATGTTCTACATGATTGTAGGTGAGAAATACTTGATCATGTATATTATTCACCATTCTCATTCTGAGTGCTGAAATGACACTGACAACCACATCTAATATGATTTCAGCCTAGTCAGCTACCTTTTCCCTTCTTCAACAATAAGGACTTGTCTTGTGGTAAGGCATCAATTTTCTGGAAGTCCTCAAGCCCATACAAACACCAATATCTACACATTAATATGAAACTTATTAGAACATTCACACTGAAACATGAAATACAAAAGCATCCATTTACACAATATTTAAAATGAGAGCCTACACACATCACATATTCCAAAGTGCTATTGATTCTTGTCTTCTTTCTGGGAATAGGTGATGTAATTTTTTTCAATGTGAAACATGAAATTTGGTTGGGTACAATTTTCTATTTGATTCTCCTTTCACGAATTCCTCCACTCTATCAATCTCAATCCATGCAACCACATATCATCTTCATGTTGATGTCCAAAAAAAAATTTCCAATGTAAATCATTGCATGTAAATAAACCCTTGGTTGGGTTCTCAATTGGGAGATGTAGAATGGTATCCTACATGCCTACTCATACCTGCTAGAAAAATGTGTCATTACATTAGTAAATAATGCAATCAAATATGGTGTAATAAAGTCCATCCTCAACAATCATAAATTCAATTTAGAGAAACAAAAATATGGACATCTATGAACAAAAAAACACTGCAACTATTCTAATAAGAAGCAACATCAGTTACAATCATTACTCATAAATTCAATTTAGATATATAGGAATGATAATGATGAATTAGCTTTTACTGCTGACCGTAAAGAATGGGCACAATAAAGACAACCTCATTAATCATAAATTCAATTTAGAGAAACAAATAAATGGACATCTATGAACAAAAAAAATGTTGAAACTATTTTGATAAGGAGTAAGCAACATCAGTTACAATCATTAATCATAAATTTCAATATAGATATATAGGAATGATAATGATGAATTATTTTCTACTACTAACGGCTAACCGTAAAGAGCACACACAATTAAGCCAACCTCATTAATCATAAATTTAATTTAGAGACAAAAAAAATGGACATATGATGCAGGAGCATCATTTGTCAAGTAAGATATAGTTAGATAGGTGGTCATGTGGTCTAGGAGTGATGTAAGATTTATTTCCCTCCATTTGTAGCTTGTTTAAATTCAAATTGTATGTAAATGGTAGTGGTGAAGGTAATGGGCTTGTAAGTGAGTTGTAAAGAGTAATTTTTCCTTTGGTAAAGAAGGATTATAGGCTAAATAAGGGCCTTAGAGCCATGTCATCATGAGAGATCTGACATGTATGTTATCATAGGGGTGTTATAATGATATCTATCAAAATTCCATATTTAGTTGATGGTTGAGTCTTCTTCTGAGGTTGTTGAGTCACTCTAGGAGTTGGTTTAGGAGTCCAAGTTTAGGAAAAACTATCTTTGCATGATAATTCAAGGTAATGAATACTCTTAGAAGGATTTGATATGGAGTCAAAGAAGTGTGTGAAGTTTTTTCAAGTAAATTTCCAATGTATTTTGCATGTTTTTGTGAAAATTGTGATTATTGTATATGCAAAACCAGATAGGGAAGCAAGCTAAAAGTTGACAGTAGGAAAATTAGGATTTATGTCATCATTGTGATGGTTTTAAACTAGAAGGATGTTAATATAAGACCAAAAAAATTTATTTATAGTTTGACATTGCGTTTTGTGGTTTTTAGCTTCAAATTGTGTTCTTGGCCTCAAACAAGGGCATAAGTTTAAAATATATCTATCCAGCCAAATTCCAAAAAAATTTGGAATCTTTATGGTCATAGGGAGAGTTTAGAGTGTACAAATTTCAGGTCCATATGACATGTGCAGGTATCCAAACCACTAAGCCCTCAATATGCATGTTTAAACAAGGTCTTATGACTATATTTTATCCATTTTATTGGTGAATTCATTATTTCATGAGCAGATATTGCTAGGGATGAAATTTGAATGCATTTACCAGGTGTGAGGAGTGGTTTAAAGTGTATTTCATCCATTTTTTCCTGTTGTTACAAAACAGACCCAAAAGTAGGCCTAATTTGACTCTAGAAGCCCTAAATTTTCCTATTCTGTACAAAACAATATTACGTCATTGTCACATATGTTAAACAAGGCCTAAATCCTATTCATGTCGAAAAAGACACACTTATCCATTAACAATGTAATGTAATTATAAATTTAATTTTCCTTCATGCCAATTGATAGTCTATGATGGTACATTGTATCCTCTTACAATCATGAATGCAAAAACAATATACCCATTGAAATCATTTTTTCTATTTGCATTGCTTCTATAAAAAACATTAGTTAGTACAAGTGAAGATACATAGGAATGATAACATGAATTAGTTACTACTACTAAAAGTATAAATATATTCACTTGTAAAAAATATTTCTATCAAAAGTAGGGAATACATTTTCTAATGCATTGTCTTCCACTTATACACAAAATAAATGGAATCATAGTAGGTGACAAAGGCTGCTGCAGGAATCTAGAGTACAATCAATGTCACACTCATAAGAATTGTGATGAGTTTCTTTCCACTTTTCATACCTCCAATTTTGAAGTTCTTATAACTGGAAGTCAACATCATCCCACCATACAAGAACATTTTCTGATAAACCAGCCCATTTTCTATCAGGAGGTAGGTGTGCAACCAAGGTAAATTTGTGGTACATTCCAAGGTTATCTCTCCATGTAATTTCATGGAGATTTTCTTTGATCCATCTTCATGTTACCACATATGTACATGTGAGTTGTGAATCCATGATAAAAAAACACTACCATCCAAGAGGTAACAATCATATTTCCCCTTCCATGTTTCTTCTTGACCATTCACCCCTCAAAATTTGCAATGTCAATTATTTTGATATATTAAGTCCAAATGAGAAGGGTGGTGAGAAACTCACAAATTTTATCAGTGTAATTCATGCATTACACAACTCATCAACTTCTATGGTTGGGATGTGACATAATAGTGACCACATTTATTGTTTCCAAGCATCCATTTGGAAAATATTAAAATAATATTTCATACAAAAAACATATTCATAATATATCTTGATGCCGAAGGTTTTTTTTCCTTCAAAGAGAACCGGTTGAAATTTTAAAAAATAGGAATTTGAATAAGTGGACACCAATGACCAACATAGATGTTAAATATATTTATTTCTTAACAATTTTTTATACAAATTCCTAATATTCAATCCCCATTATTTAATTCCTAATAGAAATTACTCATACAAATTCATAGATGTTAACATTTTAATTTAAAACAAGAGGGGTTTTGAAAATATAGTTTACCCACATATTACCTTTGATTTTTTGGTGAAGTGTTGGAGCTGGTGTTAGTGAGGGTTATATGAAAAATAGTATCCCTTGTTCTCACTCCCTTTATCATCTTTTAACCTGCTCTTATATGATGCCCACATAAGAAGTTATGAAAAATTATAAGTGGATATCTATGAACAACATATATGTAACCTATAATTTAAAAACAAAACCATTTATACAAATTCCTAATATTTAATCCCCATGATGTAATTACTAATACAAATTACCCATACACATTCCTGATACAAATTAGTGATCCAAATTCATATATGTACACATTGTAATATAAAACAAAATCAGTTTTTTAAAACATATTTTACCCATAAATTACCTTTTCCTTTTCAGTGAAGTGTTGGTGCTAGTAATAGTGATAGTGCTCATCTTATATGATGCCTACACAAGGATTCAACATTTGGAATGAATGGAATAAACTATTTTGAAGGCCTAACATTAAAATTCTCCTTTTTTTTACGTTCTTGGTGTAGTAAAAGTCAAGGATTTAAAAAAACATTTGAACTCCTCCTTTGTTTTGCGTGTTAGGTGCAGTAAAAGAAAAGGATTTAAAAAACAATTGAACGGCTCCACTATTTTGCATGTTTGGTGCAAGAAACCACAATGATTTAAAAATATTCTAACAAACCCTTCGATTTATAAATGTTTCCTCAGTTATACGTGTTGGGTGCAGGATTAGTTTTTAGTTTACGAAGTCATGCAAGCAGGAAGAGTAGTTTTAAACTTTAATATATTTTGACTTTGAAAATTCCCCCCTTCAGCGTGGAAAATTTGAGGCTTTCCAAATCTATGGGTCACGAGGACGTTGGGGCCTGGGAATGACGTGGTTAACTGGTTTAAACCCAATGTCAAATGGAAAGGAAAAGGATATATTAATTCAATTCAAAGGAAGCTAGAAAAAATGACGTCACATGGGTTTATGTGTGTTATATAAGGTGCTCCAACCAACACCACCACCAGGTAACTTCATTATTATAAGATAAAATTTATATTTATGTTGAAGGTGTTGCCCTATTGGATTTAGGGTTAGTTTTTCTGACAATGGTTAGAGAGTGCATGAATGGGATCATATTTAGAAATAAATTGACAACATGGATCCATCCTAACCATCCATTTTGATAGCATGATGATTAGTTGAGATTTAATTATTTTGATTTCATATACGTTTAAATGTAGAGACCAAAGGATCCTATGTAGCACAAATATTCTATCACTTATTAGACATCCACCAATGCCAGTCATTTTCTATACTAGTGGGAACTTACCAACCCACCAACAAGTACTAAATAGCTACAAATCCACGTTTTATAAAGAGTCACATTTCTGTAGGTATGACAGTCCTACACTATGAAAACTCAACAACCGCAAATAGCGGGGCATTTCCAACTATATCAGATAAATTTGATTTCAATTTCTCCACAGCAAAGGACGAATGCCATGTTTTTAGAGCTGACAGAAAAGTTACAAGTGTTGATTAGGATACCTCTCCAGAGGTTGTATCTTTAGTGTCTTGTTTGTATAGTGGTATCCCCATCACCATCACCATCACCATCTTTCTCAAGAAACACATTCATGATATTATTTTTGATTAAGTGGATACATTTTACTCAATATATATTTGATCATATCCATCCCCAAAGAATTTTTCTTATTTTCTCCTTGATATGGAATATATTTTAAGAAGGCCTACACATATATACAAATATCCTCCCAAATTTTTCACCTCTCAAAAAATTACTCAAGATTAAAATTGGAGGTGCTCAATTAAAAATAATTGTTCTTGTATCACCTATTTTCCCATAATTACTCAAAAACAAAAAAAAAAGTGGGGATACAAAATGCTATAAGAAGTAAACATTTCTTTTAGTATCAAACCTAGTACCTATTGGATTTTTGGTCATTTTTATTTTTCCCCATTTAATCAAAAATTTTACTCATGTGAATAATGCAATTGAAATGGAGAAGCTACGGTGGACCACATATAACAAATGTTATTTAGGTTGGAACAATATGAGTCAGGGAGCAAATGCATGATATGCATGGTTTTAATTCCCACCTTTTTATTTCCAACTTTTCATTCATGTGTTAGCCTTATCTAACAAATTAAATTTTGTTTAATCAAAAACCTTGATGCCGTAAAAAATTAAAATAAAATAGCAAATATCTATTTGTTGATAAAATCTTCCTATTGCTTATATTAGCATCTTTTGGAGGGGCTCAATCATCAATTATTGTTCCTGCATTGCCTTCTTTTCTACAATTACTCAAGCTTAAAAGTGAATAGTCGAGGCTACAATGTATTATGAGAAACAACGAATTTTGTTAGGTTTTGAACTTGGAACATATTGAATTTTCACCATTTTTTAAATTTTGGCCCCTTTAAGCTCCAAATTACACTCACATGAATAATACGTTTGCAGGATTGAGACGATTAAGTCGAAAACGTGTATAGCATATATTTTTTGGATTCAACCAATATGATATGTAGAATAAGAGTGGGACATGCAAATATTCAATTTCCATTGTTTTATTTCCAACATTCCATTCTTGTCTACATCTTGTCTATCGAATTAAACTTCATCTAATCAACAACATTGATGCCATTAGATTAAAAAATAGCAAAGTTTATCAGTTTCGAACTTGGAACCTATTGGATTTTTGGCATTTTTTATTTCACCCATTTAAATGAAAATTATATGTTAGGAATTTCACTATGGGTAAAAACTACATTCTTACTATTGTAAATTAGTTGTTTATAACACAACTAATATTTGTTGGTTGTTATTATATTAGAAGAGTTATTTTAACAACTCTTGAGTGTAGTTGTAGTTGTTATAAATATCCTTAAAATAGGAGAAGACCATGCTTATAAATATGTATATTTACATATGAATAAAATAAAGTGGAATATTATTATTGTGTTGTTTCACCATGTTTAATCTGATTCAAATACAATATTTGGTATCAAAACAGGACTATCTTGATGTAATGGTGAAGTAGTAAAGAAATAGGGGCAGTTGTTGTACCTATGTGTTTTCCCTAAATTTATGATTTTTTTTTGTGCATTTCAAGTGTTTTATTTAGTTATTATTATAAGCACCTTCTAGCACATGGCATTGAATAAGGACGGATCCAAGAGTATTTCTTAAGCATGCATATGTGAGCATACATAGGTGAAGATAGGATTGTTTTAAACACATGTTCAAGTCTTATGTTTATGATCTTTGTCCTTGGAAGTGTCTATTCCAGATTGTTAGTTTGTGTTGTTTTTTTTCATGATATTGGGTTGTTGTGATGCTATTTTTTGGCTGCGAAGTTGTTGTTATCTGGCGGTTCTGGAGCTACTTTTTGGCGGAGTTTTTATATGTTGCATATCTTTTGTTTGCTTTTTGATCTTTTCTGCTACTTTTTGGCTCATTGTTTGTTTGGATCCTTTCTTCTCATGTATTGTCATATCTAGCTGATGAGCCCTCTTAGGTTGGTCGTTTTTTCCCTTCTCTGGGTTGTTTCTCTCACCTATGCTATCTGGATTTTGAGCCCTTTTGTATACAGGGTATAGTCCCTTCAAAACTATTTGCCCTTAATAAAAAAAATAAGTACATTAAGAGTACAAGTTATTAGTAATTTATAAAGTCAAGTTTTTTATGTTACATTATATTTGGTTTTTATTCTTGATACTATATGTCATCAAACAAAGTCTAGTGTTTTTTGAAGTTTGTTATCATTGTGAAAAACAATAATTGAAAAATTAACATAGTGTTTCATTTCAATAAAATATCATATCTTCATTAAGAGACATTAGATTTTTAATGTTGAGTCATTTATTTAGTTTAATGTCCAAAGTCTTTTATTAAATTCAATATTCGATTGGATGTTGTTATTAGGAGTTATAGTCATTATTCTTCATAATTTTAATCGTGTTTGTCTTAAAAGAGTCATGTCATCGTTAGCATCATTTTTCAAAACTATGTCTGTTAAAGTTTGAAAAATAATAAAGGGTTAAGGAAGCCCGAGAGAGTTTCCTATAGATAAGTTTGTTAGGGATGAAGACAAAATAACATAGTGTGTATTTAAGGATTTAATATGTTTAAATTACATTATACTTGATAGGTTTTTTAGTGATTAAATTAAATCTCCATTTGATTACAATTTGAAAATTTTGTAAAGGCCACATAGACCAAAAAATAAAATTGATTATTTTTGGGTACATAGTTACATCTAATTTTGCAATATGAATAAGCTTTTTTCAACATGTTGCTGAGATAATTTTGTTAAAGACTATCTCAATGAGAAAGTTTGGATCCATTTTCAGCTCCAAGGGTCAACTTTCATCCATCAGCTCCCAATATGATGTGCTTGTTGGAGCTCAAAATTGCACCCTACCCTGAGTCATAGACAACCCAGGATTTTAAGGCAACATGGGAGTGTATCCAAGTTGTGGAACTTGTGCGCCTGAGATAAACCTCCCGAGAAGTTCATTTTCTCTACCTAAATCTAATGCTAAAACTACTCCTACAACAGAAAGAAAATCTAGTTAATCCTAATCTATGCATTCTAAAGGACCAGAGTTAAAATAAGATGTAGAAAGGGAAATCCTAAGCTAAAAGGGGCGGTGATAACACAACAAAAAGGGGTGAGAACTCTCCACAAGGGGAAGGAAAGACAGAAAACATGGGAGAGAGGGTAGAAAAACGTGCCACAATTCGAGAACCATGCAAACTCGCTCACCCACGCATTGACAACATAACAAAGATAAAACCTACAAGAAAGAGATACACACAACATGTCAAAAAATGAATGGACAGGAAATACTATAAGTAAAACAAGTTAGAGCAAACAAAATGTGACACAAAATAGATTCTACCACTTCCACTTAAAGTATGCCCAATTCTATTATATTCATAGCATAAGGTGCAAGATTACATTGCACGAACCAAATTTGAGGTTTGGAAATCATGGGTAGTTGGCCACCATTTTGGTATGGTTTCAATACAAAAAAGAGTGCTCTAAATATTAACTAAAAGACAACCCTTCAAATGAGCGGGTTCTTACATTATATAGAAAAGGGGTTGCTACCAACTGACGGCCTGCATTAAAATCTCTAAAAAGAGGTATGGTCTGCCTTACAAATGTGTTTCCCAATAGTACTTCACCTGTAAGAGATACATGGGTGTCATTCCTCATTAATATGTTTTTTGAGCTACCTTGTACCATGTTGTGTCAAATGTGCAACCGATCGGTTTCATTATGCTCCTATTGTGGACCGATAGCATTTCGTTTTGATTCCTATTATTGGTCAATAGCATTATTTCATGCTACCGGTCGGTAGCATCCATACCTCCATCATTCACTGAATCATTGACTTTTTCCACTACTTAATTGATATGTCTCTGTTGTCAGTCTGTAGCATCAAATTTGTTACCAGCCAGTAGCATCCATACGGTGGTACCGTCACCCTTTCCTTGTTGCATGCACTCGTGGCTACTGTGTCCACTCCTATTATCAATCGGTATAATCCATACTTTCTACCAATGATTCAAAGACTCCCAGTTTATCACAACTTTTCGAGCTCGGTGTTCTCTCCATTACGCTGCAAACTGACTTTGGGTGTTAATTTTGATGGTCATCTATAAGTCTCATGCTCATATAAAATGTCTAAGTCCATATTTTAAATGAGTTATTTAAATTTGTAGGGGAATGAAAAAAAATTATAATAGTTTTGGAGACCTCTAGGGGACATCTACCTGCTAGATGAATAAGACTATTTTCCTTGAAGCATCCATTGGGCATGGATTCAAGCCTAAACTTTAAGAAACAGATCTTTTCCTTTGAAAATTTGTCTCCTGAACTCGTATGAACTTAACATTGAACTGAAAATTCTTACTGACCACTAACCTAAAATGATATGTGGAGCTCTGAATAATGCTTAAAAGTAGCTCCAATTATCTGATTTAGCAAAGGAAGAGGCACTGAGGGTTTTGAACTGCAACTAATTTCTTGGGGCCAAAAGATGTACTTTTGAAAACTGCCCCAAAATTTGATTTTTCCATGATCAAAAAAAATTATGTGCAAAAGGGAAGTCATAAATGCCCCAACTTGAACATGAAAAGTGTGCACAAGCACTTCTTCTGCTGAAAAAAAAACTACACTACCCTATTCTAACCAGAGGAAAAATAAGCTAAACAAAACATGTAACATGTTATGAGAAATAACATTCTTTCCTCATAAAATGTGGTGGCTATGTGATTTGTTTGGCAACAATATCAGAGAATGAAAGCATGTCTTACACTCCTAGTTTCTTCAAATTATCAACTACAAAGATGATGAATACCTCCTCTATTTGTTCTGAATTTGGTTGGAGGTGTTATAGCTGACCTTTGGTGCACTGAAGTTCATCCTCATGCCATGAAATGAGCATGACCAGTGGCAACTTTGTTTTTGGATCTAAACTATCCAAATACCTAATTAGGAAAGGACTTGTCTTTTTTATTTGCCCATTTATTTGAAGCTCATCCCCATGAATGGGGACATTCTATAAACTTTCCTGAAGGAGGAAAGTGTTTGTAGGATGGATTAGACTTTTCTCTACCTATACAAACAACTTTGCTTCAAACTCTACCCTTTCTATGATGATATCTGATTTGGAAATGGTGTCATCATCTTTTTCTTCCTCCTCATCACCCAACATGAAGTTTTCAAGATCAAACTCATTCATTTGTTCTTCATAAATATTGATTCAGGCAGGTTCTTCCTTGATGTTCTCCTCCAAAACTACATCCTCTGAGTCTAATTGACTTCCTTTTAAATAATATTCCCTCTTTGGTTCACTTTCTGCAATTTCATCCTCCCAATTAGATTCATACGATTCTTCAATAGTTCTATAGCCATCATACATGATAAGACTGGTTGGGGATGATTCACAAGTGAGGGACTTTTGATTCATTACTTTTTCAGACCGAGAGGATTGGGAGGGAGAGGTAATAATTATGGCAGAGAAATGAAGTTGGGGTGAAAGGGAAGAAGATGGAGAAGGGGAATTCTCAATGGAGGCATCGGGAAAAAATATGGGAATATGAGAATTAGGTTGAGATAGTGTACATTGGGAAAGAGGAATGGGAGGGTTGTAAGATGGTAGTGTAGGGTTTCCCTATGTTGAGTTGTGGAGCTTAATTGCTTCACATTAGCATGCTTTATTAACTTTCTGGAATACACAGTAACTGATTTCGGTCGACAAACTGGCGTCATTCACCTAGGGACCGATATCAGTTAAAGAAAATAAGAACCAGTATCAGTTAGGGTAATAGGCATCGGTTAATTGTGTGTGATTGTTTTATTTAACTCACAGGAATTAGATTTAACCTTTACTATAAATTTGATTTAATGGTTGTAATTGCATAGCTAAAGTGCCCTAAGTTTGTATATGCATATATAAGCTAGAAAGATAGGGTTAGAATGTAGAGAACTCATTAAAGAATTAGAAGAACTGTAAGAAGGAATTCTTGGAGAGATAAAAAGAGAATCTTGTGAGGAAGAAAGTATTGTATATCCGGGAGAGGTGTGGAAGATTGCAGATCTTCATTGTATATCCTCTATAAAGCTTTGAATAATATATTGGCTATTTCATGGTGGATGTAGCCCACACTGGATGAACCACGTTATATCATGTGTATTGTTTCTTTTAGTTTATTTCTGTATTTATTACATGTATGCTTAGATCTAATATACTATATGTACAACCGATGTGATTAACCCCAACAACTGGTATCATAGCCTTTTTTGTTTGAGGGTTTTGTGTGTTGACATATTTACTCACAGAGGATTTTTGATTGAATGGGATCTATAGTAATGGCAGAAGATAACAAATACAGAGTTGAGAAATTTGACAGCCATAATTATCAATTATGAAAGATGTAGGTGGAATATTATCTATATCAAAAATATCTATAATTATCGTTGGATGAGAAGGCAAGACCTACAAGATGACTGATGAAGAATGGAAAATTCTTGACATAAAGGCTCTGGGATCTATAAGATTGAGTTTGGTAGCATTTTTGGCTTCAAATATTACCGAAGTAGAAACCACGTAGAGTTGATGAAATATTTAGCAAATTTATATGAAAAACCTAGTGCTTCAAATAAATTTTATTTGATGAAGAAATTATTTAATTCAAAGATGCAAGAAGGTGAATCTACATCAAGTCATTTGAATGATTTTCATTCTATAGTAAATCAGTTAATATTCCCTTTGATGATGAAGTGAAAGAAATTTTATTTTCATGCTCTTTTCCAGATAGTTGGGATAACTTAGTAATGGTTTTTAGTCATAAAGCATCTGCTACTAATATTTTAAAGTTTGATGATGTGGTTAGTATAATCCTGGATGAAGAAATATGCAGGAAAATTACACAATAATTATCATCTGGTAATGCTTTGAATGTATAAATCAAGGGAAGGAAGAAGGAGAGATCCAAGAGCAATAATAATGGGAAATCAAAGTGTAAGAATGGCATATCTAAATCCATAAGTAAAGGAATAACCTATTGAAATTATGGAAAAAAAGGACATGCAAAGAAGGATTGTTGGTTCAAGGAAAACAAAAAGAATGTATCAGAGAAAGGTAAAGAGGAAAATTTTGCATCTTCTGAGGTGATGCAAGATGCCCTTATTGTCTCCTTAGATAATAAAATTGAATCATGGGTTTTAGATTCAGGACCTTCTTTCCATGCTACCCCTAATAAGGGTTATTTCAAAAATTATGTCTAGGGTAATTTTGGGCATGTTTATTTAGGAGATGATGATCCATGCAATATTATTGGTAAATGATAAGTTCATCCAAAATTTCAGAATAGAAATACATAGATATTGAAATATGTGAGGCATGTGCCAAGCCTCAAGAGAAATCTATTTTTTGCAGGATAACTAGGTGAATCTGGTTACATGGTTACATTCACATCTGACTCTTGAAAGGTTACCAAGGGATCTCTTGTTGTATCAAGAGGAAATAAGGTAAGAATATTGTATTTGTCTACCTATATTACTCATTCCTTTTGTGTGATATCTACTTCAGATTCAAATGCAAGCATGTGGCATAATCAGCTAGGCCATATGAGTCAAAAAGGAATGTAAATATTAAAGGTTAAGTGTAAGTTATCAAATTTGAAAGATGTAGATCTTGATTTCTATGAGCATTGTATAGTTGGAAAGAAAAAGAGAGTGATATTTCTCAAAGTTGAGGCAACAGAGAAGGAGAAAAAATTAGAGCTTGTGCGCTCAGATGTGTGGGGACCAACCCTTGTAGCTTCTCATGGAGGATCCCAATATTATGCGACTTTCATTGATGATGCCATAAGAAAGGTATGGGTTTATTGTATTAAACGTAAATTTGATGTTTTTGAGACTTTTAAAACATGGAAATCCTTTGTGAAAAATGAATCAAATTCAAAATTAAATTGCCCAATGGTGGTGAGTACTGCAGCAAGGTTTTCAATGATTATTGTTCATTGAATGGAATACGCAAAGAAATAATGGTTCTTAGAATAACACAGGATAATAGTGTTGCTAAAAGAATGAATAGAACAATCATGGAACGTACAAAAAGCATGAGGATACATGTTGGATTACCCTTGC
This sequence comes from Taxus chinensis, assembly GCA_019776745.2. Lineage (NCBI taxonomy): Eukaryota > Viridiplantae > Streptophyta > Pinopsida > Cupressales > Taxaceae > Taxus > Taxus chinensis. Next base: position 567,865,612 of record CM034151.1, on the reverse strand, counting down.
AGTTTTGGGCAGAAGCAGTAGACATAATGGTTTATTTAATTACCCTTGGGCCTTCAAGTGCACTGGATGGTGGAATACCAAAAGAATCTTGGATTGGAAAAGAGGTAGATTTTTTTTTTCTTAGATTATTTGGTTTAGAAGCTTTTGTGCATATTGATAAAGAAAATAAAAAGAAGTTGGATGCTAAATCCAAGAGATGCGCTTTTATTGGTTATGGCTCTAGTGATTTCGGATTTCGTTTTCAGGATTTAGAATATTCTAAGATTGTTAGGAGTTGTGACATAGATTGGAATGAAAAGATAATTTACAGGGATCAAGTTTTGGTACCCAAAGATGAACCATTTGGAAATTTTGTGGGTGAAAATGCATTCTCGGATTTAAAAGTGACACCTACAGGTCTACACAATAACCAATGTCAGTTAACAATAGACTGGCATCGATCTCTCAAACCGGCGTCAGTTACAGAGGAGCCAGACCGGCATCTGCTACAGGTGACCGACGTCAGTCATGGTCTGAGAATTGATACAAATTTTGTATCCAGAACCCCAAATCTCAGTGAGAAGGTCACAAAGGGTAAGTAGACCTCCAGAAAGATTTGTACCTTCCTTATCTTTTTTATTATTGATTAGTAGTGGTGAACTAGAGAGTTTTGAAAAATCAATGCAGTAGGATATCCACGTGAAGTGGGAGCATGGCATGGATGAGGAGATGGACTCTTTGGAACAAAACCAGACATGGGATTTGGTTAAGTTTCCTATAGGTAAAAGAACATTGCAAAACAAATGGGTTTATAGGATCATGGAAGAAAGGGTGGATAAAAAAGATATAAGGCAAGGCATGTGGTAAAATGATTTGAATAGAAATCAAGTATTGATTTTGGTGAGATATTTTCTCCTGTAGTAAAATTACTTCCATACGTACTATATTGAGTTTAGTTGCAGTACAAGATTTGTATTTAGAGAAACTTTATGTTAAGACAAATTTCCTTCATGGAGATTTGGAGGAAGAGATTTATATGCAGCAACCACTTGGTTATGAAGTCAAGGGTAAGGAGAAACTTGTGTGTAGGTTGAAAAAGATCTTGTATGGGCTCAAGAAATCCCCAAGGAAATGGTATATGAGGTTTGATAGTTTCATGCATGAGCATGGTTATATGAGATGTAAATCTGACCATTGTGTTTATTTTAAGAATCTTGAAAATGGAATCTTTATTATTTTGTTATTGTATGTGGATGATATGCTTATTATAGGATCTAGTATGTAGGACATTGGTGATCTTAAAGAAAAGTTAGCTCATACATTTTCAATGGAGGATTTAGGAGCTGCAAAGAAAATCCTTGGCATACAAATTCATAGACAGAAAGAACATGAAATTGTATTTGTCTCAGGAACATTATATCAATAAGGTGTTGGAAAGGTTTAATATGCAGAATTCAAAACATGTAGGTATACTTATGGTTGTACACTTCAAATTTAGTAAAGATCAGTGTCCTACATCACATGAGGAGGTCAAGTATATGGTACGAGCTCCATATGCTTCAGCAGTTGGAAGTATTATGTATGTTATGGTTTGTACTAGCCCAGACATTACACAGGCAGTGGGAGTTGTGAGTAGATTTATGGCCAGTCTAGGTAAAGAGAATTAGAAAGCATAATGGATTCTCAGGTATTTGAGAGGGACATCCAGCATGCATTTATGCTATGGAGGTTCATATAATTATTTATGCAACTATGTTGATTCAGATATGGATGGAGATTTGGATGGTAGGACAAGCACCACTAGATATGTATTCACAGTAGGTGGTACGACAATTAGCTAGATTTCTAGATTACAGAAATTTGTAGCCTTGTCTACTACAGAGGCCGGATATGTTATATCTACAGAGACCAACAAAGAGATGATATGGATGAGCAAGTTCATAGAAGAATTGGGAAAGGATCAAGAGGATCGCAGATTATACAGTGATAATCAAAGTGCGATTCATCTGGCAAATAACTTAGCTTTTTATTCAAGAATGAAACACATTCAGTTGAGATATCACTTCATACGGCAGGTGTTGGAGGATGGGCAGTTGAAAATGGATAAAATTCATACAAAGGAGAACCCTGCAGATATGCTAACGAAATCATTGGAAAAGGAGAAGTTGGAGCTTCACTCCACTTCTGTTGGTCCTAGAGTTTGAGACTTAAAGAGGGAGAAATAGCCCAAGGAAACGATCCAAGAAAAGATTTGTACAATACAATGCAGCAACTTATCTCCAAGTGGGATATTGTTGAGTTGTGGAGCTTAATTGCTTCACATTAGCATGCTTTATTAACTTGCTGGAATACATAGTAACCGGCATCGGTTGACAGTCCGGTATCGGTCAAAACAATTAGGAACCGGTATCAGTTAGGGTAACCGGCATTGGTTACCTATGCATGATTGTTTTATTTAACTTGTGAGAATTAGATATAACCTTTGATATAAAATTTATCTAATGGTTGTAATTTCATAGCTAAAGTTCACTAAGTTTGTATATGCATATATAAGCTAGAAAGCTAGGGTTAGAATGAAGAGATCTCATTAAAGAATTAGAAGAATTGTAAGAAGGAATTAGTGGAGAGAAAAAAAGAGAAACTTGTGAGGAATAAAGTATTGTACATCCGGGAGAGGTGTGTAAGATTACAGATCTTCGTTGTATATCCTCTGTGAAGCTTTGAATAATATATTGGTTGTTTCTTGGTGGACGTAGCCCACACTAGATGAACCACGTTATATCTTGTGTATTGTTTCTTATGGTTTATTTCTGAATTTATTGTATGTATGCTTAGATCTGGTATATATTTTTACAACTGGTGTGATTAACTCCAACACCTCATTGACATGGTTTCCTGACACTAGATTCATGATCCTCCATTAACTCATCCCACTTTGCAATTTTGGGCATCATATGAACCATGAAGTCTAGCTTCTATTGAGGGATGAACCAGTTTGGCATAGGGTCAACACATGGACAAGGTACCCTAAAACAAATTTTGATTGCTTTCATTGCACATGTAACCCTAATTTTCACCATTCTCATCTCCATTTTTTGAATCTACCTCTAAAAATCAGCATATTCCATGGTTTCCACCATCACCTACATAACCATGTTCTTCAAAAACATCATGATTAGAATGATAGCCATGTGGATCAGTGAGGTTTGGGTTAAATATATATATTCTTAATGATGGAGCTCATAAAAATAATTTAGAGGAAATTTTTACAAATGTGGAGATGGAGGGAACTAGTGTTACTGCTGCAAATGAGAATTCCAAGAAGGAAATGAAGTCATGATTGCACAAATTCATGGAAGAAGAAAATAGAAAGAATGAAAGGAAATGGAAGTGATGAATGGAAATGAATAAAAGGAAAGGGAAAGGTATGTTGATGAGATAATGGATTTATTGGACCAATGGAGTTACCAGATATGCTTGAGAATGCCTCCAAAGGTTGAAATCTCACCAAAATCACATCAAAATTAGTGAAATGAAGATACGAAGCTCTTCAAACTGGTCCCACCGGGTGTGCCAAAATTGTTGGAGCTCAAAATTACACCATGCCCCAAGTCATAGACAACCCAGGATTTTGAGGCAACATGGGACTATCCCCAAGTTATGGGAGTTGCGCGCTTGAGACAGACCTCCAGAGAAGGACAATTCCTCTACCTAAATCTAATGCTAAAACTACTCCTACAACAAAAAGAAAATATAGCTAATCCTAATCTATGGATTCTAAGGGACCATAGTTATAAGGAGATGTAGAAATGGAAATACTAAGATAAAAGGGGCGGTGATAACACCCAAAAAAGGGGTGAGAACTCTCCACAAGGGGAAGGAAAGAGAGAAAACATGGGAGAAAGGGAAGACAAGCATGCCACAATTTGAGAACCATGCAAACTCACTCACCCATGCATTGACAACACAACAAAGATGGAACTTGCAAGCAAGAAATACACACGACATGCTAAAAACGCATGGATAGGAAAGACAGCAAGTAAAACAAGTTAGGGTAGACAAAACATGCCACAAAACAGATTTTTCCACTGAAAATATGTATAATTTTATTATATTCATGGCAGAAGGTGTGAGATTACATTGCAAGGACCAAATTTGAGGTTTGGAACTCATGGGATGTTGGCCACCATTTTGGCATGGTGTTGTTACAACAAAGAGTGCTCTAAAGCTCAACGAAAAGACAACCCTTCAAATGAGCGAGTTTTTACATTATATAGAAAAGGGGCTACCACCAATCTACAACCTAAATTAAAATCTCTGAAAAGAGGTATGGTTTGCCTTCAAAATGCATTTCCCCATGGTACTTTTCCTACAGAAGAGACATGGGTACCATTCCTCATTAATACGGTTGTTTAGCTACCTTGTACCACGTTGTGTCAAATGTGCAACCGGTCAGTTGCATTATGCTCTTATTGTGGACCAGTAGCTTTTCTTTTTGGTTCCTATTATCGGTCAGAAGCACTATTTCATGCAACTAGCCAGTAACATCCATACCTCCATCATCATTCACCGACTCACCAACCTGCTCCACTACCGAATCAACTTGTCTTTATTATCGGTCAGTAGCATCAAAATATGTTATCAGCTAATAGCATCCATACGATGTTACCGGTTCCCTTTCCATGTCGTTTATGGTCCCAGTTATTGTGGTTGCTCCTGTTACCGACTGGTAGTGTCTTTCCAAGCTATTGGTCGGTAGCATCCATAGTTGCTACTGGCTGGTAGCATATTAACTTGCTACCAGCCAGTAGAATCCTTTGATGCTACCATCAAGTCGAAGACTTCCAGTTTTTCGTAACTCACCGCAACTAGCCGAGATCACTTTTCTCTCTCTGTCATGTTGTAGACTAACTTTGGGTGTTAAATTTGATGGTCATCTGCAAGTCTCGTGCTCATATAAAATGGATAAGTCCAGATTTTGAATGAGCCATCAAAATTTTCAGGGGAGTGAAAACTTGTGATAAAAACGCTGAAATCATTCACTCCCATAGAAATAAGTATTAGCAGATTCGTCTCCAAACTTTCCTCTAAGTTTTTCTTATCACACAAATTTTTAATTTATAATCCATATCCCCACACTTCCCCTCCCTCTAGCTCTGATTAAGGTGAACAAATGTGCAATCCCCTGATATTGTAACTTCATTCTCCCCCTCACATGAGCCCTAAAAATCCAAAGTGCGTGGTAGGCAAAACAATATGGCCAAATAATGTGTTTGGATGAGCATCCTGTTACTCGAACATTTCTTTCAAATGGATGTGATTATGTAACTCTAGTAGGATCTTCCTTGTATCTTTATTTCCCCAAAAATACCCATACGCAATTAAAAAAAATGCCTCGCGAAAATCAATTTCGTGATAAATAATGAAATTGAAATGAAGTAGTTTCGGCGGACTTTCAAAGTTCAAGTTTTTGTAAGGTGGGATAGTAAAATTTGAATTTCTGTCATAATAAATATGTGTACCATAGAAATTGAAGTGCTCGGGAAGGGATGGTATATGCAATGATAGGTAGAAAGATGGAAGATGGAAGATGAAATGAAACTAAATATTTTAATGATGTCCATGAGACTGAAGAGTTTATAGGCCCAAAAGCTGAGAGTTTAAGATGATTTCAGATTCTTTTCAATATCAGATCTTCTATTGTGAATCTTGAGCACAAAACCCATGATATTTTCAGGGATTGTTTCTTTGAATAACTCATTTAATTTGTCCACATTCAAGTCATTTTCATACTCGATACGAATATCATCATAAGTTGACCACTCCATGATGAAGTGGTATTTCGTCTCTACCACCCCTTTACTGCAAAAAATAAAAGTTCTTCTTTTTCAATCCTCCTTGGGTATAGTCCATCTACTAGTTTCACATCAAAGGTGATGTAATCCGGTCCTCAGTTGAGCCACTAAAACCCTTTCTTTACCCTTGATAGCTACCCCTAGATAAAAAATTTCATCATTCTCCCAATTAGGGTTAAATTATTTTATGTAATATGTTTTTTTTTGACCAATCTACTTTTTCCACATGGCAATCCTAAATTTTTCTATCAAATAGTTTTTTATCTCCATGTTATCCTGGACACTCCTAAAATTTGATGCCCAATTTATTTATCCATTTTTTGTTCTGCTTCATCCAAGTTTTCTTTCTATGCTCTAATTTTTCCTCCACAACCATTTTGGGCCAGCGATGATTATTCATGCTTTCAACCTTTTTCAGATAACTTAGCAACCAAGTTATTGTTGATGCTTCCATAAAAAAAGTACCTACTTCAGCCAACAGTATCTCATAAGGGACTATTGATTTGACTTTAAGAGTGCTTGTGATTAGATGTTTCTGGATTCTTTATAATTGTCTCCATCCATGATTTACATGCTATTTCCCCATACTTCACAACCATAAAGGGAAATCGGGGTGACCAGCAATCCAAAAAGGGTTTTCTCAGTTTTCCAATCCCAAAGTTCAATTTTCTTACACCTATTTTAAAGTAGGTAAGATGTTTTCCAACCCCCATGTATCCTTTTTTCTCTACAAGTCTCCCAAATAAGCTTGTTATGAAAATCTATCCCAAGATATTTGTATTATGTTACAATTTCCAATAGGCTCCCCCTAAAAAGAAAGTTAATTTGTTTCTCTTTCCTTTTTAAATAAAAATCATGACTTTGGTTTTGCTACTGTTCACTTGCATCCTGACTTCTTGGCAAAATATTTATACAAATGATCCCTCAATCCTTGAGCTGTTTTTGAAATTAGAATAAGATCATCGGTATATAAGACTAACTTCACCACATAATATGTCAATTATATGCCCCCTCCTTCAGTTTTTCTTAACCATTCTTCAAGTTTTTCAATGTATAAGACAAACAAGGTGGGAGAGAGAGGACAACCTTGCTTGACATCAGTGTCACTACCAAAACATTCTAGCATACCCTCTCTGGTTCTGATTTTAGCTCTAACTTGCCCATAAATCCTATGCACTGCTACTTTAAACTCATCTGGAATCCCAAGTTACTCCATCTTGTTATAAAGTTTGTCTCTAGGTACCGTGTCGAAAGCTTTCTTAAAATCAACAAAGCAACAAAAAGCTTCCTCACCTTGGGTATCCATGCCTTTTTAATCAAGTGCCTAAGAGTGAAGCAATGGTCGATGGTTGAATGTCTAAGTCGAAATCCTACTTTCTCTTTTACTCTTTTACCCTCTCTTTCGGCCCAACTACTGATTCGAAGTCCTATAATGCCCCCAAAAATTTATCAATGAGATGATTGACCATAATGGTGCAGTAATTAAATGGATTCTTGATATCACCACTTTTAAATAGAGGAATAACAACACTAGTCATCCACTCCAACAAGAAACCATTTTGGTTTGATCTCATTGAATATTTTTTTGATGTGCGGAATGAGGACCTCAACACCCCACTTTAAAAATTCAGCCTACAACCCATCAATATCTTGTGCTTTACCACTTGCTAGACTCTTTATGTCATGTTTGATGTCTTCCACCGAGAAAAGCTTGGTCAAAGTATTAATTATGGGAGGAATATCCTTATGTTGAGACCACTCATAGAGGATCCTCGCATACTCTAACCACTGAGCATTTGTGATATTATTTTATGTGTTTATTCTTTTATTGCAGCTCCCTCCAAAATCCTTTGGGATTGTGTTTTCCAAGAGAAATTAATTCTTTCCTCCTCATATTCACATGGCTTTCTTTTTTGTAGTGTACCAATTTATCATATTTATTTTTATTTTCTTTGTTCATCTCACTTTCCTTCAAATCTCTCTTGGCAGCCTTACATTCTTTTTCATACCACGGATTCGTTGGAAAAGTATTTGCAACTCCATTTATAGGCTTAGATATTTTGCAAGCACTTAATGCCTTGTGAATTAAAGGAATTAACAAATTACTCCGTACATAGCCACTTTTCCCCTTGGTTTCCTTGCTCTCTATGTCATTTCTTGTCATTTGAAATTGCTACCCAAGGGCAACAACAAAGATTTCCTAATTTACTTTATTTACAATGATTTTTCATTGTTGTTGAGTTGTCTTTTGCATGTGGTGAACGTGTTTTCTATGGTGTTGATTTGAGATGGTACCAAGCTTGACAAATAGAGGTTTATGATCAAATTTTAGTTTGATAGGAAAAGCCCCTATTTGGAACTCAAGCAACCAAGAAATAGAGCTTTGGGAGAAAATGACATAGTCCACTACACTTAGACCATTGTATGTTTTGCAAGCGATACTGCCTAATTTTGGTTAAGCCTTCTTGCCATTACAAATAACCATGTCGTATAAGTTGCATAGGCCTATAATTTCAACCCCAAAATGTGTCACCCCTCCATTACCATCTTGAGAGATTTTTCCCAAAGTTGGCCCTCCTCTTCATTAAGCCACAAAGGATTGTCATCCCAACCTTCTTCACTTCTCAAGTGGAGAGATTGATTGTTTTCGATCCTTGCATTAAAGTCACCCATTAAAATTATTTCCCCTGAGGTACTGAACACATAAATGTCTTTTTTAAACAAAGCACATGGATCTTCAGTATCTAGATTACTTCTCCTATAAGTCTTTGAAATTTTTGGTGCAAAGTAGCAAGCAGCCAATCTGATTGTCACCTCGTTATCTGATATTTTCAACCATGTGTATTTCTTATTTGGGTTCTTTTTTTCAACTTTGACAATCTCGAGTCATATTTTCTTGATTAACACTGTGATTCCCCCATGACCTATACATATTTCATTCCCTTTGTTCCAAACTGAAATTTTCTTGTACCCTTCAAATTTTGGGACTTTGTAGCCCTTGTGTTCATTTGTTTCCATAAGAATAATAGCATCTTTCCCATCTGATATGGGCCCCAATCCAGGTCCTCTTCTCCTTGGATACCCCGTTGAATTCCAACTGACTATGTGCATGGATTACCGTGGAGCCCTTAATCTGTATTTCTTGTAAATGACAACAGTTAGGAGTACCGGCTAGATAAGCTTAGCCCAAGAGAAATGCTTATCATTTTTCGACTAGGTTTATGAAATCTAGGAATTTTAGGATTTAGCAGTAAAACAATGGAACTGTGAGGTAGAGAGTTGTAGTAGAATCATGAAGGCTTCAGGAGGAGGATCTAGTGACGATCTGACCAGTAAAATCCACGAAAGATGTGCTATCATAGGCACATTGTGCGTCAAAAGAGAATACACCTGGTAGTAATAGAATTAGGGTTTTTTTTAGGCGAAGAGGAGCCGAAATACTCCTCGGGAAATGGCCCAAACAATTGATCTTAATATATGCATGTTGTTGCAATTTTTTCACGAAGAATAATATTATGCCTTTAATGTATTTTGACAAATTTTTGAACAAATAAATAAAATTTCACTTACAATAATAATTGATTAAAGAATAAGGAACACCTAATTATCATTTATTTTCATAATATAAATAAATAAAATTGTAGTACTATCGCTTTTACTTTCCATACTTCGTTGCGGAAACTATCCATCCATAGCCTTTCTAGTGGTTTCCCCTTGGTCCTATCATAGTGTCTTCTAGATTATTTTCCCGCCATTAAGGTAGTCCCAAACTTTTAAATGGCCAACTCTCCTCCCATTGCAACTAGTGGAAATGGCTCCCAAGCGCGCGAGGAAGATTGTGTTGAAATTCTACGAAGAGGTATGAAATCTGAATCCCCTCTAGATGTAATAATTTCTGATGAATGTTTGGATCTTGTTGTCAAGTGGTAACAAAACCATTGCCTTATTGCTTGCTTCTGTGGTCATATTCCCTCAGGAAGCCTACCTACAAAACTGGATGAAAAAACATTGGGAGTCTAACAGTATCCTAGTCTTAAGTGTCTGTAACCTCACTAAGGGGTTTTATTTGTTTTCCTTTTGTGAGCCTTCTCAGCTTCAAGCCCTTTTTCTTAAGGCGGCATGTTGGTACTTAGGTAATACCTTGCTTGTGTTATCTCCATGGACCCAGGATTTTAATCCTAGTAGCCAAGTCTCGCTCAAAATCCCTATTTGGATTGAGCTTTCTAGGCCTTCCTGTTCATCTCTGGTCCTTTTTACTAGAGATTGTGAAACCCATTGGCAAGGTGATTTGCCATGAACAAGAGCATTTTTCTTTTCTTGTCCCAATAAGTGTGTGTGTCGAAGTGGACCTTGCAAAAGATTTATGGGACCATCTAGATATTCAAGTTAGGTCCCTGCGTATCTCTCAAAATGTGGTTTATTTTAACCTCCCCAACACCTGCTTTCACTGTCAGGGCCCGGACCATCGCATTCAGGATTGTCCGCTTTTCACCCGCTCCAAGTCAACACCAACACAACCTATCATTTCAAAGTCTAAAGCTGACCCTCTGGCTAATGGTTGGACTATGGGTTAATCTAAGAAGAGCTCAAGGGAGAAACCTTCTGTTGAAATTCTACCTCCATCTTCATTCCCCTCTGTCCACCATCTAGGGATGAGCCAAGAGTGGTGTCACCTAGTCCTTCAGTTTCCATTCCTTCCAAGCCCTTGCAAAGTCAAGTTATTCAGTCTAATTCAAAGAATGTTGGGAATTTTGCATCAACCTCTCTTCCTCTGTGACACTCACAAAGTCCACCCCGAGAGGTTTCATGTGGAATATGGGGATAAAATGGGGCCAAGCGTCACTCCATTCATGTTGAGCATAATGATTTAGACTAGCTTCTTCTTGCCAAATTTTTTTCCATTCTTGGTTCTGAGGATGGAATTCCTGACGGGCAGGGGGAATTTGATATGTCTAATTTTTCATGAATTTCATGTCATGGAATGTTCGGGGTCTAACAAAGCCCTCACAAAAATTCTCTATTTGTTTAGCTTGTGAGTTAATTAGCAGTTTAGATGTGATTTGTTTATAGGAAATCAAGATTTCTAGGTTTTTTCCTTCAGAATACTCTAACTTGCATTACCCCATATTTTACGCATTTCCACATGTAACATATTGAAGGAAGAGGTGGTGCAAGCATTTCCATCACACAAAAAATTTTGGCATTAATCACTACCTCAGGCCAGGACCCCAGTAATAGGGTTGTGTGGGTGATTATGAGTATTAATGACCTTTCTTTTGGTTTTCTTAATATTTATGCCCCTAATGATGGTCCCAAAAGAACAATATTATGGAAATGGTTAGGTGACAACTTACCCTTTGCTTATTGGTTGGTGTGTGGTGACTTTAATATGGTGGAGCATCTGGATGATAAATGCGGTGCCCTTCCTATGCTCTGGTGTATTGGTGAACGTGTGACCTAGTATTATTTTAAAAGTCGTTGGGGCCTTTCCTATCCTTTTCTCAGATGGCAGTAGGAATTTAAATACCAAGCATGGTTCACTTGGACCAATCTTCGAGAAGGATATGATCAGGTTTTAAAATGACTCAACTGTGCACTTCTTTCAAAATAGCCTTATTTTGATTTTGACACGCAAGGATCCTCTGTTATCAAAGTATGGTTAGAAGTGCTTTTGTCAGACCACCATCTGATCACATTTAAGGTTGTTTGGCAGGGGGGCCTCCCAAGGTGCCCAAAAATAAATTCTTATCTTAATGTTTCTTTGTTGAGTCATCCTGGAGTGGACCCGCTCATTGCCAAAATTTGGAACATGGCACCACGTCTGCCTTTTGCTACCAGCTGGATTTTGTGGTGGGAGGCAGTGATTCACCACACCACCAGGTTCCTCAGCTGATTCGGTAAATAGGTGGCCCGAGTTTGTAGGTGGGACGATTCGGCTCTACACAAAGAATTCAGAAGGATCTCTCTGCTTCTCGATTCCAATCCTTTCGATTCTCATCTTCAGTTCCAGGCTGTTGGTATTCGACACAAGCTCAAACTTATTGAATCCCATTTGGCCCATGGTGCATAGATCCAGTCGAGACTTCATTGGCTTAGGTGGGAGATAAAGCCTCTAAAATCATTTTCAAATCCCTCCAGGCCAAGCATGCTCGTCAACAGATCAAATTTTATGATTCTCACCAATGGCTTACTGAGCTCTCAGAGATCACTAATGCTTTTGTCAAGCACTATCATCTAGTTTTTCAAGCTTAGGAGGATTCAATTGAGCGTGATACTACTCTATAGAAATGTATTGATGTGGTGCCTAATAAACTTTCACCCAGAGATCATGCTCGTTGCAATGCCCCTCTCACTTTGGAGGAGCTCCATGCAGCCTTGCTCTATCTTGCGGATGACAAGTCTCTAGGTGTGGATGGATTCCCAAGTGAGTTTTACAAAGTGACCTAGTCTTTTGTGGGACTTGATCTACTTTGGGTTCTACAATGAAGCTCTCCAAACTCATTCTCTTGGGAGTTTCATCAATCAAGGCAACATCAAGTTCATTCCCAAAGAAGGCAACCTTGAACAGATGAATAATTGGCAGCTGATCACCCTGTTGAATGTTTCTTACAAAATTCTTGCCAAGGCGTTGGTTCTTTGCATTGTGGATCTTCTGCTAAAATTATTTGGCTGAAAGCAGATTGGTTTTGTCAAAGTTCGTTACATCTTGGATAATCTTATTGTGGTCTGGGAAGGCATGGAATGGGCTCGGGTTTCTTCGTAGAGGCCTCTCTTCCTCAAGATTGATTTCGAGAAATCTTACGATCACATCGAGTGGCCTTTCATCCTTGTCATGCTTAAAGCCCTTGGCTTTGGCAAGATTTATTTCAATCGGTCGTTAGTACCTTGTTTTTGAATGCTTCTGCCTGCTCACCATTAATGGTCACCAATCCACTGCCATCGGCTTTTTTTTCGCTCTATCAAACAGGGGTGCCCTCTTGCATCGGTGTTGTTTGTGCTTGTTGCTGATGCACTGGGTTATTTAATTACTCAACAAGTTGTCCAAGTTCACATTCAGGGGATTTTCCTTCTGGATCATGCAACTCAACTTATCAATGATCACTTTGCTGATGATTCCTTTCTAACTCTTGCTGAATCAAAGCAGAATGTTTCCAGGGTCTTTGAATGTCTTGACACTTTTTGTTTGGCTTCTGGTTCCAATATTCAAATGGCTAAAACCTTGGGCTATCGACAGAGTTGTTTGCCTCCTCCAAACTGGTTGAAGGCCTATCCCTGGAAATGGATTAGCCATGGGGAGCAATTCAGATTTTTGGGCATTCCTTTTGCCTTTGATAGTGACTCTGTGACTTTGTGGCATTATGTTATTAACAAGGTGGAGCAGAAATTTACTAAAGTGGTCTTCCAAACCCTTATCTCTTGGCTAGTAAATTCCAATTTTGCACTAAGATCCTTGCCACTACTCATGTTTATTACTCTGCGTGTTGGTGCCCTTCTCACAATTCATTCTCCCGGCTTGCCAAGCTACTTCAGGACTTTTTATGGTGTAAAAGTTCTGGTTCAGCTAGTTTTCACATAGAGTTGCTTGGGACGTTTGTTGCCTTCCTCGTGATCAAGGTGGCATGGGGATCATTGATGTCTACCGACATAGTGTTGCCTTATGTGCTAAATGGGTTATCCTGTGTTTATCGAGAAATCAAGCCTGGAAAATTCTTTTGTGCCATTGTATTGAATCTGGAGCCCCTTATGGCAAGAAGTGTTGGAACAATATTGGGTTGCATACTATTATTATCACTTCGGCTCCTATCAAAATTATTGGTACCTTTGTTGCCAAAAGTATTTGGAAAGCCTTCGAGTAGGTGAAGCCTTTGATGCGGTGGATTGGTGATGGATTTCACACGTGGCTTTCTTTTAATTCGCAGAACATTTGGTGGTCTCCTATCATCACTGAAGGCGATCTTCCGCTTGCTGAAACTTGGGCATCAAAGCGAATTCAGGCTCTTCCGCAAGGGCATTCATACCATTCAGGATTTAGTGAGCCACAGAGACTGATTCCTTGGCCCAAGCTCAAGATGAAATTCAATCTTTCCAATTCGAACCTTCTGTCTATCTGGTAAAATTCAAGAGCTCCTACGAAATGTTATGCTCCATAAATTGGGCTTCAACCTCCTACAGCTTGGTGGCGTGACTGACGGTGGAATCAGGAAATTGCCTTCCTCTGATACAACACTCAAACCATTTACCAGTTATTGAGCCTGCTCTTGCCAGCCATTGATAAGCTTAATGCTCGGTGGGGGTTACACTCTACACATTCCACTTGGCTTCATCGGTTTTCCCATACCTGGAACTCTCTTCTTGAGCCTAAAGTTAACCACTTTCTCTGGTGTCTTGTTTACCAAGGTTTGTCTGTGGGTGAAAGGCTTAGTCATATTGGCATCCCTAATCCTAATTGTCCTTTTTGCTCTCGCCCTTGAGTCATTCAAACACCTCTTCTGGTCTTGTCCTCGTGCTCAGTCAATCTGAAGGTGGATCCATTCTTTGTTTCAACCTTATCACCCTGATTTCTTCCCTTGGCGCCTAGCCTTATTTGGTGACTTCATTCCTTGGCCTCATTACATTGATACGCTTTGGCATTTGTTTCATGCATGTATATCTGTTTCATATCTGGAAAGCTCACAATGCTTTAATTTTCAAGCATGATCAATCTATTATTTGCTTTTCCACTAATGACAAGGTGATTATTCTGTCTACTGTGCACATACAGATTCAAGCTCAAGTCGTGCCAAGGTTTCCCTGGAGTTTGCTCATCTGCAGGAGCTTCTTGATCACTGGGGGAGTGCACCTTGCACTATGAGTTGGGTCCCCTCCGGATCCTCAATTGTTCCGCCACCTCGGCCTTCGCCACCCCAACGGTTGCCTCCTATGCGGACCACGTCGGAGGAGTCGCTCGCACAACCACCGTTCCGCCTCCCCTCGGGGCCACCCCTCAGCCCTGTCCTCTCTGGACCTGGCTGGAGCCCACCTCCGTGGGGGAAAGGCATTGCCAGCTCTCTGCGGTGGGGGTTCTCCGCCACCGGCCATGCAGACCATTACAGGATCTCCTCCCCCCAGTTGGGGAATTATGGTTCCGTTACAGATGCAGTATCCTGATCACGACGGTTGGCAGGTGGATCCTCCTTCGGTGGAGCCTAACAGTGGAGCTTTCATCCCTCCTCGGGATGATCCTCCCCCTCCTCCTAGTGCGGTGGCTGTGTGCTTGATGGTGGTGGCGGTTTTTTTTTTTAATGTGCTCATTGGTTACCCTGTGGGCATGTTGATGTAGCCCTTGTGGCATTTTTTACTTTGTTGGTGCCCTTGTGGCATTTTGTGGGACCGTGTGTTATCCGGTCACCCCTTACTATGTAACTCTCTTTTATTTTTATTAATATAAAGGGCAGTTCCAATAGTAAAATTGTAGTATTATCTCTATTAATGGATTCTTTATCTTCTATCTTAATATATGTATACATATTTTCATAGAAAATAAATTTCGAATATTATTTCCCAGTGATCTCTATTACCTATGATAAAATTCATAAAGAATAATATTACACTTACAACATTAACAAAAATAAAACTATTTTGAAGAAATATTGAATACTAATAAAGACAATTACACCTAACACCTAAATTATTAGTAGAATATAGAAGACCTATTTCTTATTTACTTCAGAAATAAAATATATATACTATTATTCTCTCTATTAAATGAATCTTTATTTTGTATTATAATTATTTCACATGTTTCAATAGAAAATAAAATTAATATAGTATTTCTCAGCTTCCTCTTTTACTTATTAAACAATAGTATTACACTTACGATGTCAATATTAATAATAAAAAGAAATTAAAAATACTTGATTTTCATTTATTTTTAGAATAAAGAAATCACACTATTATCTATTTCTTTATAATGTGTAAGGAAAATATTCATCACCTTTTTTTTTACAACCATGCTTCTCTACAGCTAGTTCTTTATTATTCTCTTTGCAAACGTTTTTTTTTAATGTTCATTTGTTTGAAATTGGCAAGTAATTATTATTTATTATATTACTTTATTTACTAATTTTTAAGTGTTAGTTCATAGAATTAATTTCAAAAATTGAATGCATAAAAATGTTGAGTTTTTCTTTTATAAGCACGGCGTGAAGTCTAACTCACTTTGTTGTCACTGTGGATTACACATGCATAATTATAGAAAAAAATAATTCAACCAAATTTTATATATATATATATATATATATACCTTTCAATTAAAAATATATGATTATAAGAAATTTTCTTCACAAAAAAAATAAAATTTATCATCATGAACTATAATATATAACCTCGTTCCATCAACAACCTCAGCTCCAAATTACATTACCATATTATCCTAGCAAAAATTCCTTTATTCCTTTTTAAGTTAAGGTTTCAATATTATATACTTATGGCATCGAGCAAGGTCATTACTGATGCCTCTTCTATAGTAATTACAGGCATATAAATAATAAAAAATTAAATTCGGAAGACTTTGCATGAAAATACAAGCATGAATGCTTTAAAACTCTTACCATGGGTTTTTGAATATTTGATTTCATAAGGAGTTCCCTTGGATGACTAATCAAGGGATTTTAGTATTTTATGATTTTCACATGGTCTAAAACTATCCTAGAAAGCTATTAGAAATTGATAACATACAAATTTAATTGATTCATGATTGGTTGATATGGCTTGATCCTTCAACAAGTTGTTGCGATAATTTCATCAGTTTTTAAAGTAATTTCAGAATATATTTGATTTTGTATGGAGTTCCCTTAAATGACTAATCAAAAGGATTTAGTTGTTTATGATTTTTACAGGGTCTAAACTTAACCTAGAAAGCAACGTGAATTAATTGGCACATGATTGACTGATATGGCTTTGATCCTTCACAGATCGTAGTTGTTTATATAAGAATACTTCAGATGACATACAAGCATGAATGTTCTAAACTTCTTGGCAGAGGTTTCAAAAGCTCTTCAAGTAACATTAAGGGTATATTTAATTTTGAAAGAGTTCCCTTAAATAACTAATCAAAATATTTTAGTTGTTTATGATTTTCAAATTGTCTAAACTTATCCTTGAAAGCAACTAGAATGTCACATTTTGTAAAAGAGGGTGGTGAAAGCAAGGGACCCACTAAGAACACATGGGCACAAGAATCATAAATTTGGTAGCTATTGTTTGCACACAGTCCTACTCAGTTTGAAGATGATGATAACTTCGTATAAAAGAAACGAATTGAAGCATGGTAATGTGATAATTGTCTCTTAAATATACTTCAGATTTTATCCAAGGAAATTCCCCATAAAAATTCCCAGCACTCGTTTAAAAGAGAAATACATTGTAAAAGTGACTAGTTCATAAGATAGGGCCAAGCTAATCTAAGGAAATGCTTACGTGTGGTATATGTCTACCATACATGCTAAGGGTGTATGCCTCATTAATCATCTAATTCAAATCATATTGTTCTCTATTGGTGAATTGCCTACCATCTCTAGTAACTCAACAGATCGGTATCTCTTATATTCTTTTGTGCATGCTAAGCTTGTTTAATTTTATTTTATCCTCTATATATTCTAGCACAAAATGGTACTCCAATTTGACGGTAGAAGATGGAGTTTCTTAATGTTCTTTATAATTGGGCCATTGGTCACCAAAAAACCCATTATGGATCAGTAATTCAGTCACACGATCAGAGATGATAAGTGGGCATTGCCACTCTGTGTCTACTCATCTGTGACAATGCATATGAAGACACTGAGTCAGAAGTCTATGATAGATACCTCGAAGCCATAACCTTGTGATGTTTATATTAACCTGATGATGTCACCAACCAGGTACAGTTGGTAGTTTTTCAAACTTGTCTGGTTGATTTTGTTGCCCATTGTGCAGTCTGGGTAATGCTGTTGACAAAAAAAGAGAGGAACATACCATAGTTACCTAAGTCTCAGGGACGGGACAGCGGGACGGGGTTTTCGGGACAGCAAAAAAAAATCACATTTTAAGGACAGGCTACAGCTATCAAAACAATATCTAAAAATTAATATTTTAACATTTTAACTTTATTCAAGGAAATTCAGGGATCTAAACTGTATTTAATGTTTTTTAGGGAACTCCAAGATCATAATTCAATGTTTTTGGTAGAAATTACAGCTTTTTTCCGGTAAACCATAAAAGCTCGTACAAAAATAGAAAATAATTGAGGACGTCCACTCCAAGTCCCCACTTCCGTGAAACATTGTGACATCATCAAAGTCCGGGGGATGCATCCCTGCATAACACTGGAAAATACTCGGCAAAACCAATTTGGTGAGAGGTCGGGTGATGATTTGGCAGTCGAACTATTACTCGGGTTGTCAAGGTCTCTAATCCTTACAAGTTCTAAAATTCAAATGTTGCATATTTGAACTTCACACCCGTTCTAGAAATGCATTCCTTCCATTCTACATATATATTTTGACAAGTTTTCTGAGCAGTAGAGAGGAGTTGAGCTGAGGTGAGAAGAATTGTTTCCGTGCTCCAAAGTGAGCCGAATCAATGTAATGCACTGTATGGCATCATCTTCACAGAGGTTGGAATTGTTGTTTTGAATATTTTTTTATATTTATTTCTGAATTTCTTATATAGAAAGAACTAATTGTTAATTGAACACCTTTTATGCATAAACTTGAGTCATACTAATGTTGGTTTCAATAGCATTAAAAACATGATCAGTGTAGTGAGTTGTAACAGTCACAGATTGTGAATTAAATATGATTTCATGCCATTGAAACACCATGAAAAAAATTAGCACAAGTGATTCCATTCAATGCCAATAGAGATTCTATAATTGAAACCAATCAGGTAGGGCAAACCCACTTTCCGGGTATGTAGAGATGAGGTTATCCAGATTTTATCATTTTCATGGCTAGTAATTCATCCTAAAGTTGGGTGTAATTTCAAGTCAGTGGAATCACCTAGCGTGTGACAAATAATGTGTATTCCTTGTTAGACTTTCTCTGCTCTGAGCATCCTTATTAGTGTCAGATAGTGCATAAGCCTTTCTAATCAAAGTAAAAAAAAAAGTTAAGACTGGTGACCCTTTTGCCATCTTGGTATAAATAGGACAACAATGCCGTAAGTGCACAAGGTCTATAATGGAATGGTGCCCCTTTTGCCATTTTTAATCCTTGCCATTAAAAGAAGAGTCTCAATTTGCGTGATAAAAGAAAAAAAAATGTTAAGTCAGTCTTACTGAATGTCGAGGGGTTTGCATGTTGCCTCGATGTATCAAAAATTCTTACCATCAAAAACTTTCTGCTTATTATACACAGCGTACTTCAAAAAATTTATAATTTATTTTTGACCTCCACAACAACCAATAGTTACAGTTTCAAACCCCAACAATTACATGCTCACCCTAACGCATTCCTAAGGCACTCACTACAAGGCTGAAATGGCATTCATATACTCATGTAAAAACAATCCTAATCTTGTTCAAATTGGTGACAAGTGAAATTTGATGGAATAAAGAATCATCTGCCAAAACAAAACATCAGAAAGACTTTACAAGAAAGATGAATGTGCAATACTTTGTTAAAATGGCAGGAATTTTCATTAATTTCAGAAGCAATATCAATTTGAATTCCAATACAAAGTGTAAGAGACTCGTGCCAGCTGTCATTAAGCTCAACTTTATTGTCAAAATGGCCAAAACCAATAAGCTCTCTACCAATTTCAACAAAGCTTAATCTGCCTTTTTAGGCTTTGGTTTCAATTGCTTTATCCTTGAATATGCAAAAACTCCGGCCAGAGCAATACCAGTTCCTGCAGTTCATTAAAAGTTAAGCTCTCCAAATGGATAGGCACCGACACATATTGTTCCAGCATCTTCAATAAGTTTCTTAAGTTTGTTCTTTAATGAGATAAATGTTGTTAAAAAACTCTTACCTAGTGCATTTTCAGAAGAAACGGGTGTCCTGAAAAAAAGAACTGATGTCACTATGACAACCACTCGCTTAACACAGTTACCCACAGAATGTGTAACTGGAGATACCTTCTGAAGTATCATGTAGGATACCTGTTACAGTGCATAGATGAAGGAAAGCATTTTTCAGTAGTCACATCTACTGATAATTCAAAACACTCCATGCAATGAAAGTGTTTTCTACTAAAGTGATTTTACTATTAGTTCATAGTCATACCAATATCGGATTGTGCTCAAATTACCCAATCTGTAACTGGAAACATTCAATGAACAATGAAACAAATATAAGAAAGGTTTGGGAGCTTGACCTGCTGATACGAATGAAAGCACACCCCTGTAAACAAAGCTCTTAAAGCTATCACCTTTACATCTAAACCCTGCCATGTTGACAAAAATCAAACAAATAGCCACAACATAAATCATAAATGTAAACAACAGTCCCAATTAGATTGTGTTTGGGACCTGACCACTAAGACAAATAAATTATAAACCAAAAAACTAAAGTTGTTAGATGAATACTCACCATAGACTCCAGATAAGAAGGTGTGAACTTAACACCTTCAAAGAAAAGAGTTACTGGAGCAAGTAAGAAAAATGACATTATTGTTATTATTGAGAACAAGTTTATATTGTCCAGGGATTCCTGAAATGAAAAGGGCTCAAAATGTCAACACATTTGTCTTGCAGCATCAATCTCACTAAATAAGTCAAAACTATTACAAGAAAAGGAACTAATATGAGGGAAAATATCACCTCTTTCTTCACCATCAATTTCTTGCTAAGCACATTACGAGACTGAAAAGTCACATTTGAAGCCATTGCACTCCAAAATCCTGCCCTGTATTCCAAAAACAGAGAAGATTGCATTTCCAATGATTTTCAAAATTATCTGACTTCTATAAATATCAAGAGAATTTTGATTTTTTCATACTGGATTGAGTCTTCAGTACTGTATGAATTGAAGGACAGACCTAAGTTGAAATTTACAACTCAATATGTCCTATACAAGTATTCAATTCTACTGGGAAAGAATGTTTATTATTTATTTTTCCTAGAGACCCGCTTCATCAGCTTTGGTGATTCTGGGCTTCAAGAACAATGATATATCCGAAAATCTCAGTTTACGAGATACGAGTACACTGACTCTAATGGGGTGCATTCACTTACCAGTTAAAAGAAGCCTCTGTAAGAGATGCCAATGCTACTCCACCAACAATAGGTGCAAGAGAAGCAACAACCAATGGATTTGGTATCTGTATATGTCCACACAGGCCTCATTAGGTAATTTGCACTAAAAAGATGGCAAATTTGTTTGGTAGATATATATTAAATAATTTGTATAAAGCTTTAGAATAAGGAAAGAAGTCTACAAAGATTGTAAGTTATACATTGAACTTCAAATAGACAAACAAATTAAAATATGCATTCGTATATTACAAATGTGATTGTGCATGTATATTCTTCCAATTCAAAATCATGAAGAAAAGGGAAAAAAATATATATTTGGCCTGAGAAAAAGAAACAGCAATCGACTGCAGCAGCCTAATGAGCCTCACTGAGAAGATGTGTTAAAGAAAAATTCAGAAGGAAAAGCAAAGTAGCACTAATGCTGGTAAGAGGTGAGAGCACTGTGTAGCAGTTCTATTTTTTTACATGTGTAAGACAGATGATGGCTAACTATTCACTGGTCCTCACCTAATTGCATTTCATTGTATCCTAGTTATGTGGACGGACTCGGTGACTACTTATCCTGTTATCTGAGTTTACAAAGAACACTTATCTGCCCTACAATTAAACAAACACACACAAGAAACCACAAACCATGGTTATTTCCACTGGCTTATTAGATCCATAATCATCAACCATTAGAGATGCTCCTATTTTCTTACTGTGCAAAAGAATGTTGATGATCATCAACATTCTTTTGCACAATAAGAAAATAGGAGCATCCCTAATGGTGTTGAAAGGTCTTGTGTACCCAAATGAAACTGGCTGGTCCATTAAATGGTTCAGCTTATACATCCTATTGGAGAAAGTAGTTACGCATTTGCTTAATAAATTATTGGTTGCTTTTGTCATATTTTAATTTATGATCCCTTGATCCATAATTGACATTGTGCATTTCAAAATTTATTTTGTAGCAGTTAAAAACATAGATAAAGTCGAGTCTTAATAGCTTTTACCATCCTTCAAAGCAAGACATAAGAGAACATTTAAAGAATTACTAAGAGAACACAAAACACATTTCTCCTAAAGACAGCTTGGGATGCCTTCATCAGCATAATCAGCGATCATCTTTCTACACAGAAATCCAATAATTCTCGACAAATCCATGAGAGGTAGCCAGGAACTGATTGAATTCTAGGTGTACAACACCAGGACATGTACCATTGCCTTGGTTGAAGGTTACACTAAAATAAATCATGTCACCCTTTATATAACCAATATAAAGGTTCAACAAAAAGAAGGGAAGCAAATTCCATCTCAGATCAAACGAATAATGCCAAAAAACTGATTTATAGTACCCATCAATTAATGAACAAAACCATCATAGGAAGAGAAATGTTATGGCTCAGACAAGACACAGATGAGAAATTATCCAAATCAAGCAGGGTAAGAAGTAATGACACCCCTCATGAAACCATCGAACTCAATCATGACATCAAAATAAATTCATGAAAATTAAGTTGATATCCACCTCATTGTTTTGTTTTGCAGGGGTCTCATATCTCTATTAAGATTTTCATCTAATTTTCTTAAATTCAACATTTTTTTGTTAATGAGGAAGCCTCATTCTCTTCCACATATCCCTTATTTGGCCCCTTCTGTCGGTAACACTACTACTAACTTTGCAAATCCACAATTGTCATCCCTAGAATCCATGTTCATCCTTATGGTCCCACCATTCGTAAATCCCTTCCATCCATGCATCTCCTAGGGTCTCTAATCACATTTGGCGATCCTAGAGAAATCAACCCCAATTCTCTACAAATTTGTGGGCATAACTTGTGATGTTGTGAATGTCACTCAGCCCTCTCTACACCTACACTTTTGAAAAGATGGAGATTGCAGTTTTGTGGGCATTTACAATCAAAATCATGGATGGCTTTTTAGAGCATCTTCCTCAGAGAATTTTTTCTGTATGTGCCTTTAGTTAAAATGTCTAGAGAAAATGTTAAAGTGAAAAGAAAAATTGTGCTCACATCTTTTTGTCTAAATGATAGTGCTTCTCAGGTCTCAATAGTTGATGGTCACATCTCTATTGCATGTTGAAATTGCAATGATACTGTGTGGGCTCCAGGTACCTTCCAAAATGTTGTCTCATTGCGAGATTTCATCTTTCATATGGAGACCCATGAGAACCTTGAGTAAGCCCACCTTCATTATAGGTTAGTTTTAGGTCTTGGTTTTCATGCATGTGGCCTATATATTGGGCGGCATTTTTGGATCTAGGGTGTGGCTTGCCTTTGATTTCTTCTAGTCCAAGGTGTCATTGTTAGCCTTTAATGTGCATTCTAGAGACACATGGATTCGTGCCTAGAGAGGTGCACCTCTTCAAGATTGCTTTACTTAAGTTTCCTATTTAAGCCCATCTTCAATGTCCTTTGTTGTGCACATTGATGGTGACCTCTATCCAAAGATTTTCCATTATTCCTCACAGCCGATTTCATTGTTTTGGTCAATGTCAATGCCCGCATTGGTTTCCCCAAACACCTACATGATCTTGTAGAGGATGAGCTTTGTCTACATGATAGTGCTCTCACGTCTCAATAGGTGATGTTGGCAAATCTATTGCATGTCGAAATTCGCAGTGTGGTCTTCTATAGGTACTTTCCAAAAATGTTATCTCATTGCGAAATTTCATCTTTCTTAAGGAGACCCTTGAGAGCCTTGAATAACCCCACTTTCATTACATGTTATTTTAGGTCTTGGTTTTCATGCATGTGGCTTTTATATTAGGTGATATTTGTGGATCTAGGGTGTCTTGCCTTATTTGTTGTGTTATATCAAGTTTCTAGGACGAGTATAGCAAGGGGCGAGGGGACGCGTTTTTGGGATGGATTTGGGGGGAGAGGGGGCATTTTTTAGAGGAGGGCAAGGGACAACCATTAAAAAATACAAGACAATTTTATATAGAAAGTTTCAAATATTCATATGATAACATTGATAAGACATTCATCATAGACATTATACTACCTTAATACATAACATTAAAGCTGAATTGAGATTTCACATAAGAGTCAACACAAATTAACAAAAAAAAAAATCATTGCTTTCATAAATTCATTGTCAATGTGCATATATATAATTATAAAATATAAAAAATTACAACGAAATGCTCAAAGGCTGTAAGTTTCAACTAAAAAATGACAAAAACATAGAAAATTTGCTGCTGCCCCTAAATAGCATGTGCTAACATTGCATCAAAATCAGAATTTGACTCATTGCCACTATGGGAGAGTACCTCATCCAATGGAACCCCAACCAATCCCTATTGTGACTCCTCATCAACCTATGTGGCATCTTTGGAATCAACATCCCAGCGTGTGGATGGAATTTTTCGATACTCAGGAGTTCATCGATCTTGTCACAAGACACTATGCATGGCCGCCAACTTCTCTACTTGTCGAGAGGTAAGCTTATTCATCTTGACTGACTAGATGAAGTTGTTTGTGGACCAATTCATCTTGTTTTTAGTTGATAGTGTAGTTGTTCTAGGTTTATGGTTGGTGTAAAGGGGTGTGGGGGTCCTTGTGGGCCCCCCATCCCTTTTTTTCAACTTTGAGTTTTTTATTATTATAATCCTTTGTCATTTCCTACTGACTTCTTTGCATCTCGAAGACATTTCACACAAAATTTGAAGTTTAGAGATGGTTGCAGAACGTTTCCTACCCTCTACATCCCCGAAATATCCCCGAAAAGTTTAAAATGTAGGGGACGCATCACCAAGGTGCACTGCTTATTTGTAATTTCCTCCAATCCAAGGTGTCATCGTTAGCCTTTGATGTGCATTTTAGAGACACATGGCTTCGTCCCTAGAGAGGCATGCACCTCGTCAAATAGCTTCATTGAAGTTTCTTATTTATGCACATCTTCATTGGCCTTTGTTGTGCACATTGTTGGTAACCTCTATCTAGAGATTTTTCATTTCTCCTTATTGGCTACTTCATTGTTTTGGTCAATTTTAGTGCCCACATTGGGACTCACCAAACACCTACATGACCTTGTAGAGGATGGGTATTGTCTTTACAATTTACAATTTAAAGAGTTAGCATTTGGGGAACCCCGATCGAAGGGAATAATATCGTTACATTTTATGGAAAGTATCTTCTCCTTGTGTGGTGTTTTTATTGTTTATGAGCTTCCCTATTTTTAGGATTCCAACAAATTAACTTGCTTTCCTAATAGTGGGTATGTCATTCTTATGGTTTATGTTCTTGCCAACAAGTCTTTAATACCCACATTTAAGATTTTCTTATCTCCCATCAGCTCCCCCTTCTTCATCATGTTGCGTAGACTTTCGCCATATGCAGCCTCTCAATATTCACCACCACAATCAATTTGATACTTGGTATGTCATTGAATATGCTGCCAACTTTTACCAACTTATGTTTGGCTATTGTTCCTATCTTTTTTGCATGGCCAAGTATTCCCTATCTCATGTCCTTTAGGAGAAATCCCTTGACTCCTATTTCCATACAATCATTATTCTGAATAGCACGTCTTCATGGTTCTTGCCTCATGAATTGTTGGTATGATGAAGAGTGTCGATCCATGAGTTGGAAGCTCCATTTTGTACTATCACATCACATACCTTCCATACTCTCCACAAGTACAGTAGAGATCATCATTGTCTGCTTCAACAGAAGATAATTGAGTTTCTTGCATCAAGATGACATTAGATCCGTGGGTAGCCACTTATTAAGGATAATTTTGTATACATCTTATTTTTTACGCTTGCTAACCTTTTCTCTTTGTGCAAGGGTTGCTAATGTATTATCTTCCTGAGTGGGTGCATCAAGGGGCCCTGTCAGGATTAGGTTGTGATTGGACTTGTGCACATGGGCTAGATCACAACATTTGAGAGATGTCGCTATTATACCATAAACACCCTAGCCATATGTTAAGCACAAGATAATACTGGGGGGGGGTGTTCAATCAGTATTATGATATTCTTTTAAATTTAACACTTAATCTCATATTTGTAATCACAATTAATCAGTTTCACAGTGAATATATCAAAGTAATCAATGAATGCAAAGCAAACCAACACACTGCAAATAGACACAAATTTACGTGGAAACCCTTTCGGGAGGAAACCATGGAGAAAA
This sequence comes from Taxus chinensis, assembly GCA_019776745.2. Lineage (NCBI taxonomy): Eukaryota > Viridiplantae > Streptophyta > Pinopsida > Cupressales > Taxaceae > Taxus > Taxus chinensis. Next base: position 567,839,420 of record CM034151.1, on the reverse strand, counting down.
TCTTCTTTATTATATTTCTCAAATGTTTGTAGGCACCAACCTACAGGAGACACCAATCCCCAAGTTACAATTTTGTAGGCACCAACCTACAGGAACACCAACCCCTTTTTGCTAAGCACCAACTCAACAAGAGACACCAATCTCTTCAAATATGAAGGCACCAACCTTCCTTACGAAAAACAAACTCTTTCCTATCTTTTATGTTGTTGCTGCTTCAACAGATGATAGAACAAAAATGTTGCTAAGAATATTCTTCTGATTTATTTCAGCCTTCACATATATAATTCGCTGCAACTCTTCATTAAAAATAAATCTGCCCTTCACTCCTTTTTATATTTCATATTCTGCTCTTCTTCTTCTCTCCCTTAAACTTGAATGAAGCACTCAAATTACTTACTTAAACCAAATGATTCCATCTCCTTATATATCCTTCTCACATCCTTTCGAAAAGACACATCGTTCCAACCGACACAACCTTTCCATTAACACATCTTAATTAAGTGCATTAGTCGGCTAAAACCAAAAAATAATTAATGCAGCCCATAATTATTAAATGCACATTAAACAATGCAATTAACCACTTGATAGGAACACTGCCCCTCCTTAGACAAATCGTTGTTATCATTAAATCGCTGTCAGCCATCATTAAATCTTCTTTTTCACCATAAAACATGGCATATGAACACCTTAAAATGTTGATATCTCTCTCTTATGTACAGTTGTGTATATCTCGCTTATACCATGATAATCCTTATGCAAAAACACTTCTTTTCATGTATTTAAACTTTCATTTTCTACCCTTCTATACTGCTGGTTATTTTCGTTACTTTCTGCCATTTCCGTCAAAATCTGTCAATAGTTCCGTCAGCTTCCGTTACACGATTCCGTTAACCAAATACATCAATGATTAAGCCTTTGACATCAATGACAATATTTCCAACAATCTCCCCCTTTGTCATTGATGGCAACCTTCCAAAAAAAAATCCTTCTTTTCTGCAACTCCCCCTTGTTATAACTCCCCCTTACTATCATTTTCCCCCTTTAACATCAATGGCAAAGGGTCAATCTAGGAGCTGAATGATGCAATGTTTAGCTCCCCCTCAACCGACGCTTCTCTTGGTTTTTCAATGGGAAGAAGCAAAGGATATTACTCCCAACTTCTGTCGTAGATATTCAAATGTCTCCTTTGGAAGTGGCTTGGTGAAGATATCTGCTATCTGTTCAGATGTAGCAACAAATTCCAACTTTACCTGCTTTTCTGCCACCTGCTCTCTTAAGAAGTGGTATCTTATGGGAATATGCTTTGTTCTTGAATGCATAACCGGATTCTTTGAAATACTTATCGCACTGGTATTATCACATAATATGGAGATTGGATGATCATACTCTACTTTGATATATTTCAAGGTTTGCTTCATCCATAGAATTTGAGTACAACATAACACTGTTGATATATACTCTGCTTTTGTTGTTGATAAGGATACAGAGTTTTGTTTTTTACTTAACAAAGATATCAGGCTGTCTCCAGGGAAGAATGCTCCTCTGCTTGTACTTTTTCTATCATCCACACATCCTGCCCAATATGAATCTGTATAAGCTACCAATGTGAAGTCTTTACCCCTTGGGTACCATAACCCATAATCCATAGTTCCCTTTAGATATTTGAATATGCGTTTTACAGCTTGCACATGTGTTTCTTTCGAACCTGCTTGAAAACGTGTAGCCATACCCAATTCTTGCATGATGTCTGGTCTGGATGCTGTCACATATAGTAAACTCCCAATCATTGATCTATATAGAGTTTGATCAACATTCGGAGATTCATCATCTTTGCTTAACTTTGTCCCGGTAGCCATAGGTGTGCTAACAAGTGCACGCTCCTCTATGCCAAATTTCTTCAACATTTCCTTCACATACTTGGTTTGGGGTATAAATATTCCTTTATCAGATTGAGAAATTTGCAATCCAAGGAAAAATGATAACTCTCCCAACATGGAGATCTCAAACTCCTTTTGCAAGTCTTCAGCAAATTTCTTAGACATTTCATCATTGTCTCCTCCAAAAATTATGTCATCTACATACACAACAATCAGTTGGTGCTCACCTTCAATTTTAATGTAAAGATTACTATCAGCAAGTCCTCTCTTAAACCCTTGGTCTTGTAGATACTTATCAAGCCTAGAGTACCATGCTCTGGGGGCTTGTTTTAATCTGTACATGGCCTTCTTCAACTTACACACATAATCTTCATTTTTTGATAGGAGGAACCCTTCAGGTTGTTCTATGTATACTTCCTCTTCTAACTTCCCATTTAGAAATGCTGATTTGACATCCATTTGATAGACTTTGAAGTTCTTGAATACCGAAAAAGCAAGAAACATTCTAATTGCTTCTAATCTAGCAACAAGAGCAAAAGTTTCTTCAAAATCAATACCTTCTACTTGAGCATACCCTTTACATACTAACCTTGCCTTGTTTTGAGTGACTTGTCCATCTTCATTCAATTTATTTCGGAATACCCACTTAGTGCCAATCACATTCTGATCCTTTGGCCTAGGTACAAGTTCCCATGTTTCATTCTTCTCAATTTGATCTAACTCTTCCTCCATTGCCTTTATCCAATGTTTATCATGGCTGGCTTCTGCAAAGTTCTTCAGCTCTATTTTGGATAATAAGGAAAAATTTACTAGTTTGATGCACTTACAACTCTTCTTCTTGTCTGTACTCCATCATCAAGGTTTCCAATGATCTGACTTTCAGCATGATTCTTCTTAACAAAACGAGATGGTGTTTTGGTGTCTTGCCTTTCAGATTTACTTAATTTTTCAACATCTTCTTCCTCTTCCTTTTCTTCTACTACCTCGGGTATTTCTAAGGGCTCTTCTGCAGGTTCTTTAGCTTTTTGATTCATGATTTCATCCACTCTCACATTTGCACTTTCTACTATAGTTTGTAGTCTTTTGTTATAGCATCTGTAGGCTTTGTTTTTAATAGAGTAGCCAAGAAAAAATCCTTCATCTGCTCTTGAATCGAATTTGCCCAAGTTCTCTTCATTTCTTTTAATAAAGCATCTACTCCCAATCACTCTGAAATATTTTACAATAGTTGGTCTTCCTTTCCACAATTCATAAGGTGTTTTGTCATGATTAACTCTGATTTGCCCTCTATTCAAGATATGAACAGCCGTATTTACCGCTTCTCTCCAAAATCTATCTGATAGCTTAGATTCATGTAACATGGTTCTAGCCATCTCTTGGACGGTTCGATTCTTTCTTTCTACCACTTCATTTTGTTGTGGAGTCCTTGCAGCTGAGTATTGTCTTTTGATTCTATGATCTTCACAATATTCAATGAATTCATTTGAGGTGAACTCACCTCCACAATCTAACCTCAGGCACTTTATTTTCAATCCGGTTTCATTTTCTACTAAAGCCTTGAAAGCTTTGAACTTCTCAAATGCTTCTGACTTTTCTTTTAGAAAGGCTACCCATGTCATTCTAGTGTAGTCATCAATGAATAACATGAAATAACTCTCACCTTGTATGCTTTATGTTCTAGTAGGTCCACATAAATCCGTATGAATCAGCACTAGTGGTTTGGTGGTCGAATACTCCATTCTAAACCTTGCTCTGGTTTGCTTTCCATGCTGACATTGCTTGCATAGAGTGCTTGTAGGTTTCGTTACCTTAGGCATATCCCGCACAGCCTGCTTGTTGCTGATTTTCACAAGATTATCAAAATTTATATGCCCCATCCTTCTATGCCATAGCCAACTCTCTTCAACCTGACTTAGACAACATTTCTCTCCTTTTAATTCTTCGAGCATGTATAGGTTATTTGTGGTTCTATGTGCATCTGCTACTAACTCTCCCGTGTCTGCCTTCCTTATCTCACACCCTTCAGCATAAAACTTAAGTGTGTGTCCTTGATCACACATTTGACTTACACTTAAGAGATTATACTTTAATCCATCAACGTATAAAACATTCTCTGTTTTTGTTTTACCATTATCAAGACTCGACGTACCTTTTCCAACAATCTTTGTTTTAGCGTTATCACCGAATTTCACCGTACCTTCATTTACTTTCTTCAATGAGATGAACTTACTTTTATCTCCAGTCATATGTCTTGAACATCCGCTATCAATGTACCACAACTGCCCTTCATCCTATGCACAGAATCTTGTTTGAACAAACATAGATTTCTCTTTATCTTTCCCATCATCCTCTTTCTTCTATTTCCAAAATTTTGTAGCTTCTTTCTTCTTTATTTCTAGAGCATTTACCTTCTGGTTCAATTTAGATGGTTCTACAAAACCACTTCTACAAAATCTTGCCATATGTCCATAGTTATTGCAATTATAACAAACAATATCTTCAACATAGTTCGATAAAGGAGCAAAGGAGTTGTAATTTCTATTTGAGAATCCATACACACCTTTGTTCTTTATATTGTTGTCTCTCACTCGTATTCTACAATCTATTGCTTTATGACCAAAATGATTACAATAGAAGCAATGGCCATAGAAAGAATTTTCAAACCTGGACATGTGAGTACATCTTGGAGGATTTGGTCTTCTAAACTTGTTCTCATCTTTGCTTTCCTTGTAAGAAGTGTTGATCTTCATAAAGCTCTTCTCCCTTTTCAACTCTTCATTCTTCATAGGTTCCTTGAGTGTCTCTACATTGTTGGAAATATTGTCATTGATGTCAAAGGCTTAATCATTGATGTATTTGGTTAACGGAAGTTGACGGAACTGTTGACAGATTTTGACGAAAATGGTAGAAAGTAATGGAAATAACCAGCAATATAGAAGGGTAGAAACGAAAGTTTCAAATACATGAAAAGAAGTGTTTTTACATAAGGATTATCATGGTATAAGCAAGATATACACAGCTGTACATAAGAGAGAGATATCAACATTTTAAGGTGTTCATATGCCATGTTTTATGGTGAAAAAGAAGATTTAATGATGGCTGGCAACGATTTAATGATAACAACAATTTGTCTGAGGGGCAGCACTCCTACAAACATTTGAGAAATATAATAAAGAAGATTTTCTCCGTGGTTTTCTCCCGAAAGGGTTTCCACGTAAATTTGTGTCTATTTGTAGTGTGTTGATTTGCTTTGCATTCATTGATTACTTTGATATATTCACTGTGAAACTGATTAATTGTGATAACAAATCTAAGATTAAGTGTTAAATTTAAAAGAATATCATAATATTGATTCACCCCCCTCTCAGTATTATCTTGTGCTTAACAAGCCTTGGTATCAGAGCAGGGGCCTTCAGGGACAATCTAACAATTGGAAGGTAGATCTTAGAAGCACATATGGCTACTCATCAAGTACAAGAAGGTTTTTCTTCGAACAAGGCTCCATTGTTTGATAAAACAAAAATGCTGCTAAGAATATTCTTCTGATTTATTTTAGTCCCTTCACATATATAAATCGATGCAACTCTTCATTAAAAATAAATCTGCTCTTCACTCCTTTTTATATTTCATATTCTACTCTTCTTCTTCTCTCCCTTAAACTTGAATGAAGCACTCAAATTATTTATCTAAACCAAATGATTCCATCTCCTTACATATCCTTCTCACATCCTTTCAAAAAGACACATCGTTCCAACCGACACAACCTTTCCATTAACACAACTTAATTAAGTGCATTAGTCAGCTAAAACCAAAAAATAATTAATGCAGCCCATAATTATTAAATGCACATTAATCAATGCAATTAACCACATGATAGGAGCGCTACCAGTAAATGTTATCATTAAATCACTGCCAGCCATCATTAAATCTTCTTTTTCACCATAAAACATGGCATATGAACACCTTAAAATGTTGATATCTCTCTCTTATGTACAGTTGTGTATATCTCGCTTATACCATGATAATCCTTATGCAAAAACGTTTCTTTTCATGTATTTAAACTTTCGTTTTCTAGCCTTCTATACTGCTGGTTATTTCCGTTACTTTCTACCATTTCCATCAAAATCCGTCAACGGTTCCGTCAGCGTCCGTTACACGATTCCGTTAACCAAATACATCAATGATTAAGCCTTTGACATCAATGACAATATTCCCAACAATCTCCCCCTTTGTCATTGATGGCAACCTTCCAAAAAAAATTCTTCTTTTCTGCAGCTCCCCCTCGTTGTAACTCCCCCTTGCTGTCACCATAATCACCCTATCCTCACTTTGTCTCCTCTCTTGTTTATATCTTATACCCATTATGTCCACTTTTCCTCATTATGTTCACCTCTTTACACTCATTTCTGGTTTTTTCACCGCTTTTAGTCACCCTTGGGACTGTTGTCATTCCCTCACTATTTCTTTGGCTTCCACTCATTGTCTTTGACCAGAGGTTTAACCCAAGGCCGACGCAATCACCCATGGGCAATTGTGTCAAGTTTGGTTTTTCCCATGGCCAATGTCATTACCCACAGGGGATCAATCATCGGGTATATATAGCTCGACCACCCTTGTCATTTTATCAACACTCATTCATCATTCAAAGCACTTCACTTACTTGCGCACATATTCGCATCTAGATATTAGACTTGAGGTTTTCGAGAGTTCCCTTTGCATTTGGGTCACCATAGTAAATTAGGACTAGAGGTCTTCTTAATCTTTCCCCTTCTCCACCCATAGTGATTCTCTCTCAATATTATTGTCTCTTGGAAGAATCATGCATCAATGATCACATTGCAAGTATCTATAACCATTTCTTTGTCATTTGTTTCTCGTTTATTGATGTGTGGATGGTTGATCATCCATTGCTATAGATTAGGGTAGACGTATGTTTGTTTTAGTTTATTGCTTTGTCTTATTATGTTATGCCCTTTGGATTTATTCATCTCTTGCCCTACATTTATTTTAAATCCTAGCAGGATACCTCTTTTTATCTTAAGTATAGGCCTTAGAAACCTATAACTACCTTAGAAAGTTGGGGCTACTATCCTCTAGAATCACGACAATTGCGCTCCTTGAGCACCTTTGGTATTTACATATTGTGTGCAGGCCTAGACTTGATCCCCAACATTTGGGAACACAGGCGGGGATCCATCTTAGCTCATAATACATTCTAGTGAACCTGAACATGAATCTTATTCTGCCCTAGATTAAGCTACATTCATCTAATTTTTTATTTTTCTTGATTTTCATATGCGATCACCCACTGAATATGAAATTCTGCCCTTATTATGGTCGATTTTGCTTTCAAATTTACTTTGTTGACCTTATGCACATCAGTGTAAATTCTTTACAAAAACTTGCACAACCGATCTTGTTTGGTTATTTTCCTAGTACCTTGCACTAAATTGCACCATATCCTGACACCATTGGCACCTATGCATATATGTACAACTGATCTTGTTAGGGTTTGGGGCAAAATCTAAACTTCTAAGAGTCATTTAGCTCCAGTTTCTCATGATCTTCCTTGTCAATCTAAATCCTTTCAGAATTCCTATGGGTTGTTTTTTACTTCATCCCCATCTGGCAACGTCAATATATGTATTTCTTCCTCATCAGTTGCATGAACCAAATCGACACCATCAACCTCCTTCCCATTCTATTGCACCAAGGCCAATGTCCGTCTAATATCGCTCCTATACAAGGTGACACAATCAGCCCTTGTGCACCGGCACAGCCGATCATGTCAAGGCTCCAACATTACTAGTTGATTGCAATGTGGTAGAAATTGAAAAGAAATTGATCCCAAACATATCATCAAAAATCTGAATAATGACAAATATTACACACCTAGCAAAGTGACGATTAATCAAAGTTTCTCAAGGTAAATGGCTCTATAGAAGAAATTGTCTTAAAACCTCATTCAAAACCCATTAATTATGCCAAGCCTCCTATAAATGGAGTAATCCTCGACCAATCTCCAAAAAACTCCTTTGCAAACAACAATTTAAGGCTTCTTCCTCTAGTGGCCCTAATCCACCACCTAATCCTAATCTCATGATTATTAAGTTGTTGGATCAAATGGTCGTTATGCAATCTTCCACTTATTCTAGCATGTTTCAAATGCAATCTCACATTTTAAAGATGGCTTCTCAATCAACACAGGTCCCCATGGGCCATAATCAATCAATAAAACATCCTTTGCCTTTGGATGCTAATAAGGATCCCATCCCTCCTCCAATCCACAAGTAAGGTTCTTCAAACATTACAGAACGAACCCCTATCTCCTTACATAGCTTCTATGGATATACAGGGAGATATCGCCTACCATTTCTTATGATGGGTCAATTGATCCAACCATTTATCTTAAAAACTTTGGAAACATTTATAAAGGGTGGATTCAAACCAATACCTATATGCCACGACTAAACTCCTAATAAAAAATTTTATAGGAGATGCTTTAGAATGGTATAATCAACTCCCTTCACATTCTATTGTCGATCTAGAAACTTTGGTCCAACCTTTGTGAAGGAATTTCAACAACATGATCTCCCTGAAAATAATTTTCAAAAATTCATCAACTTAAAACAATCTCCTAACAAACCAGCTCATGATTTCATCAAGCGATGGAAAATCTTATCTAACCAAGTCAAACATCATCTTGATAATCAAAATCTTTTTCAACTCTTTCCTTAAGGCCTTGTTTCTACCCTCCAATATAAGGTTTGGTCCTTCTCTCCCACCACATTGGAAGAGGCCCTTGAGCAAGCCAAGTGGCAAAGGGACTACCTTATGCAAGAATTCAAACAACCATCTAAACCTTCAAGTACCCTTAAAGCAACATCTAACACCATCAACCCTCAAGCCCTTCCTAAAGGCAAATCTACCACACACTCCTCTTCAAACAACAATAATCAAAGTGTTATTTCTCATAACCCACACCACCCACCCTTTTCACAAGCCGAATTATTACAAGTTCTTCCCACTCATATTTTTCCTCCTGTTGGTGCTCAAATTTGTCTCGCCCCATCGGCCTTTGAAATCCCTCAATTTGCGACCTCTGTTATGTTTTCCTCTCTCCCCGGGCTCAAATGGTGGCTCTCCCTACATTTTATGGGTTTGACGGGTGTGTAGTTTCCCGTTCAAAATTATTTCTCGGCATCAGTTGAAAAAGTGGCCCTCTCTAGTTAGATGCGGCTCTACGGGGAACTTTAAAAATTCTAAGGCTTACTTCAACACAAAAACATATCCACGTGGGAGGCTTCTGCCGGGCCTTCCCGTACTTAGACTTTTCACGCAACTTCCTAAAGGGGCCTAGGACATGTGGAGGGACCGCACATGTTTGGGGACCGGCCCTTGAGTTTTATTTTGAAGAAAGCGCCAAGAGGACACTTAGAGACTCTGCCGGACTAAAACACAGTGTTGGGCCTGCTCTTGTTTGGGGGTCTCTACTTTTCGGGACCATCTCAAAGTACACCATTGAGACACGTAGCAGGCGGGGAAAACGGAGGTACGGGCCCGCAGGGAAAAATATGGAACTTTTTTCTTTTTGGAAAATAGGGATAAAATTTGTAAGTTGAAGCACAGGGCCGTTGGGACCCCACATTGGGACATGTGTCAAGCCCGTCTTTCTGAGGGCAGAGGGGGCGAAGAAAAATGTTAACATTTTACTTTTTTCCCAAAAATTATAAAATATCAAAAGGTGCCCCCGACCCGTTTCCAATCGCATTTTTCCATGCGGGGGGCTCAGATTAAAAAGTTGAAACACAGGATCAACGGTAGCTGTGCATTTCATTTGATTTTACCACCATTGAAGCCCCTGGATGTTTGGAGATGCATTTTTTGCATCATTCTTCATCAAATTTTTCGCAAATTTGTGTCGTTTTGGTCTGCAAAGTTTAATTGAATCAATTTGGGATCTCAATTTGTAAATCTGAAGTACTCTTGAAGTGGATTATGCTTGGGCTCGTGCAAAAACGGATATTATGCCAGATCCAGATATTACAGCATTTTTAAAATTGCAGTGTAAAAATTTATTCAGAGGCTCTAAAAAAGTCTCCATGACACATGCACTTTTGTTAGTGTAGTCGCATAAGGTGAAACTTACTATTTAACTCGATTAGCAAATGTGATAACTTTTACATACTTAGTCTCAGCTATGCAGTAGGCTACAAAAATGATTACATAGGGGATTTCTCAGATGACTAGATTCAAAATGACACTTTAGGGGACTTCTTACAAGTTGTGGCATGGTATCCTAGTCATTATTCCTAAGGCCCAAGAAACGTTATCTCTTCAAAGTCTGGTCCACCTGGCAGATTTCAGGCATCTGAATTTGTTAAATGTCAGGGTCTGAAACAAAGTGGCCACTAATCCCCCCCTTTTGTCCCCCGATTATCCTACATCTACCCAGGGGACACAAGGTGCTGCAGGCCCATAGGATGAATAAGTGGATGCCTCCAGATATTAAATGAACCTTTCAATTATGACAAATATTAAGAAATGATGGCATCCTTGTCTTGTTTAACCCCTGGTCCACAAGCTTTCAGTTATGAATCTGTTGAAGGTCACTTGGATTTGGCAAGGAACTCTTCAATGATTGGAAATGTGCAACAGAGCGAGCTTCGAGTAGACCTGTTTAGGGGGGGAAATTGTATGTAAAGGGTGAACTCATTAATTTTTCCAATGACATTACTCTTGCAAAAGGTGCGCCATACTTCATTTTCACGAGATTTGACATTTGTCATGTGAAAGAGTTCAAATTGTTTAACACATTCAAACCAATCTGAGAAACCAGAGTGTTTCATCTTACTTACAACTATATACATACTTCATTCTTACTCTGAGTATGAAGGTAGCAAATGTATAGCTATTTCAACAATTTCTGAAGAACTATTTTTAAATTAACTCTCCCCTACTGATGAATCTAATAAATTTCTAAGTACAAAAATTTGAGGCAAATCTCTGGCAAATTTTGTGTTTATTTCACTTTCAGAATGCCTGCAAATAGTTTTTCTTGTTCCTATTGCAATCTTGTATCAAAATCTCTTGAATCACACAGATCTCAATCCTTGTGATAGTTTAGTGGCATCTGCAATTTCATTTTTCAGAAGAGCTTTCCATCTGGGAATGAAATAAACGATTTAAAAATCACTTTTCTTTCATCTATTGACAGAGATTGTTTGTAAGCCTCTTAGTGTACCTCAGGGGCGACTGATCTTAGATTTTGATGTTTTATTGGGTCTTCTAACTCGAGCCTTCATGTTAAAATCTCAAAGATTGTGTAAAAAAGTGCATGTCTGGCCTCCATTGATGCACACCTTCAGGTTGAAAGAATGTTTTAACTATTTTGAAGCTTTCTGTTATTGAGTTCTCCATTTGTTGTGAAGTTTCTCAAGGATCTGGCAAAGTCCAATCTATCTTGTTGATCTCCCACCAAAAATTATTCAAATAACCAATCCTACCCCGAACTACCCCTGTTTTGCTCTGTATATCCACAAAAGAACAAAATCCATTTGCTAAAGTATGCAAAGCAGATCAGGATTCCAAATGTCTTCAGTAACCTTAGCCTTGTGTTGAAAATATCTCCATAATCTGGAAGTGACAACTCGTGAGAGTCAAATTTGGTGTGTTGATCATATTTCCCAAGGTCTTCTCTATAAACTTTGTGCAAAAGAAAGGTATATGTGTCTCCTTCAATAACAGAGGTTACAAAATAGGTTCTCTTACCTTGGTTGAAAGGCACAACCTAAAATAGTTAGGATAAGATCAAATCCTTTTAAGGTGTTATCCATCTCTCCACAAACCCGAGTAACAAAGGGTCAGTTAGATTTCATCCCCGGCTACAAAACGATACACATTTATGATCTATCTGCCTCTAAGCTCCCTGTTGAATCTATGTTGCTGCTCAGCTTGAAAAGGAGAACAAATTTGGATACCAACAACTCCTACCAAACAACCATTGGCTTCCTTCAATCCAAACCTCTTTTGTTGGTGGCATGCCACTATTGGCCATTCCAATGAAGATTGTAGGGATCTTTAGAAGGTTGCCTTCGATTTCTTCTTTGGACCCCAATTCGACACTAATGCCATAATTCAAGAACATTATAAGAAATATCAATCCACTTTACAAGTCCATCAAAACCGCCAATCTAGAACCAACCATAATAAAGAACCTATGAACTTTATTTGACTATTGAAGGGTCCTAAAATCATAATTACCTCAATTCACAATATGTCAATGCGGTTAAGCTTAACTACCAACGTAAGCCCGCACATAAATATCTCGTCCATAAACCCAAAAGCCCTTCACCTACTGACCAAAAGCTTGTCAATACCTCCCAAAAGCAACCTAATAATGATGAGCTTGCTCCCTGGCCCTTCAGTATGTGGGGATTAGACTGCATCGATAAACTCCCTCGCTCCCAAGATGGAAATCTTTTCATCATTACCACCACTAAATATTTTAGTAAGTGGGTTGAAGCACTGCCTCTCACCAATATGACCAGCCTTACCACTTCTAAATTTATCCTTAACCAAATCATTTGTCACTTTGGAATTCCTCACACAATCATCTTTGACAACGGTGGGAATTTCAAATGCAAAGAAATGAAACAACTCTACGTTAAATTCAAAATCAAGCGCAAATTTTCAACTCCCTATCATCCACAATGTAATGGACAAGCCAAACCAACTAACAAAATTCTCTAAAAAACAATTCACAAATCACTCTCTGATTAGCATCAAAAGCTTTACCTTGTGCTCTAGGCTTATTGTACTAGTATTCGTACGGCTACTGGGGCAACCCCATTCTCGCTTGTATACACTGATGACGCGGTTCTTCCGTTCGAGGTGGAACTATCTTCCCTCCGCATTTCTCTCCATGAGATCATCCCAGGTGAGGAAATCCACAATGCCCGTCTACATGCTCTTGATCTACTTAACAAAAAATGCTCTAACGCCACTTACCATAACCGCAAATACAAGGAACACGTTATTGAACAACATAACAAACTTGTCAAGCCTAGGACATTCAAAATAGGTGACCTTGTCTTAAAATTGATTATACCCACTATAAAGAAAGCAAATACACCCAAAAGTCGTGGGGTCCCTATCTCATCAAAGACATCTTTGGCTCGAATACTTATCGCTTGCAAACCAATGATTCAAGGACATATCTTTAAGAATCCAAAAAATGTTCACTTCTTCAGGAAATTTGATGCTTAATCTTCCCACGTAATCTTCCCACCTATACATAGTTGCCTTCTCTGTCCTTTCTACTTTCTACAACATTTTTCTAAATTAACCACTTCATCAACGTATTATTGCATTGTGTTTGCAATCCTGCATGGGTTTCTACGGCATCTATTATTTCCTAACTTGAATACGTTGGTAATCTATTTTATCTACACCTTCAAGTTCCACTATCTCCACATGACATCATGTCCTAGATTAATGCCTTGTTATATCATGATATCACTATTCTTATAACATGTACCCATTGGTGTTTTGTATCAATGTTGTTATCCACTTCCGGGCTATATCTTCTCTATTCTCCTTCGAGATATTATTTCTATGTTGTATGTCTGAGTTATCCTTTTTCTTCGCTTCCTCGTATCCATTTCCATGATCTGCGTGGATCCTTCCCATGGTATCCTAGCTAGATGGCTTATGTCTCACTTTGCTAACTATCTTCTAGTGTTTCTTTTCAGCCTTTCTCTCATTCAAGGTTCCAAGTAGCCATTGCGCCTACCACAGGTAAAGCCAAGCGACACCAGGAGGTAAATGTGAGGCAGGTATATTTCATTTGGTGGATTTTCATTATTTGTATAGCACTTATATTACTACGCTTTACTTTCAGCATGTTACTTTTGATTTTAGGTGTTTCATCGGCCTCTTTTCCCAAAGATCATCTCGTCTTTCACTATTGTGACACGTTTATTGATCCTCGAATAGGGCATATATATACAACTTGTATTTTATGTTTGTTAACCTTATCTATTATGTATGTGTTTTTGATTGCATTTTCCTTCTGAACCACTGCCTTAAGGGGCTTGCCGAGATTAGGGATTTGATCGGATTTTGTCGCATAGGGCTAGACAACATCACCTTGGTGAGATATCACTATGTTGCTCCTTGATGCCATGGTTACCATTACCCTCACATTGCATTTCATCATTTTGTTCACACTGCTGAACCCTTGTTAAGTCTACTTCACTCATGCACTTGTTTGGACTCATTCCTAGTCTTTCCATAACTTTTGGTCATCCTATACCTCCATCATATACCTCCATTTATCTTTATCCCTTCCACCTCACGTTGATTTGTCACCTTATGACTTTAGGGCTTCCTCCAAAGCCAATAGAATCGACCGTGGTTGATCATGTCGGGCTTTGTGATTTTTACTGCCAACAGGATTGACCATGGTCGATCCCGTTGGCCATATGCTTAAACACACTTGTTATAAATCAATAAACATCTTGAAATGCCATTCCAATACCACATACATTTGCCATCGGATTTTCGTTGTTATATCTTTGCATTTATCTTTACACCTAGTTGTTAGACTTTGAGGTTCTTAAAGCTTTCCATTCTTGCATTTGGGTCACCATAGTGAACTAGGACTTGGAGGTATTCATCATGGGATTTCACCTTCTCGATCCGTAGTGATTCTTTCTTGGTGCATGTTCTCTTTGGGGGAGGATGAATGCATCATCAGTAACCACACTACAAGTTAGCATTTCCTAACTCCACTTTGTCTTTGTATCTTATGTTTATTTATGTTATGCAAATGTTTGATCATTCATTGCATTAGATTATAGTAGATTTGTATTTGCTTTAGTCTATTGCTTTGTCTTATTTATATTTTGTCCCCTTGGCTTTAACCATCTATATTCACTTACTCTTATTCTGAATCCTAGTAGGATAGCTCTCTTTATTTTAGGTTTAGGCCTTGGAAACCTATAGCTACCTTAGGGTTGAGGCTACTATTCTCTAGAATTACGAAACTCGTGATCATTGAGCACCTTTGGTATTTGTATCTTGTGTGCAGGCCTAGACTTGATCCCCAACATTTGAGAACATATGCAGGGATCCATCTTATCCCGTCATACAAATTCCCACTTCAAAAATTGACCTCCATCCCTAGGTATCCTCTCAGCATGTTGTTAAGGTATCCTCTCAACATGTTGTTAAGGTATACTTCGACAAGTCGTTAAGGTATCCTCCTCTCCTTTTAATCTTCTACTCTCTTTGGGTAACATTAGGAGAGCTATTCATAAGTTATGTATTACCAAAGCAGCAGATTATGAGGGGCTTCAAGCTGGACTTCTCAAATATGGTGTGTATTCTCTCACCTTCCCTATGACAGATCTTATTAAAGGGATAGCTTGCTTATGGTGCCTGCCGCCCCCCCCCCCCCCCTCGATTGCATCATACCATCCATCCCATGCATAAGGGGGTAGTTCACGCCCAAATAACTACAAGACTATTAAGATTGGCATACATTTCCCAAACTCTATGCCACAATGTTGGACATAATTATTTACGAGTACTTGGAGCATGGTAATCTCAAAGCAAGGGGACAAGTAGGCATTATAAAAGAATTCCAAACTACTGACCACATTTCTACTCTTCAAGCCATTATTGATGAGGCTTGTCAATGGTCTTTTAAAGTCTTTTATTCTTGTTTTGCAAACTTTAAGAATGCCTTTGACTCTATTCTGAGATACCTGTTTTCCAAAAGTTGTCAGCTATTAATATCTCGAATTCTTTCATTGATGCTATCATGAGGCCTATAAGACAATTGTTTCCCATAATCAAACTTCCCATGGTCTCTCTTACTTTTTCAAGAGCGCCATTAAATAAATCAGGGGTGCCCACTCTCTTTGGTATTTACATGGATGAGCTTGGAAGACATTTTCCGACATCTAACTCATGCTGACAGTGGTTGTAGATCACATCGTGTTCAGATTGCTAGAGTGATTTTTGTTATGAATTAGTCCTCTCTCACTTGCCTGACAATTTACACAGATAACTTTATGCCCTTGGCCATTTTTGCAAGCATACTTAACTTGTAGTTAACTTATTAAACTAAGGTCATAGTCTTCGATACCTCCAAGGATGATCTTTCTAGGTGTCAGTTATCCTACAAAGGAGAGCATGTGGAAATTGCAACAACTTACACTTACTCAACTTTTAGTCTAGAGCCTTTCTCTCAAACACATCTTTGCAAGGGATATGCCTCACTTTCCATCATCAACTCTAGGATATTCCTTCAACGATCTGCCTCTTCAATGCAATCTAAATCCGCAACTCTCTATGGCTCTAATTTGGGATATGTTGATCAGGCTCGTATTGAGAGGGTTCAGACTATCATACTTCAGCTTATGATCCATTTCAAACAAAAGCTTACTCTGTCTTGAGGGTATCGTCAAGCTCATTCTCTATATTCATTAAATAAAATGCTTGGTTGTTTCAACCTCAAGCCAAGAGAGAGACCGATATTTGGCACTTTGTTCTTCAAAAAAGGGTTACCTCTATAAGTCTTATTGGGTATCAACAATATTTGTATACTGAGACTAGTTTGATTTTCTGTTCTATTGGCATCTCTATTAATTGGCTTCCTCCATTAAGATAGCCTTTCGACACCCCTGCTTACTTTTTTTCCCCAAAGTGGTGCTCAATAGAGCTATCAACAAGGATATAGGCACATTTACGTCACTTGGACCTCTTCCTCGTTATTTATCAGGCCCAACAAGGCATTTTATGCCAAGTATTTGGCTAAGGCTCGACTATCTCCAATAACATTGTTCACATGGCTTGAGGATTCACCTCGGCCAGCTAAGGGAATGCTCCCACCTTTGTGAATTGAGACAAACCACCATATTTTGCATGGGTGATAAGATTTATCATCTTTGTTCTCTCTCAGAGAAAACAATGAGTAGCACCCTTTACATGTGACATGTCTATTATGAAATCTGAGGGATATATCATTGCCTGCACAGAGATTCTGAAAGCTCTTACCCACTTTCTTTTGGCATCCTGATCAATGCTTGCCCCTTTTTCTTCAACAGGTTGCCACTTTAATGAGTAGCACTTTGTGGGGGGCCGCGGGCTAGGGCTACTGTATTTATCAGTATTGAGTGTCTTTCGACTAATATTGATTCATGCATCATTTGGGACAGGTTAGTGATATTTTTTCTTGACCAGTAAAAGTTGAAGACCTTTCCGTCCCATTCAATGCATCTAACCATTTGTAAATATCATTCTCTCTCTTCATCAAATGCATTGGTCTGTCACTAAATGCACCTGGGGATCAACAAAGAGGGTCAGGGGAAGAGAGAAGTTGGATTCTATGTGGCGACATCAGCATGTAAGGCTGTCATCAGCAAGTGAGAATTAATCCTGTTGATTGCTGTGTTTACCTAGTTTGATCAAGGATTTCTCCATTTACAGGGGGTCCCAGGGCTACTGTGCTTATAGGTATTAAGTGTCTTTCGGCTAATATTGATTCACGGACCATAAGGAACAGGTTAGAGAGATAGCATTCTCCCGTCTCTTTCACTTTCATCCCAGGCATCATGGATGCATTTCAGTTCAATGTGGACAGCCTTCCAGTTCTCCTTGTCCATAGCTCAGGTCATAGGGATAGACATACATTACGAGTTCTCTATACGTCTAGAGGTTCATTGGAATTGGGCGTAAAGGAGAGGTTCTAAGGGGAGAACCTTCCTCCTAGAATTTTCCGTCATGGCCGCCTCGGCCTTGGGCATTCCCCTATGGACAGCTACACTCGCCCTCTTGTAGTATGATGTTGTCAATTGATTTTTTCATGTGTGACAGTGCTGGTATCCAGATTTCATCTTCATTACCTCCTTGATTCATTGAGGAATCTTTCCCTCACATGCCATTTATACTTGGTCATGTGGTTTGGAGTTTAACCACTTTGAGTTTATCCCTTCTAGTTATATTTGCATTGTTTGTGTTCGTCTACCTAAGGTTTATTAAACCCCAATATTTTTCTATTGTAATTGAATGTAATTTTGTGTCTCATTGAGCTTCTTTGGTCTCTTTTTCTCTCTCTAATAATATTGTTCTCTTGACTAGTAGAAGCCATTTTTGTCCCATTCGATGCATCTAACCATGTATATATCATTCTCTCTCTTCATCGCATATATTGGTCTATCACTAAATGTGCTTGGAGATCAACAAAGAGAACCAAGGGAAGTGAGAAGTTGGAATCTGTGTAGCGACATCAGCAAGTACGACTGTCATCGGGAAGTGAGAATCAAACCTGTTGACTGTTGTGAATTTACCTAGTTTGATCATCAATTTCTGTGTTTCCCGAGTTCGATCATTGATTTCTATGTTTGTCAAATTTGATCATCGATTGATGCAAATGTAATGTCCCCTTTTTAGAATTAATTGATTTTGGATACCCGAAGCCTATTCTTTTTATTTTCCATAGGCTGAAGGGGAATTAAAGAAGGAAATAAATTAATTTAAGTGATCCAAATGTACTTTTATATTTTAATTGGAAAAAGGAGAAATTATATTTTAATAAGTGGGGCCAAAAAGTAGAAGTGGAATAAAATAATAATAAAATGATGAACTTCAATTAGGGGACCCCAAAGATAGAATAATAATAAAATAAAGAACTTCTATTATGGGGTGCCCAAGATAGAGGTGTTGCATGAGCATCAAGCTTCTATGGGGCGCCAACATTGGAGATCAAGATGCAATAAAATAATTTTTAATTGTTTATTGAGCATGCATGAGACTCTAAAGGTGGCGCCACCCTTGGAGAAGGCATTTAATAATTATAAAAAATAACTTTGGGGGTTTCATGAAGATCATCTTGGAAATTTGTCAACTAATTCATTGTCTGCAAGTAACTTCTGCTTCTGCATCAGTAGTAGAGGACACAAACCCTCATTTACACACGGATTTGACGGACCCTCATATCTAAGAAACCCTTATGATCAAAGTTCAAATATTCATCCAGTTCAGCTAGGGCAGCATATTCAGGGCTGTTTTGAGCATCCAGGACAGCAAAATACAACCAAGGATTTCTTCAGACAAACATCTACAAGGCATACTGGACACTTTCATAGTTGGATGCCACCTTTGGGAGATTGATTCTATGTTGGGCGCCACATCTGGAGAGTTTTTGCAAGGGTTTCAACTTGCATGTTTATTTCTTGTAGCCTTCTACGTATCTAGATCATCAAAATTGAGCTAGTAATTGTATACAAATATTTTGGCATTTTCCTGAAGCTGATTTGAAAATAAATAAATAAATATTGTTTGCAATCGGGGTTTGCTGTTTTATAAAAATCAGTTTATTGTTGTTGTCCTAAAAGTTCAAATTTTTATATTGCTGCCCTAGGGTTTGATAAAATATCTAGATTTGTTAGAAATTATTTATCAGGGATATTATAGTGGTATGAGAGCTAATTTTCCTCCCAGCTTGTGGATAAAAAAATTGTAACTTGGAACTTCATGTAGGGTAGTGACAAAGAAGTCAGGTACTACCAAAGGAAGAAAAAGAAAGCTACAAAACAACCAGATATCCTGGGTAACAAGGATCCGAATGAGGCAATCTTTGACATGCTTGTTCAGGGACTATGACAAGTTAGTTGATATGATGGGTCAGTTAGTCCAAACTATGTAGGGCATGATTGTGCAAAGAGCTCCAAACGGTTAGGGGAGCTCTTCTGGAGTGAATCATAACCAACATTATTAGAGGAAAACCATTAGTTCTCCTGTTAGGCCCTTCCATACAAACTTCCTACGTAGAGAGGAAGCAATTCCGGAGGCAGAAATTTAGCCTTCCATAGCAGATGATATTGCTGCTAGCTATGAGGAGTATAGGGTACTTCCCGGCGAGATTAGAGATGCCATATACCTCACCAATTTTTTTTTAATCTCAAGGAAAGCAGGGGCGGACCAAGAGTTGAACCTAGGTCACAAACTAATCAGAGAGACCTAAAATAGGTTTTAGGGAAGTTGTCACTCCCAACTTTTGATAGATCTAATAAGAGTTCTCCCTTATGATGAGGAGAGGAAGAAATCGTGGGGCATGAACCGAAGAAAGAAAAATCAGATTTGCAAGAAGGTTTTGGGGTGGAGTTCCAAGAAGACCATGTTGAGGGACATGAACATGAAAAAGGGCTTTTCCTATTGCTAATGTTGATTTTTTAGTTTGCTGGAATTTTTAAAACAACAACCTATGGGAAGCAAATTGACTGTGCTCATGACTTTAACAAGAATCATGAAGATGTTCTATTAACTTATAATGTTTACATGCGTCAACAAGAGTCAGTTGTTGAATGTGAAGAGTTCAAGGTGAAGAAAAATGGTGATCCTAACCCAAAAGTTCCGAGTCACAAGGTTGGGGATGCTAAAGATATCTCGACCAAGCTTTATTCGGCGAAGGAAAGTGGAATAAGTTGAGGACAACCAAACGCATGAAAGTGTTGTGGATTTGTTGCTTCCTACATCATGGACAACATAGTGGAAATGGTGATAGAGTGAAGAACACTTTGAGTGGCCAAGGGCACATAGATTTGTTCATACAAGTTCCAAATTGTGTGAACATGAGAGTTTGGGATCCTGCTATTTGTAGGAGGGACTTGCGATTGCTTGAGGGCAACCAATTCTGGGAAGGACGGATTGTAATGTCCCATTTTTAGAATTAATTGATTCTTGACATACCCGAAGCCTATTCTTTTTATTTCATGTAGGCTAAGGGGTATGAAAGAGAGAAATAAATTAATTTAAGTGATCTAGAGGTATTTTTATTTTAATTGAAAAAAGGACACTTAATTTATATTTTAATAAGTGGGGCCACAAAGTAGAAGTGGAATAAAATAATATATTTCCATGTATGAGGTGCTAAAATGGGACGCCAATGGGTGAATGAGGAGTGAATAACATAAAAACTTCTATTATGGAGTGCCAAAGATAGAATTATAATAAAATAAATTTCCATTATGGGGCGCCAAAGATAGAAGTGTTTGCATGGGCATCAAGCTTATAATTTTAGGATGGGGTGCCAACATTGGATATGCCAATAAAATGATTTTAAATTATTTATTGAGCATGCATGAACTCTAAAGGTGGTGCTACCCTTGGAAAAGGCATTTAAAAATTATAAAAGTAGCTTTGGGGGTTTCATGTTAAATCATCTTGGAAATTTATCAACTACTTCATTGTTTGCAAGTAGCTTATGCTTCTGCATCAGTAATAGAGGACGGAAACCCTCATTTACACATGGATCTGAGGACGGAAACCCTCATATCTAAGCTTGGCAATTCCATCCAAGGGTTGCAGTGATCATTTAGAGTACAAATATTCATCCAGTTCAGCTAGGGCATCATATTCAAGGCTGTTTTAGTATCCAGAACAGCAAAGTACAGCCAAGAATTTCTTCATGACAAACATCTGCAAGGCATATTGGACACTTCCATAGTTGGATGCCACCCTTGGGAGATTGATTCTATGTTGAGCGCCACATTAGAGAGTGTTTATTTCTTGCAGCCTTCTACGTATCTGGATCATCAAAATTGAGCCAGTAATTGTATACAAATATTTTGGTATTTGCCCTGAAGCTGATTTGAAAATAAATAAATAAATTCTATTTTGTCTGCAATTGGGGTTTGCTGTTTTTATAAAAATCAGTTTATTGCTGTTGTCATAAAAGTTCAAGTTTTTATATTACTGCCCTAGGGTTTGATAAAATATCCAGATTTGTTATAAATTATTTATCAGAGATATTACAGTAAAACACGTCCTAATGTCAGCAAAGGCATGATTTTCTGTTTTTGTCTGTTTTCTAAGGTAGGATTGACTGCCTTAAGTTCATTGACAATCAATCAAAGCTGTTGATAGTGTAAATCTAAATGACTGTCATAAATGTTTCAGATATGTTGTGACCACTGCCGCGATCCGATAGACTATTTTGACTTTGTTCTGTTGAAATTGGCTGTTCTAGCACCATTGACCAGAATTTAATGCTATCGACGGAAGAAATATGAATGTTCACAGTTATAAATGCTGAAGAACTCACTGTAATAATCACTGCTATAATCACTGCTATACTTCTCGGGGGTCATTCTGTTGTCCTGATTACTGCCATACTGTTCAGGAGTCGCTCGGTTGCATTGATTACTGCTGTACTGTTCAGGGATCATTCTGTTATATTGATTGCTGCTATGGGATTTTGTGAAGTCTTTGGAGCAAGCAGCCATAGTAAATTCCTCAAGGAATGGTATTTGTGAAGTTCTAAAACCGCACCAGCCATTTGTTATTTTAAGTCTTAATTCCTGTAAGGTGTTATTATTTATGAAGCACTCAAACTCTCGGCATTTATATTTCTGTAGCCCTTGGGCCCCACAAGTAACTGATATGTGAAGTATGGATGCTGCCCTTCGCCCAAAACACAATTTTTTTAAATGTTTGCATGACTTTGACTTCATCATAATATGCATATGATAATTACTTTTTACACCTACCAAATCTTACCGAACAACCTAGATACATTAAATATAAATATTTACCAAAAATTTGGGTTGGTTAACCACCGACTAAAAAGGTTGATTGGCCCACTAACCCCAATAGAGGTTTGCCCATTTATATAGAAAGGGTGAGTTGGGCCCACTGCCTGTTGATGCCATTATTATTGGTATAGATTAATAGAAAAAAAATGGCTCATAACAGATAAAAATGGGACAGTTTGTAACAGAGTGAGTTGTTTTGTATTTTTTTTGGTTGTATACAGGTATCCAGGTAGGACAATGCATAACAGGAAAAAAGGTGCTTAAAAATAATTATTGCAAAAATTGCTTACATTGAGCTCCAATAACAAAATAGCCAAAGTGGCTCCTTTGCATTATGCATGGCATCATCAAAGTACCTTTAAGCACAAAATAGCTGTCAAAGTTGAGGTAGCAACACATGAAGGTTTCTTCCTGATATCTATATAAAACTATGTGAATGGACTTCTCAACTATGGTTTTCACTTTTCAAAGTAGCAAATATTGAGCAACTAAGATACAGCAATCTAAAGTTTAAACCAAGCTATTGCGTAGCTCACAAAATTTCTACCTTATTTTTTAGGGGAAATGTTCTGCTGAAAGCATTCTTGATTCTCCACTCCGGCTCCTACCTTTTATTGTTTACATTCTAAATCGTCACTTTAAGCATACATAGTTTTAGCAGTTCTTTACTCGTATAAACGAAAACTCAAATTGATCATTTATTTACAAAGCATAAACAAGTTACTTGCCTTAATATAATTTTCCAGTATAGAATTTGAATATCCTTTTTTGATATTTCAAATGTATCTTACTGACCCAATTAAAAATTCTGAATTTTAAGGATAAAAAGAATATTTTGAATTTAATGATTAGTCTACTGCTATCTAGCGATCAATAAAGAAAGCTTGCAACATTATTGAGCAATTACGAACATACCTCCCCTAGAAATAATGCTGACAAAAGTACGGAGAAGAAGGGTTCCATGGCTTTAATTGTATGTGTGAAAGAAACCGCAACTTTTCCAAGGCTCATGTTGGTAAAAAGATTTCCCATGGTGTGGACACATGCCAGAGGCAAAATTGCCATTAACTGAAACACAAGCACTTCGTCAATTGTCAGTTTTCAAAAGCCAAAAGGAAAGGATAAGGATAATCAAAGGAAAAAGAACTTGAACTTTACCTGTGAACCTGTTATTTTAGGTCTCTTATACAATCCGGTAGACCACATGAAGAATACAATTACAGTCCCAACAGCAAATTGGAAGTTTGTGATTGTAATTGGCAAGGGAAGTGCCTTCAGAACCTGCAAAATGTATAATTAACTAAGAGACTGATTGCCATAGTAGCTTAGGAACTGTGCTTCAGCATTACAACTGTTCTCCAATCATTTAAAACAAAAAAATCCAAGATAGTTAGATTCATCGGAAATAGTCCGTGGGGTGATGGTGTAATGGTAATCAGGTGCCTTCAGAGTCAGAGACCCAATTACGAATCCCACTTTGTAATAAGGTGGTTCATCCCCAATAGACCCCCCCATTAATGGGGTGCCGCAATAAGGTGATTTAAATTGTGGACACAAATAAATAGTGCTTAAATTCCCATCCTTATAATGGTACCACGTCCAGGCTGGGGCTCGGCGATGTCCCTAGTTTCCCTTAGCAAAAGAAAAAGAAAAAGAAAAAAACATCGGAAATAAATAAATGTGGAGACTCTACATTCAGATACAAAACTTAACAAGGGGAGGCAGAAAGGATAATCTTGAAAAACATGAAGATTTTAAAAAAAAGGCAAGAAAATTGCTCTCATATCAGTTTCACAATTGGACCATAAAAGATTAGAATATCATAAAAAAGCATAAAAACTTGCACAGATGTACTCCCATTCTCCACAAGCAGGGTATATAAGTACCATTTAAAAAATTTGCAATCATAAAGTTATCCAAACAAAAGCAACAATATCCACATACGTGAGAATGTTGACTAAGAAGAGGAGAGATACCATTTTGTCTATCTTTCCTAGTTACACGAATTTATTCTTTTCATTTATGACACGGATAAAAGTTGCTTGCAAATTAATTTAAATCTTTTTATGTAACTTAAGTTTAATTGTAAATGCTGCTTAGATAGGGCTGCACTATGAGAGCATTTCTATGCTGTCAAACTTGCACCTTGCTTCATCCATAACTGCAAGGGGGGTTTGAACCCATGTCTCTGCATTGAACTGTAAACAAGTTCAATGACCTTTCAATTTCCACTAGACCACATGCATGCAGATTTTATTGTAATTAAATTCTATGTATTATTTTTGCAAATATTTTTTACATTGATTGGTATGACTTCCTATCTACTTAGCTAGAATCCCTTTTATTCTTTATTTAAAATCAATCCCTTGAATCCTGAACACAAGAAGAGAAAAAGTGGCATATTGCATTAGCATGTAGAGCAACCATACCCAATCAATTAGGAGAATGTAATGATCAAGGTTGCATTGTATTAATTCCACCCTCATCATTGGAGGAAGTGCTATAACCATCACAAAACTCACGTAAGAAACCCTTTTATAGTGGGTGCCACGTAATGGTCATAGCTATCTCCATAAGCACCTACCTAGGTGACTCTGGAGTTTGTACATAATGTCATAACTCCATGGCTACATGATGATTATGCTTACGGTCTCAAATGCACCCTCCCTACAATGGTAAGAACAATAATAGTAGAGCCCATATTAAAAGGCATGAGAATCTTCCTTTCCACTTAATAAGAGTTTTCTGAATATCAAAGACAGCTGATCCAGGTGACAGTTTGGGACAGCGTCCCTTAAAATGGTGACCTTGTTGGTGTCAGTTTCTTTACTGGTGCTCCGAGTTAGAAACATAATTTGCATTGGAAAGCTTAGGTTTTTCTCTAAGTCAGTCCCTTTTACATATACTATTGGATTTTCCGAAAAACTTTCTGAACAGCCCCAAAAATGTATCAAAATCCCCCAAAAAAAATGAAAACCAAAAATATTGCCTTTTTTAATGAGCTCCATGTCAAAACAGATCCTATTCACTTCTTGGGGTGAACACTTATCACATGGCTTTTCAGACTCACGAGCGAATCATTCCATTTTCTACTTTTAGACTTTTCATTTTCGGCCAAAAATAGCTATAAAAGAAGTGTCATTCAAATGTAAAAATCAAAGTGTTGTATATTCACACCTCTTCTCAAAGATTGGTAAAAAAAAATTGTAAATAACATTCCTTATCAATAAATCTTTCATTTACATTGCAGTATTATGTGTTTATTGGATCTACTTTTCGTTTCTTCATTTCATTGCTTTTGTAGCATATTAAGTTTTTACAATTTACTGTGTTTTCCACTAGGTTGCAAATCAAATCCAGACCAACAAAAAAATATGGTTGGAAAGCAGTCCTTACATCCAACAAACAATCAAACCTACATCCACATAAAAATACACAAATGTTGATTGTTATGGCTAATACCAATTATAATAGAGGGTGTTTGTATGAAGGTAAAGAACCTCAAAACACCAAAATAAAGGAAAATTAGTACTGCAGTAGGAGAAACAATCATCCCCATGGTGGGAGAAAAAACCATTTCCATACTAGGAGAAATAACCATCACTGCAGTAGTAGAAAAAACAACCATCTCCGCCTCATCTATTCCCTCGTGTTTGGAAAAGCCTTTCGCTACAAGATGAGCACAATGACCATGTTCTACTTACCTCCAGGCCAGTACCTTTGATTGAGTGGTTTTTCCTGCCATCTCACAATGAGTAGTTTTTCCTACTATCTCACCATGCACCTCCTATGCATCCTAGATGGTGGACTCACCCTCCACAATTCTTTGAGTAGCTTTTTCAGCTAGTTCACTATGCATCTCCTACGCATCCTATATAGTGGATATTCCCTGTACAAGAAGTACATTTATATTGACTATAGCAAAATCAACAAGCCTGTACTAGTTATCTTGCCTAATGCATAGGGCAACTAGCCTATCTTGTGTCACATCAGAAAAAATACACCTTCTGCCAGCAAAATTTATAGCAATATTTGGATTTTCTATGAACTGACAAACAAACAAGAGATATCTATGCATGCTAGGAGAATACCCAACATTCCTCACTAAGAGATTTTGAGCATTATTTAGGACTAAACAAATATCTCTAATTCCCTTTACTACAAGTGACTCCCCATCAGCTCATACAACTAAATCAGAACAATTTGCATTTGTAGTATATGTTACATACTAGTCCCTTCAACACGAATAATGTTTGGATGCACCAAAATGAATGATCCAGCAACTAGTAGCATTGTCGTTCAAGCATGATGTCATGAGAGCATACTTTTCCTCATAATTTCGTTCATCTACAACTGTTACCACATTTGCCTCAACTCTGGCTTTTTGTTGTGTTGGAAAAGATCATATTATCACTTCCAGCAATCATTATTTATATGCCCAACCTTAGGGCAGTACTGGCATTTCACCTAGTATCTAGAAGATAATTCACCTAGGATACATTTCCACTTCCCCTTTGACTAAGTAGCAAGTGCACTCTCTGTTTGTCCAAAAGTAGACTCACTTGCTGGAGTCTATCTACATTGCTTCAACAATAAATAGGAACTAGCCTAATCAAATGTCAGGGTCTAATAAAATCTTTGTTGTCCATATTATTGCTTCCAGCAATCATTATTTATATGCCCAACCTTAGGGAAGTACTGGCATTTCACCTAGTATCTGGAAGATGATTCACCTGGGATACATTTACACTTCCCCTTTGACTAAGTAGCAAATGCAATCTTTGTTTGTCCAAAAGTAGACTCACTCGTCCGAGTCTGCTGCGTTGCTTCAACAGTAAATAGGAACTAACCTAATCAGATCTCATGTTCTAACTTTCCACCACCAAGTGTAAGGCCTCCACAAATATTTCAAAGGAGAGCAATAAATTGTTCAGAACAAACGCAACCAAGTCGTTGTCATCCACCTTTTTATTGATGGCACCGAACTGGTCTAGGAGATCTTTCATCGAAAGGTTTCATCTAAAGGTGTTTTGATAGGATCCCATCTTCCATCCTTGTAAAAAAAGGTAAATTCTTCAAGCGTAAAACCCGACTTTTCTCCGAAGCCTAATACTTGTTCTTCAGACCGGTCCATAGCACACTTGCCTCAGTGGCATTTCGTATAAAATCATCTGACACAAACAACAACAATAATGCCCCAGGTATCATATCAACTGACATGAACAGCATCAACAACATCAACGCTTCCTTATGACATTTGTCAAAATCCACAACAGGCATTCCTTCAATGTCAAAAATGATTTTATTGAAGTCTCGATACACTGGAATTGTCAAAATCTTGTGACTCTAGTCATTATATCTTGACTAGTTAACTTTTTCTCTTCCAACAGAACCATGTTTTGAACATTGGACATTATCCAAACAAAAATTGATCTTTGGCCCCACAAATCAATGCAACACAAAAATGTTAAGTCTAAACAAAGCCTCGTACAACACCATACAAGTACAAGCAAATTCCCCAAACTATAAATTACTACAATTTGAAATTATTTTAATGATCTTTGCCTTGGAAAATAATTAAAAACTGAAAAATATACTACACAAATTCTACAAATGCTTCACAATCTCATGAAAATTCTACTAGGTTTGCAACTTTAAATTGGTCTACAATGCCCTAGATGACTGTTCGCTACAAATTTTTACTGGTTCATATGAGATTCTGGACACTCCTGATCACGTGCCCTAGACACAAACTTCAGCAATCTTCATGTCTTTCCTCCTAGTCTGAGTTGTATATTTGTGCACTTCTCCATCATTGAAAATCCCTGATTTCTGCACCCTAACACCTGATGCAAAAAATCATGATCTAATTGTGTATTTGGTTTGCAAACGTGGTTAGTCTTTTTTCAATAGCTCTACAAATCACGACCTTACTCTGCCTCAATCGCACATCCTCTATATTGCACATTTTTCTTATGTAATGTCCCCTTTCCTACGCCAAAGGCCTAACGGCCAATTCGAGTCCAAGCCTTGGTCATACCCAAAAGGCTTTGGACGCTAGGGGCTATTGGGTATGAATATCTAGTCCATTTTGTTATAATTCTTCATTGACATAAGCAAAAAGGTGTTTTGGAGGGACTAGATGTTATGTTTTGTCATTAGGAAGGGGCCACATGGTACTAATGTTCTAATTTTGCGTTGAGGGTCACTTTTCGACCATGGCGATTTAAAGGGGGAAAAGTACCTTAAGTTACTTTTATTTTATTGGCCCTTCCAAGGGAAAAATGCAACTAGGGTTTATTGGGGCTCTTTTGCCTTGGAAGAAGTTATATAAGGAGTTGGAAGGAAAAAGGAAAGATTCATTCTTGTATACCTAATTATTTTCCTTCATGTGCAACTGATATTTGCAAATTTATAACTTGTGGAGTGAAATCCCACAGGAACCCTAGCTTCGGTGGTGAGAGATCCATCCCTAGCTAGCAGGGCATTCTTCGGTAGTGAGAGATCTACCCTCGCTTGTCATTTTGGAGCTGTTTTCAGGGTTGATTTACAGAGATATTTTCAAAGGTTTCAGAGGAAGGGTTTTGAGGGTTTTGGAGACATTTGGTGAAGATAATCAGAGGGTTTTCGGATCAGATTTACGGCAGCCATTTGAGCAGGGTCTAGCATCACTTTGAAGGCCTTTTCATCAATTTCCAACCCTTTTCCAAGCTAGGTGACTTGTTTGGAATATTGCAGCCTTTATTTGAGGGGTTTCTAGTGGTACGAATTCAGATCTGAAGGTTGGAATATCATCTCCTATATTTATAAATGTTATTTCCAAAGTTTCATAATTTTTGCACTTGTATTCGGAGAGTTACGAATTTTAGAAGTTTTCCAGCTATCTAGGGCACGCTGTAATTTTCTAGCAACATTTGATTTTCTAAAAAATTCCAATAACAATTTCTTATGTTCTTTATAATATTAGCAAGCTCTCTTTAAATTTTCAAGTGATTTGGATGGATATTTTGGGAGATTAATTTTATTCAGTTCGCTGCCCTAACTGTAAAAATCTGCAAAAAACAATATTTTATTTGGCTGCAAATTTTCAATATTTTGTGCAATTTTAAGTGGTATCCCACTAGGGACATTTCATCTAACCAAACTTGTCCCCTTTCTTGTCTACATCCACCTACTGAACTGTTCAATTTTCCTACTTCTAGTCTATTTTCTAACATAATTCTCCTTCAAAACATTGGTTTGTGCACTAGTCTCCTAGCCAGTTCCACGAAAATCATGGTCTCCTTCTATCGTGCCCTACCTTGGGCATCATGGACTTCACAAACCTCCCTCACATATCAAAATTGGTTCAAAATGTTTTTGAATCGTTATTCCTTCAAATGCAACGAAATCATGCCCTTTGTGATGGGCTCACAAAAATGACATATCAGTTCAAAGTTCAGAGAACATGTCCCTACAAGGAATGGCATCTCAAACCTGATTAAAGCCATGACCACTGGATATGAGCTTACAATGCCTAAAAACTTCTGAGTAAATGAAGTTACCCATCAACAGCAAGAGCAATGTGGTCAGGTTACTGAATATACTCACAATACCAGGCATGGCTTTGATCTAAGCGACAAAGCAGGAAGGGAAAACCTCTTTTGTGTTCGACCACTGCCTTGCTGCTCGTCATGGAGGAAGCTACTCTGAGGCGCAACAGCAAACTTTGAATACTGCGAGCAACCTACATGCTCAAAAACCAATAGTTAGAAGATGCCTCCACACAAACGAGAACTTTACAGAAACAGGAAAGTATCTACAACGCGCTTACAGATATGTATACATTCGGCATTTTATGAGGTTGCAGAAAGCTCAACCATTGTAGATTGCGAGAAGATTCTATAACAGAAACATTAGTTAATAAGTATCTAATTATTAAAACAAATATGTAAGTAAAAAACATTAGGTACCTAGTTGACTCCGCCCGAGCCACATGCAAATTAATACGAACAGGCTTAAAATTTATCTCCATCTAGTATCCTTTGCCGCGGCAAGGTACTAATAAACTTGCCATCTTCCCTTTATGCCATCAATTGCCCCCCACTTCCCCCTGTGTTAGATTAGTCCCAATCTTCGTAAGGTTGACAACTATTTAGATGGCGGCACCTAACATATAACCATACCTGCCAGGATGAAAATAGCTTGATATCAGTAGTTTGGATTCGCATTTAACATACTCCAATAAAGGATACGATAATATTTTCAGAGGGATTTCTTTGGATAAAGTTAGGAGTTGATAACAACAAATGAGCCGACCATATTTGTATAACAACAAATATTTGACTCCATACTCAAGTTCCCAAAGCTTATCTATAAGGATTTGATTAAATATGCCCAAATACTCCATGATAGCCTATCCTTAGAACAAAGCAAGAAGTCATTGCCCCCTTGTTGCTAGAAGTATTCCTGTCAATCTAAGAAATTGCATTTATTCACTTTGGTTGGGATCTGACCTCAATTGGCCACCTAACGAGGATGCCAATGCACCACAACCTACGTTTATAGATAAGTTCTTGTTTGTAAGATTATATTTTATATATAGAATTATTAGAATATTTTTTAAAAACTATTATTTCCAACCCTTTGCACGTTATAAAGTCACCCAGCACAAGACAAGTTGTTATCACTTCAAAAGGTCATATCCGAAAGTATACACCTCTCTCCCCCTCTGACCCACTCGCCCCCCCCCCCCCTCTACCTGTCCCTCTCCCCCCCCCCTCCCCCTTTCCCTCCCCCGCACCCCCCCAACCCACGCCCTCCCTCCCTCTCTCTCTCTCTCTCTCACTCTCACACACACAATGATATTAATTATATTTTATATATTGTATATTTTCATTATTTTTAACCCTTTACAGGTTATAAAGTCACCCAGCACAAGAAAAGTTGTTATCACTTCAAAAGGTAATATACCAAAAAGCTTCTCTCCCTCCCCTCTCTCTCTCTCGCTCTCCCTCCCCCCCACCTCCCCTCTCCCCCTTCCCCGACCCCTCCCCCACTCGCGTTCTCTCTCCCCCTCCCCACTCCCTCTCCTCAATAAAATCAAGACAAATGAAAAATATACCAAGTCTTTCTGCTTTAATATGAAAGCCATACTCCTACAAGGATGCAATCTTAATCTATTACTAGGAGTAGCACAATAGCCCACTTTACTATGGAAATGTCTTCAACCTACGCCACTAAGGGATTGTGAAACAAAACATCTCTAATTTCAAAGTTGAAGGAGTTTACAAGGATAGCCACTAACTCACTAAGTCCCATAAAGATCTGCAGCTTTTGAATATCACAAACATTTCCAAATGATGTAATGCTCTATTACTTCGGCAAAAAAATTGTTATCATACCAACTGCACATCAGCTTTACTTCATACCAAAAGACCTCCCAAGTAAGGGTAGAGCTATGCTCAATACACACAGTTCCAAACACTCCCTTTTAACCCTCATCAAGCCGAAGGGCATTATGACTCTCAAAACAAAATATAACCCTACATGTCATAAAAAGGGCTATCTTTCCATGCTAATAATATCATATAGGTAAGTGGATGCTTAAAGGAATAATAAAAAGGAGCATCAGCACATTGTAGAAACCACGGGGCACAAAAGCACTCTCTCAATCATGGACAATAGGGCATATTAGTTATAAAGAGGGGTTGGCACCCAATATGGTAACCCGATATCACTAATTATAGGTGTGTAAACTCTATGTTACTAGTATAACTCCAATAAAAGCTCTGTTGTGTTAAGCATTTTTTACTATCACATAAAAATATCAGATATGATTGTACAATATCATCAACCTCATTGCCTCGAGCTCAGAAATCTCAAGGCTATTCCCTATAACTGGGCATCTATGGCTTTCTCATGCAGCCATGTCTTATGCTTGCATCATAATAATTCATCAATTCAATATACTATGCATCTTAATATCTCATAATGTTTTCTAAATTATTTGATATTTAACAAAAAAAACATACGGTTACAGCCATAAACCCTTAACATCACGGCTGACATTACAGTTGAAAGAAAAAACTTTATAAAACTCAAATCTCGAATAGAATTGGGAAATGAGAATTCATTCATGTAAATACAGGTATCAAAAGCTATCCAACAATATATAACATGCCTACAATTGGTAAAAATAAACAAGGAAAATGTTGTCTCGACCTAATTTTTCTTCAACTTTTCATCTTGCACACATCGGTTGATGTTATGATGAGGTCAGTGCAACTACATTTATGGCATAAATACCTGTGAATCCCAAGTCATTTTATCAAATATTTATGTTTGTATTCTTCCTTTGACCAAGTCAATGAAAACTCTAATGTTGATGCCAGTGTCTGGCTTAGAGCCTTAGACTAACAGTACTCAGTGCAGCTTGGCTCGGCTCAAAAACAAGCCAAGCCTGCTTGGTTTAGAAGACACAAAAACTAGCCAAAATCACTTATTTCTTTTGGTGAGAACCCAATATTTTGACTATTTTCATATTTTTGCCAGTTTTGGCGTGTGCCAAGCCAACTTTGACTCATTGCCTTGTAGTTTTCTTCGCTGCTTACCTTGGATTAGTTGCCGTCTTTTCTGTTAATGACCCATCATGTCGAATCTATCAAACCCTTAAAGGTGCCCCATTCTTAATGCAACCAATTTGTTTGTATTGTGTTTTCAGGCATCTTTACAGTTAATTTGAGCAGAAACTGTGTTATTATTTTGTGATTTTTCTGTTACATATTTATAAAGAAAAGCAGGAACATAATAACCTAAGCTACTCATAGACTTAAGCAATCCCATTTACAACTGTGCTCCAATTAGCCATCATATTGGAAACCGCCCAATATTCTGGTGCATGCCTCTCTCACACTTTCTGATTAGGCTTATCAATAAGATTGTAGCTTAGTGTGGATGAGCTTGTATAGGGCAAGCTGCTTGGAAGCAGTTTAAGGCGTGGTACTTAACAGGATACTCTAATCCTCATAACTAGTTTGATTGCCTAAGACTTGGAAGAAATTTTGTCATATAATCCAATTATTTGTGCTGGGCTTTTAACTCTTGACCATTTAAGGACTGATTGTTCATCCCAGCCTGGTAATGGCAACATTGGATAAAATTTTCCTCTTCTGATACTTCACAATATGGCTTCCAAATTTAAATCATACAGTACCACGTGTTAATTACTACTAACATATCCGATCTGATTGCATCTTACTACCCAATCTGTTAAGGCTTCGCAAATACATGTTTTTTTGGTTATATGCTTTCACAACATGTGACAGACATATAAAGAACATTATATTAAAGAAGGACAGAGAGTAATTGCAACCGTTGCTATAGTAACAACTCCTGCCTACCACTATCTACCAACATTCCCCCAAGATGAAAGAAGGCACCAAGACAGTTTCTTTTGCTTACAGTCTATGACAGGCTTAGAGGTTGCACTTACAAGTGCTCACTTTTTCTAATTTCAACCATTCAGCTACAATTGCCACCATTCCTCAACGTAGTTTACTGAAAATAAATTTTGTTGTTGGACACTGCACAGAGCCTGTACTTGTCCAGCTAGCTCAAGAAAGACACAATTTAAAAGAATAAAAAGTATAGTGACCTTTAGGAAGAGCAGTTGTCAATGGTCTGTATTGTAGGACTTTACAACATAAAATTTAAAGTTAATGCATTTATCAGTACAATGCTTCAATAAGCATCACTACTGTTGTTGTGTATTTAGTCCAAGTGCATTTGATTTGAAGTCCAGTATAACATGTTCGACTTACATAAAGGTTAATCCTACAACATCAACCCTCACTTGAGCTCAGCTTTCCTAGCTCTCATTTCTTGACCACTAAATTAGGAATTTATCAGCTATTGATTTTTTTGTTGTTTCACATCAAGGGCAGATGGCTTAATCATGTGATATAGCTTATTAAACCATTTATCTCATGAGTTCCCATAATTGTGGTATTAAGTTCAAAGTTCTTGCGACTACATGACAGTGATCCATCTAAGAGAATGCACGCTGTCTCTGCCATTTGAGTTCATGGCTATATATTAAACTTTCAAATCCCATGTCAACATAACGTACTGCCATTTAAGATTATTGTTAAAATAAGGTATTCTGAGCCCAAAACTGACAAGTAAATTACCAAGCAACACGTACTCCATCCAATATTGAGTTTCGCTTTTAGCTTTAATTTGGGATGTATCGATCCCAAAACAGGGGCTCATCTTATTCCCAATGCTACATCTTAAAAAGCAGCAAAAAAAGCATCATTTTATCTACCAATTAAAATCGTTAAAGCAAATGCATTATTCATGTAGTGTTGAATAGTTTCCATGCACAAATGCAAGGAGACAAGGGTTCAATATAAAAGCATCAGGTCAATAAATTTCTTTTGCAAATAGATGTATCTACATTAAAAGTAGGATGGAAGTAATCACAGGAATTTGCATGTGATGGTACTTGAAAAATAAAAAGAAATAACTTCAATCAGCCATATCAAATTTCAAATGAAAGGTCAAAGGATCTGAACAGTCCAAGAAGAGGCCAGAAGGACCTAACAAAAGCAGTAAAAACATTGGAAATACACCCCGTAGGTAAAAAAGAATATCAAACATGTTTATATGAACATGTACAGGTCTAAAACAGGGAACACATTCTGCCAAACTAATAATAATTGTGAGTTTGAGCTGGTGAGGCTTGGGCTTGGAATGCACGTCTGTGCTTAGTAACAGCCCGAGTTCAAACTTCAAACTCAATTGCTTAAGTTCTCCAACAGGTAATATGTACCTGCAGCATTCGCAGACAATCCCAATGACACAGGGATCACACCTATTCCCAGGAGGGATCACCCCAGCCCTGCAAACAGAAAAAATTCAACAGTCTCGCCTCTGCATACCTAGCAAGAGAATTTTCCCTGACAAAATGCAATACATGAATATCCTTCAATAGTCTTGAGTGTTTTAAACCTCAAGGATATCAAAAATGAGTTTATTTGGTTATATGCTAATCTATTAAACAGAGGATCAATAGCAACAAATGTGATGGATGGACATCTTTTACTAGATTTGGGCGTCTTAATCTCCAAGAAAATCAAAATTGAGTTTATATGGGTAAAATGCTAATCAATGTGACAGAGGAGCAATTCAGCCAATTGTGATAGATGAACATCGTTAGCATACTATCTATTTAACAGAGGATCGATTGCGACAAATGTGATGGATGAAAATCTTTTACTAGATTTGGGAGTCTTAATCTCCAAGAAAATCAAAATTGAGTTTATAAGGGTAAATGCTAAACAATGCGACAGAGGAGCAATTTAGCCAATTGTGATAGATGAACATCGTTAACATGTTATCTATTTAACAGAGGATCAATTGCGACAAATGTGATGGATGAACATCTTTTACTAGATTTGGGAGTCTTAATCTCCAAGAAAATCAAAATTGAGTTTATAAGGGTAAATGCTAAACAATGCGACAGAGGAGCAACTTAGCCAATTGTGATAGATGAACATCGTTAACATGTTATCTATTTAACAGAGGATCAATTGCGACAAATGTGATGGATGAACATCTTTTACTAGATTTGGGAGTCTTAATCTCCAAGAAAATCAAAATTGAGTTTATATGGGTAAATGCTAAACAATGTGACAGAGGAGCAATTCAGCCAATTGTGATAGATGAACATCGTTGGCATGCTATCTATTTAACAGAGGATTGATTGCGACAAATATGATGGATGAACATCTTTTACTAGATTTGGGAGTCTTAATCTCCAAGAAAATCAAAATTGAGTTTATATGGATAAATGCTAATCAATGTGACAGAGGAGCAATTCAGTCAATTCAGTCAATTCAGCCATAGCTAGACTTGCTGTGGTAATTGCGTCTCGCTACGTTCAGATCTAATTTCATTAAAAATGGTATGCATTAAGGTTCTAAGAGCACAGCAGCAAGGGTACCTGTTTGTTATAAATGTTGAAATAGATATTGAAGAGATACCAAAGGCCAAAGAGCGATCCCAGCTGCAAGGTCTTCACAAGCTTGCCCTTTGCATCATCATCAGCTGGTACGCCGCCATCTGCCTGAGCTGCCCCTGCCCTTACACAAGCAACTCGAGGGGGGTGCTTCTCATACTTGAGCAGAGCAGAACCCAAAACAGAACATGGGCTCAACCTAGCCTCATTGGCTTGCCTGAGAAAACTGTAAACGAGGGGCTTGGCCCTTGACTCCAGATTTGGGCGGAAGGGCACATGAGGGCGTAACAAGACTGGATGCGGCCGAGGGCCTGTGGCGATGCTTCCGATGCCGTGGAAGCCCAGTTTTCCCGAGCAGCTCAAGGCTGCTGTACACTGCATTCTGATCGACTTCAATGCAAAAAGAGAATGGAAAGAAAAGGAAACGAAGCCTGAATGGTTAGGACTTGGGACTCTGGGAGATCTAGCTGCCCCCACTACAAGAAATTAAATAAAGGTTGATGGTTCACTTGTTTTCGGTGTGGCTGGTCAAAACGTAAATATGGGAATCAACTCCTGTGGGTTTAGAAGAAAGTTTGTTTTACTGTCTTCTGCACATAGGAATATAAGTGACAGGTGTGATAGATATACCAAGAACAATTTGGGCCTGCAATCTGGAATACAGCCTTAAAACCCCGTATTTGGGAAGGAAACTTTCACCAAAAAGGGAGAAAAATTAATGGCTGCTCTTATAGGTGGGTGGGTTGTTCACCCATAAGAAGTGTCGTTGATTATGCATTTTGCTTGGTAAATTTGTTCACTTATAAGTTGTGATTGGTGATTTTACTAGCAATCGTATGTGAAATGTACGATGGAAACATCGAAGGGATCTTTTGAAGGATCTATATTGGAAGGAGAGAAACATTGGGAGAGGAAGAGGGGTGAAGATGAAGGGATTAGAGGGTGGAAAAGTGCGGGGGAGCAAAAATGGAAAGTAGAAACAATGTGAAACTGAAACGTCAAACAACTTGACATCGTATATGGAAATCCTTTGAAGGAGACCAAGGTGTTGTTGAAGACAATGTGGAAACAATTTATAGGTATATATGTGAATGTAAGGAGTGGCAGAAAAATATTGCCGAAAGTGAAAATGTGTTTGTAGATTTATATATATCATTTAGAGACATGGAGATGTGAAGTGTAAGTGGCATCCATTAGTGGCGTTGTTATGTGAAGTTATCCTCGTCAACAATTTTGATGGCATCGTTATTTACCGATCACCAAAAAAAAAAGGGACAAGTGTGGATTGTTGTGGACTTTGACTGGACAAGGATGACATCCACACTTAAAACCCTAATTCAACTTACAGAGTTTTACAGTGTTCTACGAAATTACTTTTTAGAATAGCTAACCTGTATACAGATTTAGATCTAATTCAATTTTCTCAATGCCTGTCACGAGTTGCCAGGAGAAAGATCTCAGATTCTCAACTACTTAGGTCTTTCGTTTTATGTTTTATTCCCCTTCTCTCTTGCAAGCTCTTATTTGGAATGTACTTTTCTCGCAGTCCAATTAACCTCTTATGGTTATTAATGGATTATATATATATATATTCTTCATTAATATGACTTTGACTGGACAAGGATGACATCCACATTTAAAACACTAATTCAACTTACAGAGTTTTACAGTGCTCTTGCTGAATTAGTTTTTAGAATAGCTAACTCGAATACAGATTTGGATTTAATTCAATCTTCTCAATGCCTGTCAATCTTCTTATGTTACGTGCTTAAAATGTAGTATAATATGTGGTTCTTATTAGTCTAGCAGTACTTGTCTAGCATATGGCATTGATGTATCCATTTGACTAATTTGCCTGTATGTATTATCGGGGCAATTCCTCCTGGATAGATTCATCAGACACTGGGTGTCTCAGGCCAGTGTCTGACATTGCCAGGAACATTCAGATCTCTGATGTCACCCGAAAATATAAATACAAATTCATTAAATAATTTTATTATATAAGGAATATATGGCCTTAATCTAAACGATGATATTTTCAAACTTGCATTTCTCCTGCTGAACTTCCATTTGGTGCTCCATCATTTCAATGTAATTTTTCAGCCGCCATTTTGTCACATTCATGTTAAAATGACAGGTATTTCTGCCCTGGTAGACTCTGGAAAAACTCCTCATCCATCCAGAATATTTTGGAAAAATGCTGGGTGTAATTTGTGTAACAATGTTACATGGTGCCCAATGATCGAATCTCAACCAGGCCATAAGCAAAAGCTCCCTCAATTCAGCAGGCATGAACACCTTTATTTACCATCAGCATTCACCGGCATTTGCTATATGATGAAATCTCATTTAAACTTCTCAGTTCTCACAGCTCGCCAGCCATTAAAATTCTGACTTTTCCCTCTACAAAGCTTCAGAACAGAAAACACATCCAGAATTAACAATGCAGCTTTGTTTTGGCCCTAATAGTCCAGCTTGAAAAATGTTAAATATGATGAGACACTTTCAGCGTCTGTGACTTATTTTCTGGATGTCTGTCAACAAACAAGGATCTGATCAAAAAACTTACTTTTCAGGAAAATAAATCACGCAGGAGAGCTATCCAATGCAATAAACGGCACCAGTCCACTCTTTTTTGATTGTCTGTAGTCTATCTAGAGTGCTGACTGGTGCTATCTACAGTTCCAAGCACGTGCAATTGACAGACTAGGTGGCCCAGACATCCCTACCGCTACCCTACCAGCTGGACTACCTAGCTGGCTCACAGAAATCATAGCAAGCAATTTCACCACATTTAATTATTTTCTGATGAGCAAAACTGATTTATTGTTTAGACAATTGGTTGCTGAAGTAATATAATTATATTTATGTATGTTGCAGTCAGTAGCACTCTATATTCCATGTTCCTGAATATTTTATGAGAATCATTTTCTTGGTTGTACACACTGTCATTTTGTCATGCTATTCCATGTGTTTTTTATTTATTTTATTTTTTTCCATGTCTTTACATCTAACTTGATTTTTCTAAACTGGGTGTGATTGAAAAATATGACATAATGCACTTAGTGATTTAGTATATGGACAACTTCCAGTATAAGTTCTTCCATTCCAATCCATTTATTTTGTTTCCCATGTAATTAAGATTAATATGAATGTCATTGTACAGTTGTTTCTTTATTAGTAGTACATTTAGTAGTTGTCATTTTGCTGTTGGGAGAAAGATAGCTGGCAGACTGAGAATAATGATTTTCGTGACCAGAAAAGGGGTTTTTCACATCCTAATTGATTTGTCTAGCCTAGGATCTGTGTATTACAAATGACCAATCGAATGTTAGCTACTTGGGGCATGCTCGTCGCTAACATCCATTCCATGATGATGATCCCCATGCTAACATTCATTCCAGTAACAGTCAACAGTTCTCTTTGGAGGCAAGACAAACTAGGTGACCCAGCCATCTAACCACTACTCTACCAGCTGGACTGCCTAGCTGGCTCACAGAAATCATAGCGAGCAATTTTGCCACATTTTCTCATGACGTGAAAATGATTTATTGTTTAGATGATGGGTTGCTGATTTAATGTTTATCTATGTTGCATTCAATAGCACTCTATATTCCACGTTCCGGAATCTTCTATGCGAATCTTTTTCATGGTTGTACACCATCATTTTGTCATAATACCATGTGTTTTTTAATTTATTTGTTTTTTCCATGTCTTTATATCTAACTTGATTTTTCCAAGATGGGTATGTCTGGAAAAAATGGCATTATGCATTTCATGGTTGACTATAGGGACAACTTCATTTTTAATTTCTTTTTGTAATTTGTTCCATTACATTTATTTTGTTTCCATGTAGTTAAGGTTAATATGAATGTCATTGTCGAGCTGTTTATTTGTATTAGATTTAGTAGCCATTTCACTGTTGGGAGAAGCAGGCAGAATGAGAATGATAATTCCTGTGAACTGAAAAGAGGTAGTACATCCTAACTGATTTGTCTAAATCTGAGCTCTGTGTATTACAAATGACCATTCGGATGTTAGATACTCAGGGAATGCTAACATTTATTCGATGATGATGATCCCTTTAGGGCCGAAGGGCTTACAAAATATCATCACATGAAAGCAGTTACAGAAGAGGAAAGTTACAAGAACAGTTCAACTTCCATAACAGTTGACAGTTCGCCTTTTTGCAGGTCTGACAGTTGGTCTCCCGGTAACCTATGCTAACAAGTGCACCGACATGGCACAGCCTTTTGCAGGTGGCAATATGGCACAATTGAGTCTCCACATTGCAAAATTCCACAGAGTCTCAATGAAGGCTCCTGGTCTTTTATTTACATTTTACCGTGAATATTTTATGTGCTTTTTCTGGTTTTTCTTTAGCATATTCACATAGTCCTCTTATATTTAGGACAAGAGAGGAGAGAAATCGGGCTACCCTGATTCCATTTTCGAGTTCAAGGTAAAACCCTTCTGAAATCTCATGTTTAGGTCATGCACGGAATTTCACTGCTGCACAGTATGCATCTTGGCATTGCACAAGTGCACAAGGGTGCATAGTGTCTCCAGAGATGCCACAGATAGTTGAATGTCCTGCACAGAGCCTGAATGCAGGAGTTAAAATGAGATGATTGATGCATGAAAACCATTTTTGGGCAGTGTCTAGTTGTTCCTAAGTCACAAGGTTCGAGTTCGCGTTCGACGAGGATAAAATTTGGTTCAAGTTCGCCCAATGGATAAAGTTCGAAAAAAAATCGCCATTAAGTTTAATTTAAAATTTAAAAAATAGTACATTCAATTTAAATAAAATTAATATTCGTATTAAAAAATTAAAAAATAAATATTAAATAAAATCACTAAAATAAAT
This sequence comes from Taxus chinensis, assembly GCA_019776745.2. NCBI lineage: Eukaryota > Viridiplantae > Streptophyta > Pinopsida > Cupressales > Taxaceae > Taxus > Taxus chinensis. Next base: position 567,798,071 of record CM034151.1, on the reverse strand, counting down.
TCAATTAAAAAAATAACATTAAAATGACAAAAATAGCGAAAACACAACAACACGAGTATCTGCAGGATAACGCGAACATCAACCGAAGTTGCACTCCAGCATGCATGACGTCAGATTCCATGGCAATACGCGAGCATTCAACAATGAAAATGTGCATGAAGAAGATTGGAAAGGGAAAAATTTCAATAGGTCCTCTCATTCCACATAGATATAAAAAAGGGAAGGGGTACAAATAGGGGTGTTGTGTAACCCCAATGCCTAAACATGTAAAGAACCTCAATGACGCCATCCATATGACGTTGAGATGGACACCACTAGAAGAGGAGTTACAATTCCTAGAATAAGGAATGTAACTACCATATAACGCACTAACGCACGCTGACGCACGGAATCTGACACTGATGACCCTTGCAACTTCCTAAGACCTATGACCCTCGCAAGGTGAAATGACTCACCTAGGTGATGTGGACGATGACTGGACAGTCACACACACCAACACCCCCCCTTCATCGAAGCCAAGGAAGAGGTCAAGGTAAGCCAGAACAGAAAAAGAAGACTCCCCTAGAAAACTAAGAAAGATGTGTCAATGGGGCCCGGCAACTAAAGGCGTGATAAGGAGCCCATGTACAAACAACATCTTTCTGGAAAGAAGAAGAGGAGAAGAAGGAGGACTATATAGCCCGAAGAAGATGGGCGGCTGTAGCAGACCTCACCCCAAAAAGAGACCGCAAGTGAAGAAACTTCACCTCAATGAAGGGCTTGGTGAAAATGTCTGCAACCTGATCAGCTGTCTGAACATATTGTATGTCGATGATGTTTTCATGTATCAGATCCCATATGAAGTGCATATGAATCTCAATGTGCTTCATCCACTGATGTTGAACTGGATTTCTACAAATCGAGATAGTGCTCATGTTGTCACAGTAGATAATGGTAGACCGTCGAAAGTGGATGCCAAACTCTGTCAAGATACCCTGTAACCAAACAGCTTCTGTGGCAACATTAACTGCTCCTCTGTATTTTGTTTCTATCGATGATATGACAATGGCATGCTACTTCTTGCTGGACCAACTGACAGGACCTAAACCAAGAGTGAAACTGTAGCCTGAGGTAGACTTCCGATGATCTAGATCACCGGCCCAATCTGAGTCTGTAAATCCAACCAAGTCAATCTCAGTCCCTCCTAAGTAATGAATACCATCGGTGTGAGTGCCACAAACATAGTGAAGGATCTGCTTTGCTACTTTTAAATGCAGCTCACGAGGCTCCTGCATAAATTTGGACATGATCCCGACAACACACGATAGATCTGGCCGAGTGTGAGTAAGGTAGATCAAGCTTCCCACCAACTGTCGATAAAGGGTACCGTCAACCAAGGGAGAAGAGCAATCAGAAACCAACTTAATCCCAGAAAGAAAAGGAGTAGGTGAGGACTTGCAGTCAAACATGTGAAACCAAGCAAGCAAATCAAGAGAGTACTTAGGCTGTGAGATCATAATTCCCGAGTCAAATTGTGAAATCTAGATCCCAAGAAAGTAATGAAGCAATCCTAAGTCAGACATGGAGAACTTGTTGGCCAAGGAGATCTTCACAGAATCAATGATAGAGGAAGAGCTACCTGTGATCAACAAGTCATCAACATAGAGAACAAGAATAAGCATGGAGTCATCCTGTCACAGAATATACACATTTGGGTCAGAGTGACACCGAGTGAACCCTAATGCAAGTAAAAAGGAGTCCATCTTGGCATACCAAGCCCGAGGGGCTTGTTTAAGGCCGTAGAGAGACTTCTTTAATTTGTAAACGAGGGATGGATCATAGACATAACCTGAAGGTTGTTCCATATAGATCTCCTCCTCTAGGTCCCCATGAAGGAAGGCACTCTTAATGTCCATCTGGTGGACTTCCCATCTGTTAGCGGCAACGATGGCAAGGGTCAGTCGAATGGAAGTCATCTTCGCAACTGGAGCAAAGGTTTCTGAGTAATCAACCCCAGCTACATGGGAGAAACCCTTAGCTACAAGTCGTGCTTTATACTTCTCGACTTCTCCATTAGCTCCATACTTTGTTCGATATACCCACCTACACCAAACGATTTTTCTTCCTTTCGGAAGAAGGGTAAGATCCCAAATGTCATTCTTTATGAGTGAGAAATACTCCTCATCCATGGAAAAATCCCACTCAGGAATCCCATAAGCTTCCTGGAAAGATGGTGGATCAGAAGCAGAGGCGAAGAAGGAGTGAGGTCCAGTGAAGTCTGAGCGAGTACGTCTCTCATCCAAAGGATCTCCAACTAAATCTCCAGCACTCTGTAAAGTTTTCCTGGCCCAAAAAGGTCCCGAAGGCTTAGGCTCAGAGTCGGAAGATTCTTCACTTCAGTAGAAGGGCCATAGTCCTCATCATCACTACTTTCAGAATCAGAAGACTCAGAAGTTTGAGGATCGGGAGGAGCAGGGAGAGGCGGAACTCGCTCAACAACATCATCATCTGAAGAGTCAAAATCTTAATCAATGGGCAAAATAACCTCAGTGGAAGTTGAAGTCAAGGATGACTCATCAAACTTCACACTCCTCTCAATATAAATCTCACGAGTGGTAGGGTTCAATAATCGATATCCCTTCACGCCATCAGGATACCCGACAAAGATACAAGGTTTGGATTGTGGATCCAATGCCTTGCATTTCTTTTTGGGAATCCGAGCCATAGCCTTGGATCCAAAGACTCGAAAGTGCTCGACATCAGGCTTCTATCCAAACTAGGCTTCAAAGGGTGTCATCCCTCTTACTGCCTTGTGTGGAACACGGTTCTGAATATAACAAGCACAATTAACTGCTTCAGCCTAATACTGCGGAGGAAGAGATTTCGAGTGAACCATACAAGTATCCATCTCCTTTACAGTTTGGTTCTTTCTTTCTGCAACTCCATTTTCAGAAGGGCTATAAGCAACTGTACGCTACAAAGCAATCCCCTCAAAAGTGCAAAAATTCTCAAACATGTTGCTCACATACTCACCTCCATTGTCGGTTCGAAGAACCTTGATAGACCGTTCCACTTGTTTCTCAGCAAGAGCCTTAAAGTTTTGAAAATGCTCAAAAACTTCATACGTAAGCTTAAGAAAATATACCCAAGTATAACATGAAAAGTCATCAATGAAGGTTAGTATATATAGAACTCTAGTAAAAGAAGGAGACGGAAAAGGGCCAGAAATGTCACTATGAACAAGATCCAAGGGACGAGTAGCTCTCTAGGATTTTCCCTTGTCAAATCTTTTTTCAGGGTGCTTTCCAAGGGTACAACCCTCGCAAAGACCCTTAGAAAACTTAACTCAGGGTAGCCCATTGACCATTTCATTTTGGCTCAATTATTCAAGGTAACGATAATTTAGATGCCCAAAATGCTCATGCCATAACTTGCTAACCTCATTTGCATGAGTGAGCAAGGCATTGGGCATCAAATCAGAAGAGAAGTGGGAAAAGGTATACAATCGTGAACGGTGATCTGCCTTTCCCTCAGCCACAGTGCAGTCAGAGTTAAGCTCAAGAATAATCACTGAGTTAGGACCAAATTCCACTCGCATTCCTTCACCGAGGTGGGTGATTTGGTAAACCGATAGGAGATTGGTAGAGAGATTAGGAACACTCAACACTTGGTTAAATGTTCCACCTTTTATCTCTACCGATCCACTACCAGAAACTGACACATGAGTGTCATCACCCAACATGATTTGGGACATGCCACATGGTTCAATGCTAAAGAATTCAACCTCTGAAGAAGCCATGTGGTGCGAGGCACCATAATCGATAATCCAAGTTGATGATGGAGCTGATCTAGCTACGAGGGCCTTACCTTTCTTCTTTTCATTTTTAGTCTCCTTTGCATTAAAAGACTCACTCTTCTAAGCATTTTGTTTAACAGATTCAGGAACACTTATTTTATTCTTCTCAAGTAAATGAGTTAAGTGATCAATTTGTTTTCGAAAACAATGCTGCTTGTCATGGCTAGAATTCTTACAATAGGAGCATTTATACTTTTCCTTCTTTGCTTTAGGCTCAGAAGTCGAATTATGAGTGATGGGCTTAGCTGGGGGTTAGTTGGTCTTTGTTTCTTTCTTAGGTTGGTCCTTAGTTTATTTCGTCTTTTCATTTTTCTTGCCCTTATTCACCATAAGGGCATGTGACTTGGATTTTAGAGTCCCCATTTGAATGAGTTTGTCCTGTTCTCGAATGAGTTGGGACGAAAAACTGTCAAAGGAGGGCATAGTCCAAGTATTACCCAAGGCAAATTTCGTGGCGTGGAAAGTTGAAACGGAGACAGAGTATTTAGGACCTAACTTATAAAGAATCGACAAGATCAATTGAGATTCTTTCTTATCCACTTTACATTCCTTTAGAAGCAGTCTAGTGTGGACAAACTTTGAGAAGAAGGCCTACAGGTTTTCAAAGTCACTAGGATTTAACCCTAGTAGTTCATTCTCCAACTCATGCACTCTCATGTCATCTTGCTTCCCAAACATATCATTGAGCATTTTCCACGCTTGATGGGGTGTTAAGGAAGTTTTGATGTGGAAGAGCAAGTCGGGAGAGACGGACATACAAATAAGACCTAAGGCTTCATCACAACGGTTGAACCATTTAGATTATTCAGATTCATCACTAGGTTCGGTCTCTAACCCCATGGTAACTCGATATAACCCTTTACTTCACAAAACCAATATAATTTTAGATTTCCATTCGAAGAAATTAAAAGGTGTGAGCACTAGTACTTTAGAGATATCCATAATGAAGAGATAGAATCAAGGAATGTAGAAGGAAGGAGAGAGAAAAGAAACAACCACCCCAAAACAAAATTACACCCCCCCGAGTTTGGCACTTTATAATTCAGTGTGTTGATTACAACCAGATGTGAATGTGTGCCAAGAACCAGTCTGTCACTCACCTTGCAATCAACGTAATAACGCGCAAGAGTGGAGACAACAATAAAGGTTCATGGGCGTAGCAGATCGACACTACAAGCAAGCACAAAAAGAGAGAAGCAAGATGGGGAAGAGAGGGATTTGTGAGAAACATCGTCTCGCATCACACGAAAGAATCCCTTGGTCATAAGACTATGGTGGATGCGCTCACAAGTCCACAAGCAAAAAGGGATAGAACAAAGCTCAAGAAAAAAATGAGTTGAATTAAGCAATACAAAGGCACCCCCAGAATGCGGCACTTTATAAAATTAGTGTGTTTACAAAAATAATGATCCCATCATATAGAGTGTGAAAAAACATGCAACTTTGACTAAAGAAGTGCTCAAAATAGAGCAACGAGTCAAAAGTTATAGCAAAAAACAATTCCCGCAACTAATGAGAAAAAGCCAATAAGCCTGCAAACGGATTAAAAAAGCACCCTTAACACATTCAAAAGGTGTCGTATGTATGCCCATTGGAAACGACATGGAATTTGAGATTGATTTTGTTTGTATTGTGAGGGGGGATTAGCCTCCTACCAATCTCGGACCTCACCCTCCGTCTTCATCACTCGAAGGAAGGATAAATAAAACAAGCCAAAAAACCAAAATTTATAATGCCAATAAAATGAAATGTTTTTAGCACCTTAAAAACATTAAAAATGGTCTTAACCCTAGTAGTTTGAAAGGTGATAATGATTTTACCAATAATCAACCTTTAGAAGGGAATGTTGACCGAGCTGAGTTATTTTTAACGCATACACTCAGAGTTGACACGCATGTGAACTAGTGCAGTTGGTGATAGTAATCAAGCTGAGCCCCTAAGCCACGTGTAGATGAAAGGTGAGGCCACTGCACAGAGGAACAAGCAAAAATAGATAACGCAGTTTAACTGTCCACTGTAGGATGACAACATTGAGTGTGCAGAATGAATGTTGACGTAGAACCACCGTTGGTTTCAACGAAGAAAACAGTGAGTAGACCAGGGAGGAGCACTAACGGATGCAGGGAGCACGACGTTGATGGCGGTGGTTTGGAAGCTACAGCCAAACAGAGATCTCGAACAACAAGCAAACCATATGATCACGATGCCAACAACAACAAAAAATGTTTAGATAAAACGTAGGTAGGAAAAAAATGCTTTCCAAGGGGCACGTGCAGAAGAAAATGACTTCAACATTGATGACTCAAATAGAAACAGAGAATCATGATGCTAAGGTAGTGTGAAAAAATAGGCGGTTATCTCAAACAACAACAGAAAAGAGGGCTGAACCAATCCACGTCCAAGCACAAGCCAATATACAGAAAACGTGCATGCAAAGGTAACCTCGAGACAGCAATGAACCACAGTGATGAGAAAAAAGCTCAAATTAGTCTGAGTATACACCAATGAAAAAATGATTCCAACCAGTAATCACAGGTCCACGCCAAAAAATGAGCTCTTCTTTTACCTTGTAGGGGCTAAATATGAACACAACCAACAAGTAACACACAAATAACCCAGAAACAACAGCCACAAGGATCTAGAAATATGCAATTACGAACTCAACTGATAATGCAAACCAACCAAATACCTCAAACTTGCAACTACTAAAACCTCAATACGAGGTGAGCAATAATTCCAAAATGATAATAAAAAAAAACTTGCACACGAGGAAATGAGAAGAAACCAGAAGTAATAAACAATTGAGAAACAAAGAGTGCACGTTTACCGAAACCAGCTCTAATACCATGAAAGAGGGATTTGTGAGAACTGATGTCGAAAAGTGATGCACCACAACGAAGTTGCACTCCGATGGTAACGTCAAGCCAACACAATATGCAAGATTCGAATCAATGGAAAGAAGATTGCAAGTAAGAAGAATAGGTCTAATCATACTCATAGATTGAAAAATAGGAAGTACAAATAGGGGTTCTATGTAACCCCCATGCCTAAACATGGAAAGAACCTCAATGACGCCACTGACGCATATGAAGCCACTAGAAGAGGAGTTACAATTCCAAATAAGGAATGTAACTCCTATGACGCATTGACGCAAATGACAATGTCAGATTCTATGACAGAATCTGACGCTTGTCATTTGACTTCCTAAGACCTATGACCCTCGCAAGGTGAGATGACTCACCTAGGTGATGTGGACAATGACTGGAAAATCACACACACCAACAAACCACCATGTAGAATGAACAGGAAAATCAGAAAAACATTGTGCAACAATACCTCTTAATAGGTCCATTTCCATGACTTCTCAAAACCAGTGTATCTGCATTATACTCCTTTACAGAATTGCAGAGGACATCTCTGCCATATCAAGTCACAGCCACTATCTCTACAACCACCTGTAATGGCAGCATAAATAGTGCATGAAACTCCATTCTAATATTTAAGTAAATCAAAGAGGAAAGACTTGAGAATGCAATCCATGGATTGATGCAAGATTGTGTCTAGGTCTTGGAATTGGTGCTCCAATAATAAGTAAGAAAGGCCGAAAGAAAAGCTTAAGGCTGCAATTCATGTATTATTGGAAGACATTGCTTAAATCTTGGTTGATATACTTTTAATTATTGGAAGATATTGTTTAGATCTTGGTTGATATGCTTTAATATGTAATAAATGCAGGGAGATAAGGCTCAAGACTACATGTTTTGTTGCAAGACTGCTAAGATCTTGGATTTGGTACAATCTATTTTAAATTAGTAGAAGAGAAAAGAGAAGAAATTTAGTACTCCAATTCATGGATCAGTACAAGATTCTTTTAAGAAAACACTCAAGGCTATAATTCATGGGCTGGTGTAAGTCTATACCTAGATCTTGGAAGTGATACAATTTAATAAGAAGGAAAGGCAAAAGAGAAAAAGGCTCAAGACTTCATTTCTTGGATTCAAGCAAGTTTGTAGTGAGATATTGCAAATTGTACACTCTAATAAGGAAGAAAAGTAAAGAGAGCAGGCTCAAGACTGAAAGCTTTGGAATGGTATAAGAGTGACCTAACATCTTGGAAGTGGTAGAGTCTAATATGAACAAAGGGAAAAGAGAAAAGGCTCAAGATTATGCTAAGATCCTAGAAATAACACAACCTAATAAGCAAGAAAGGAAGAGAGAGAAGGATCGACTACATTTCATGGATTATTGTAAGCAACAAGACTGTTAAGATCTTGGAATTTGTACGGTCTAATAAGTAAGAATGTTGGAGAGAAAAGGCTCAAGGCTAAAATTCATAGATTGGTGGAGGACTCTACTAAGGTCTTGGAAGTGGTACAATATACCATGTAAGAAAGATAAAGAAAAGAGGGAAGATTGTAATTCATGGAGTAATATAAGATTATCGTAAGATCTCCGAAGTGGAACAACCTGTAAGGAAGCAAGGGAAAGAGAAAATAATCAAGACTTCGACTCATTGATTTGTGAAAGAATGTGCTAAGTTCTTAGAATAAGTAAGAAGAGTAGAAAAAAGATTCAAGACAACAATTCATGCCATTATCAGACCTTGGCATTGGCACCCATGAACAATATGGAGACACAGTGGGATTGTAGCGAGATTTTAAAAATATCTCATTATTTATATGATTTCATGAAAACATGACTTAACTATTGATTGGCCTATTTTTACTTTCACCTTCCTAATCACATTATTCTAGCACCTGTAGGGGAGGCCATATTTTCTCTTAGGCAAGAGGTTAACTAATGGGAACTCACAGTATTCAAGAAACTGAAAGAAGGTAATTCACCGATCTTTGCATGCACTTTTAGAGGACTCACTTGAGACCCAAATGCAGCCAACTCCAATGAATTATCAAGAATTGACAAGGTAACATACCTAATCCTAATTTCAATAGGAAAATCTGAAGCCCTTACAAGCCCAAAAAACAGAAAATGCAAAAGAACCTACAAAATTGAAGGAAATGCATACAAGCATGGACCATATGAATCAGATTATTCCTAAAACTGACTTAATTTATTAATGGGTATTGAATGTAAGGAGATCTACCAAAAAATACCTTAGATCAACATGGGTAACAACAACATGGGTAGAGTCAACATTCCCTATCTGATAAAATAACACCCAAAAATGACATCGTTAGTGTTTATAACTTTCCATTGCATTTGAAAATACAATTCCAAGGAATCCTTACCATGCACATGTATTCAAAAGCCTCAAATCATTTCACTCCACACAACATCTCTTTTGGTCATTTTATCAAACAATTACCACAGAACCACAACATTTCCACATTTAGCATACATATTAATCGAGTCTCCTTTCTAGGGGTTCTAACATGTTGAAGCAGTCATTATATGCGGCAGGGATGTGGTGTTGATAGTCATTTTTGACTAAAAAATTGGTATATGAGTCTGTAAGAGACAAATATATCATTTTTCAGAAAATGAATCAAGAGACAGATATATTATTTGCATTGTGTAGTACTCACGAAAGTCTTAAAAATATTTCCCAGTTCACACGGAAAACTAAAAACAAATAACACCCAGATCTCCATAGCTTTAAAACATAAAAAAGACAAAATAATAATAATTGAGTGTCAACCAAAAAACATCCATGCTTTTGTTAGATTTAAAACACTTGGATTGTGTCCTTTTTTGCAACATCTATGATCCAATAGGAGAAGAAGATGATTCCATCAGATTTCCTATGTGAAAAGTGCTAACCTTGCAATTTCTGAGTCATTGTCTAGCTCTTCGATTACAACAACAGGAGGTATATGCCCTATTCCGCTTAGGTCATAAAGAGGTAATCCGAAAACACAAACTCAGGCTTGAAGCATGTCCATTATCCGAGCATCAACCTTTCTCTTCCTATGTAATGGAGCATCTTCTAACCTAAACCTAGAAAAAACTCTAAAGGTTCCAGATCCCACAATAGTGGCAGAGTAGGTGAATGCATTAATATGTAATAAACAAATCATCTGCAAAAATACAAAATGTGCACAATAGAAACATGATCAATGGTGCAAACCATTTTCATGGTCTTGCATCTGTACGGAATCACCATTGATCGAACAGTGGCAGGTCAACCTCGCTAAACCGAGATCTCATTTATTAAGGGCTAAATGACACCTGCACACATAGATAAATCTATATACCTAGCTCATATTTTGGCACAGACCAAGAGTGCACTAACAAATGTAAATTGGTCGGGTTGGAGACCTATTTTTTGCATATACTTAAATTGTGTGATTATCTTGAGAGGGAACTCATGTCTTCTGTACGTTGTCTTAAATGTTTTCCATGAGGAGTTGTCTCTCTCCAGACTATCCCAGGCTTAATCTACCATGTCCTGACAGAAATCTTGCTGCCATTGCATCGACGTGGAGCGTTATCCACCATTTAGATTTCAACGCACACACGGATTCAAATTTGTGCCATTGATTTCGACTTGGGTGTCAAAGGAAGGAGGTTAAGTCTTAAATAGAAACACCTTCGGCATAATTAGGCATCTAAATTTTAAAAATATACCATAACCTAGTTTATATGATGTTATTTTGGTTGGATAAAAAATCAACATGCAATGAAAACGTAATCTCATAAACAATATCCAATAAAGGGAAGAATTCTCTTAATGCAAGAAAATTGTGGTACCTTTAAGGAAATGCTAAGATAATCAATGATTGAAGGGGTGGGTACCTTTAAGGAATTTTTAAGACAATCAGTGATTGAAGGGGTGCTTGAGTGGTGTAAAAAATAAAAAAACTAAGAAGAAAAAAATAAATTATTTATAGTAAATGGTTGGTTTGATGAGGAATACAAAGATGCAAGGAGAGCTCTTAAAGAGCAACGTAGAGAGAAGGAGAACACAATTGTACAAAAATATCATAAAAACAAAAAGGAGCGAGTTCATGAGCACAAGGAGAGAAGAGCTTACTTACCTAAGGAAGAATGACCCAAACATATTTTGAAGGGAACTTTAAAAAATTAAAAAAAACAAACAAAGAATAATATCACAACCACTCATTGGTTTGAATATGTAAAATAATTATATGAGCAGGAAGTAGAGGTTGAGGCTCCACCCTTGATCAACATAACAACAAAATTATTCACATTGTAAGAGGTTAAGGAAGGCATTAAAAAGTTGGGTTCAGGAAAGGCCAAGGACTTGATTGAGCTTCAGGTGGAGTACCTAAAATAGGGGCCAAAAATATTCATACCTTGATTTAAAAAAATTAATTCTTAATCAAGGGTATGAGATTAAATGAATATAACAGTAACAAGTAAGATCTAGCATGTAAAATACAAACAAGTGTGTAAGATGGAAGATAAGAGTGATTTAGCTTGTATTGGGAGATCTGGACTGATTCTAGGCTAGGAAATAGGTTGAGAAGCTTGTATCTAGATTGTGCATGCTCTATCTAAGAAAGTAGAGTCTGGAATTTCTTCAGACAAAACGACCCAAAGGGGGATAAGATTGCCCCAGGTACTAGTGTCCAATTTGGGTGCTAGTGTCCTGACAAGTGCTCTATTTTTGGTTTTTTTAGGGTCTAAGCTTAGCTTCTTCCTTTCATTGTTTGTCACATCAGCTTCATTGCAGGGTTCATATGTCGCACATGTACTTACAAAACAAACCTTAGTTACCTGTAAAAGGCTCAAGCAAACATTATATGGAATAAATAATGCATATGCTTGAGTCGAATTGACCTCAGAGGTTATCCCAATGTGATTGTCACCGAGCACTACACTACATTTCAAACTCTATGTAGTTTTAGTGTGTGTATGTGCATGTGGTTGAATCATATCCCTTGAAGTTAGGTTGCCCTTGTGCCAATCGCACGAAGATAGTGAGCTACAACTACTTTTCCCCCAAGCTGAATGTGTGAGGTGGAATTCAGAATATATCCCCTCCTATGTAGTGAATGATGCAACCCAAATGCAATCCTTAAATGTTGCTCCTTCCCCAAGCAGTAGATAATAAGTATTAACCCTCAATTGTCCAACCCTTAATAGTAGTAAGTCATGTATATATATGATTCCTTTGTTTGAATTTCATCGTTAATAACCAAAAGGATGACCCAAAGTGATAAAAGAGACTTTAGAAAATATAAAAAATGATGTGGCATTTCAAACTCGAGAAAAGGTGAGAAAGGGACATAAACCCCCAAAGGGGACAATAACACCTAGGTGTTCTTATCTCTAATGGGCAGTACTGTCTGGAATGCTCAGATACTATAATGGTAAATGCAGGGTTGGGTCATACATTGCTCAATGTCCAAAAGTAAAGTCGTCAATCTAGAAAGGCAAATAAGAAGAGTGTGTAAAATATAATACAATGTAAGAGTAAAACAAGTGTTGTTAATGTCTAGTTTTTTTACTTAGGAATCATGTATATAATGAAATAATTAGAGGTGTGATGTAAATAGAAAGTGTGTGATTTTTGTAACCATATTTATCCCCACTTTATGTCGGTGAATGAATATTCAATAACATAAAATAGATAAGAAGAGTGTACCTTGGGGAGAGCTTAAGGGAGTTGTAATTCATAGTGTGTCAAATGAAGATTGTGCTTAATATCGCAGCAAATAGAGATTGTAAAATGTGTATCATGAAATCTAGAAGTTATAAAGATCCTAGGGGTGATCTCGTACGTGTAGTAGAAATGATGTTTGCATTTGTTCCTTGAATATTGCCTTGTAGGAGCATCTTGTGCTTTGAGTTGTTCCTTGTTTCATTTATGTGTTTCCCTTTTGTTAGAGTAAGGCCAGACCTACAAAATAAGATATTTGTTGTCAATGCTCATGATAAATGAAATTGAACTTTAACTTAGTAAATGTGACAATAGAAATGCTTATTGAAAAATAAGTGAATCAAAGATAGAGTACACCTATGTTACATGAGAAAAGAGATAGAATTTTTCATATATGTTCATTGCCTTGGAGATGGTTGGAATAGTATTGAGGATTTAGGCATCCTATCACCAAACCGAGGATTTTAGCGTCATGTCATTGAATTGAGGATTTGAGCATCATATCACTAAATTGAATATTAAAGTGTCTTATCACTAAGGGAAGAGTATTGGGAGAGCTGTATGTTTTTTCCCTCCAACCAGTAATGCCTCCCCACAGATAAGTGTCACTGCAAATGGTCACAAACCTAATAGAAACTTGTCACCAAGAAAATAGAGTAATTAGTTTCCTTGCCCAAAGTATGTAACTTGACATTGGATTTTTTCCTGTTGTTCTCGATAGTAACCTGTAATTGAGTATGTGTTACTAGAAATTGGAAAAGATTGTCACTGGAAACCTTTTGATCATGTAATGTTCCTATTTTTACCCCTAGGAAAAAACCACCTAGATGGGACACTAATGCCCACCGCTCTTATCTATGTTGAGTGCTTCTTTCCATGATATGATTTTGGCCTGATTCTAATTCTAAACCTATTTTTAGCTCTTATTTATCATGATTTTATTGTGTACCCTCTTGTATCTAGTTTATGAACTATTGAGAGGGTGAAATAGTCACATGATTATTTTGCCCCCACTCGTTTGGGGTGCGTGAGATGAACCAAGGTGAGCACGTTCCAAACAAGGAAAGTTGAAACTAATGTGCACATTTAAAATAGAACTCTTGTAGGGGGGATATGGAATGTACATGGTGATAACCACGACGCATGCAAAACAATGGGAAAGGCTATCCAAAAGTGTTAGTAACAAATGAGTATACATGATGCAATAGAAACAAATCAAAACATGTAGTAACATGGAAAAAGACACAGTGAGTAGCTAGTTGAATACATGGGACACCACTCAGGATGTCACAAGACACTTGAAGACTTGAAGGCTATAGAAGGAAAACATGCAATAAAGCATAGAGCATAACCTACAAACAATGACAATCAATACAAAATCATAGACAAAATTCTAGCAGATTAGATAACCATGGTTGGAAATAGGCCTACAAGAAAAATGTTACACATGAAGCACACATTAGCATGTCAGAAAATTTGATAGTATGCCACAATGTATACAACTAGAATTAGAAATGAAAGCATTAGATATTGCAATGATATAACTCGAATATGGAGGAATAGGAAAGGTAGATTCCCTCAAGAGTTGCAGTGGGACTAGTAGGGTACAATATCGAGCCTCATACATCGTGTAAGAACTTGTAAGTAATATGAATTCACCTTAAGAGTACCAAGTGAACACGCATATGTCTATGGAAAAAGATAGAGCATACTATAAATCAAAGTAACATGGTAACCAACGTCCAACATAGAATAGGATAAGTAAGAAAGAGTACATCAGATCAAGATCTAAGCTAGTATTTTTTCTCTTTTGTAACTATGTGAACATGGAATAAAACAACTATGAGAGGGGAGCAAAGCTTCCCCCTAGTGTAAGTGTGCAAAGTGAGGGCTTATAGGTAAGTGTTCCCTCAAAGGTCATGTATGAACCTAGAAAAAGAGTGTGTCATTGGGTAGCGAGGGGGGAAGTAATTACCTCTAATGTGTGAATGTCATGGTAATCTATCTAGAGACAAAGGTGATAACTACACACAAGTGGCCAAACCTATGCTAAAGAAGACACGTGTGATTGCACTGAGATGTTATACTTTTCCTTTTGTGTTGTTGTATACTATGCAGCTAAACGGTGAGAAATTTGTAATGCTTTTGATGAAATAATTGCATCCTCTTCATCAATAGGATTAAGATTTTGCAAGTACTCATCAAATTGCTTATAGCTATCACAATAGGAGGTAGGATCAAAATTATCACCATCATCAAATTTGAGCAGTATGTATGAATTAATGCCAACCATGAGATTAATCTGCATGTTGCTCCCAGAAGATTCTTTAAAAGTATACTTGGGATTTAGCTTATATGTGCACATGACTATGGAGATCCATAGATCATTCAATAATTCATTAATATGTGTGTTTACATAGAATATCTCAATATGCTTTGAAGGAGTAGAGGTATTTGTAGATTCCTTTGTCATGTTGGCCTTAGATTGGGCTTGTGACGGCTCAACTGATATTGTTGGTGTTGTGGTGTGTAATGAATTAGGTGCAAGTGATGATTATTTTATCATAGTAGAAGTTGAGGCATTTGATATGGAATTTTTCTCATGATTCATAGATTAATTAGATTTAGGAACCTGTTATCCAAAATGAGCCCCTTGCTTATTTTGGCTAACTTGCCTTCATTATTTCCTTCCTTTTGCTTCAACTTTAATTTTCACACATTATAAGCACTCAAAAGATTTTGGAAATGGCTTCATCAGGTACGATTTTTCTTCCCCTTTCCAGAAAGGTAAAGAAGTCCTCCTAAATCCTTGTATTTTTTGAGTTATGGCTTGGTGGAGTTTGTAGGGAAAATTTTCCAAGGCGGGCCCGCGGGAAATTTTTTTGCACTTAGCCCTTTTGGGCAAAAAACTCAAAGGAAAATTTTGGCCCACAGGCCCGTAAAGGAAAAAGGAAAAGAAATTGATTAAGGCCCGCAGCTCATGAAATGATGCCACGTGTCAAGGTGAAGCGGCAGGGGCGGAGGACTTTAAATTTTTTTGGCGTTTGGTTAAAATGCGTCAAAGGTAAAAAAAAGATAGAAGCGCATCCCCGCCGAGCAATAAAATGATGCCACATGTCTAGTCAGCAGTTGGAGTCGGGGTGTCAGGAGGATTTTGGAAATTTTTTGAAAGTGGTGAAAACACAAAAGGCAAAAGTTAAACCACATCTCCACACAGAATCAGATGGCGCCACGTGTCCACAATCATTAGCGGAGTAGCGGGGCCGCGGAGAATTTTGGGAAAATTTCCCATTTTTGCGAAAGGGGCAAAATGTTGTTTTGAAGCTGCAGATCAACCAGAGGGTGCCATGTGTCATCGGAGGAGTGGGGCATGGAGATTCTTTGGGAAATTTTCCCAATTTGAAAAAAAGAGGGAAAAAGTTCAAATTTTGGCCCGCGAACCTGATTTTTACCCTAATTTCGCCATTTTTGCCCTAAATCTTTAGAGGGGCATATCTTTCGCACCAGAGCTCAGATTTTCACGATTTTGGTATCAATGGAAAGATGTTGAAATTATCCACATAATGGACCCTTAAATTTTATATTTTGATGGATATTTGTGGGAGAAAATGGGAAAACGTCTCAAGCATGGAAAAATTGCAGAAAATGACCCCAACCACCAAAATTAATGAAGTATGGGCCTCTTTCTTGCTCAGCGAAGAAATGTACAATGAAGTATGGGATTTTTCATGGAAACCCATCATTTTGTAGGCTAATTAAATGGATCTTGTCGATGGCTAGAGTTTTTGTAAATCGATTTGCCCATGTTTTCTCATTTGCTTCATTACGCTCGAGCGATAAAAGCCAGTTTTGGCTCATTGGTAAAAAGTTGTTCATCCTTCTTCTCTGCCTCTCCCTTCTTTTCTTCCCCAGGGTTGAAAATGGAGTTTGAACCTCCTCCCCTACTTTTTAATGGCGTTTTTGCCTCTTACCCATGAAATGATGATTATGTGCAAACTTTTGGAGCAATAAAAAATGTGTTTTTTGATGCATTTGTCCATCCTTGCTCATTTTTTGGTTGTTTTCTTCTTGCCTCTCTTCATTGCAGGTATTTGTGTATGTTTGGATGTTCATTGCAAGTTTTGGAGCTATGTTCATGGATTTTTGCAACATTTTTGTGTGAAATCCATCTTTGGTCTATGATGCACTTGTCCATCCTTCCATTGCTCACCTCTCTTTGTTTCTATGGTAGTTTTGATAGATGTTCAACACTTTTCTTCTCTGGTGTATCACTGTTTTAGTGTAGGCTCTATTTTTTCCATTTTTCTTTCTCTCCTTGTCTCCTTTGAAGTTAGATTAGGATTAGATTATCTTTCCTGCACTAGAATAGCTTGTGGCAGGTAGTTTAGGAAGAGGAACCAACCTTCTCTGGAGAGATTTCCCCATTTGCAAAGGTCCCACACTTTGGGAAAGCTCAATGTTGTGCAATCACACCAAATGACTTGCCTTAGAAAAGTAGATCCATAGGTCATTTTGGGGGTGCTGTGATTTTACACTAATATAACCCATTGAGATTTTAAAACATGAGATATATGTGTACTAGAATGTGAAATAAAACCCTTATGCTCAAGTTATTGAATTTTCCATTGTAAAGCATAACAATTGTTGTCACGATGTCCATTAATGCCATGATAATTACAGAATGCTTAGCCTTTGGATTTTGTAATCCAATAATAAGGATAGTAATGATTGGCCAACAAATTGATTAACCGATGATTGAGGGGCTCGAATAGGATATCATGTTGTTTATCATGCTCATCGAATAAAAGATGTGCTTTATGTTGGAGGAATTTACCCTCGCTTATGTGAGAAAATGTAACACCTATATCATATAGAATAACGTTGGCCTTAGGAACATCATGATGGATAGAAAGAGAATTGATATGTGCATTAGAAGTATCTTTGAGGTGTATTTCAGCCTTGAGAGATGTAATTGTAACATTCATGGTTTAGAGTTGATCTTGAAAAGCATGGTGCAAAACTTGAATAAAGTCTAAGATAGCCTTATGGGAAGTGTCATCATTGCTAATAGAAGGAGCTGAAATACGACTCCAAATTGTATTCACTCGGGAAGGTATCGTACTATCAGGGATTTGTACTTGTTTCAACAGTTGTGTAGGAGTATCTCTACATGATGGATGTCATTGAAGTAACTGAAACAAGGATACTTGATAAGTAGTGTTATGAGCCATGGTGGTAGAAAAGAAAGTGAGAGATAAGCCCAACTAATGTAGAAAAGTGTATATGAGATCAACAATGAAGAGGTTAAGGGGATAAGACCCAAAGAGTAATGTGAAATAAAAAATGACAGTCGTCAAATGAATAAAATGACCATATCTCAAAATAGGATCTGAAATTTACAAAACAAAAAGAGTATTTTTTGAATCTAATTATTTAAAATAAAAACCTCCAAGGGATTTTCTCAAAAGCGTGTATTTTTTAAAATTGTGCCTTCCAAAAATTGTGCACAAAATTAGGGAAAACAAAAAGAGGTTTTTGTTAAAAATGTAGAAATTACAAATAACTTCAAAGGAATTCGATAATAGAGTCGTTATGCTCGATATATGAAACAAAAGGTGATTTGAAAATTAGGAGCCCTATAAAGTGACCTAAATGGTAGGATGAAGCATGAAACCCTAGCAATTTTTTTGCAGAGATAACTTATGGTAAGTGATAGATAAAAATCAACATTGGATCTGAAGATAAGATGAAAATATGAACCCTAATGCAACTAGGGTTTGATCTTGGAGTAGAATAGATATGTTAAAGAGCATATAAGGGATCGAGTTCACCAAATAATTTAAAGAAATTTAAATCTTAATCAGAGGACTAAAATCAAATGAATATAATAGTAACAAGCAAGTTATAGCATGCAAAGTACAAGCAAGTGTGCAAGATGGAAGATAAGAGTGAATTAGCTTGCATCAAGATATGTGGACATATTTTTGCCTAGGAAACAAGCTGAGAGGCTAGATCTAGACTGTGCAAGCTCTATATGAGAAACTCGATTCTGGAACTTCTTTGAACATAACTACTTAAATGGGGACATGACCTCCCTATGCACTAATATATGATCTGGGCACTAGTGTCCTGACAAGTGGTATGTTTCTCATCTTTTTATGGTTTGAACTTAGCTTCTTCCTTTTTTTTGTTTGTCACATCAACTTTGATGTAGGGTTCTTGTGTCACACATGTACCTATAAAACCAACCCTAGCTACATGCACAAGGCTCAAGAAAACATTGGATGGAATAAATAATGTGCATGCTTGAGTTAAACTGACCTTGGCGGTCACCCCAATATGATTATCACCGAGCGTTGCACTACATTTCAAACTTTATGTAGTTCTAGTGTGTCTCTGTGTGTGTGGTATTGAATCATGTCCTTTGAAGATATGTTTCCCTTGACCCCTTCATACCAAGATAGTGGGATACAACTAATTTTCCCCCAAGTTGAATGTGCGAGGTGGAATTCATAATATAGCCCCTCCTACGCAATGAATAATGTGGCCCAAATGTAATCCTTGAATGTTGTTCCTTGTCCAAGTAGTAGATAGTAAGTATTAGCCCCAAATTATCCAACCCCTAATAATAGTGAGTAATTCTTGTATATATATGATTCCCTTATTTGAATTTCATCATTAACAACCAAAAGGCTAACCCAAAGTGATAAAAGAGACTTTAGAAAAGATAAAAAATGACTTGGTATTTCAAACTTGAGAAAAGGTGGGAAAGGGACATAAGCGCCCAAAGGGGACAGTAGCACCTAGGTGCTCATGTCCCTAATGGGTGGTACTGTATGGAATGATCAGAGACTACAACGGTAAATGTAGATTTGGGTCACATGTTGCTCAATGTCCAAAAGTAAAGTGGTCAATTTAGAAAGGAAAATAATAAGAATGTGTAAAAGATAAAATAATGTAAGAGTAAAACAAGTGTTGTTAATGTCTAGTTTTCTTACTTAGGGATCATGCATATAATGAAATACTTAGAGGCGTGATGTAAATAGAAAGTGCATGATTTCGTCACTACACTTCTCACATTGTGAAAATATTTAACATGGATTTTCATGTGACTGGACTACCAGCCTTGCGATACCTTTTTTTAAGAGTAGAAATGTTGACAATCCTTCTAACTTACAAAACTATCGTGATCAATCCCTTGTTTTGAAAAGTTGTTTAGCAACACGGTTGAACATAGAATCAAGAAGTGTGCAGAATAAATGGGTAAGAGATAAAAAGGGAAAGAAAGTTTCAAACCCAAGCATTCAACAATCGATCATGGGATTACTTTGAGATGCATCATCAAAAAAGTATGGAATGAAAAAAAGGATGTATATTGTTGTTTTGTTGACTTCAAAAAGGATTTTGACACGATCCCTAGGGATAAGTTATGGTTCAAAAATGAAGGAGCTTGGTATGCTAAAATAATTTAAAATATTTTTTTCATAGACTCTATGAAGAGATGCAAGTCAAAATCATAACTCAAGTAGGCATTTTCAAAAATTTTTAGAGGTGACATTGGAGTTAAATAAGGATGTTTGTTACCCCCTACTCTTTTTGGCTTATATATAGAAAAAACTTGAAGAGTGGTTAAATTCATATGGTGGGGAGGGATTTTTTTTGGGGAGAGCATGGTAAGGATTATTTTGTATGCAGAAGATATTATTTTTATTATTCAGTCTACTCAAGGCTTACATGAGTACTTATATACCCTTGAGCATTTTTGCAAAGAAGTGGGTATGCAAGTCAACACTAGTAAGACCAAGATCATGATCTTCTCTAATAGAAAGAACAAAAATAAGCTTTAATTTTATTTTGAAGGATTCATTCTAGAAGAAGTAGATGAGTATAAATACCTTGGGATTGACTTCAATAACAAGCTTAGTTGGCAAACTTGCAGGGATAAGAGAACTTTGGAGGAGGGTAGAGAACATTGTACGCCCTACAAAATAGATGTAGAGAGGCATAGTTATGGGATTTGAAAACTACTAAGTCTTTGTGGGATATTAGTAATTTTAGTGGTGTTTTATGGATGTGAGCTACAAGCTAGCAATTCAAAATCACAATGGAAATAAAATGGAGAGATTTCAAAAAACACCAGTTCAAACTAAAAAGTATCAATCTTATTGGTTCCCAATCTAACACCCCAAAAAGGCTTGAATGCAAATGACATGAACTAGAGGGCAAAGAGGAGAGATGGATATGCTTTTTTGTTGTTTGTAGCCAGAGATAGATCAACATTTTTCACTTGACCAAGCCTTTGGGAATGACAGGGAAACACCCTACTAAGGATGTGATTGTTATCTTGCTACTTTATGGCTCTTCCTGAACCAAGGTGAGAGGACCTGAGGGGTGGCTTGAAAGAGAGGGAGATATTATATTTCAAACCCTCAAACTTGTTGGAACATCAATTTGAGATCAAATGCAGCCACAAAATGCAATGCTCATTCAAAAGAATGGTCACACAAGACATTGCAAACACTTGATACATCAACCATAAGCCACTAAAGATAGATGCAATATAATCACAAACATCATCTCTATAGAAACTATTAACAACTTGGGGTATGATGATGTTGAGATATTAAACTCTTTAGATTATGGAAAATACACTTGAAATATGCGGGATATGTGTGATTTGCAGGAAAACACATGTAAAGTATGCAAGGATAATTTGATTTGTAGGGGTAGGACAAGATGGTACTTAGTTAAATGAAAGGGGGAGGTGGATCTAATGGGGAGAAGCATTAGTGCTCGTCACTTCAGTTTGTTGCTTTCAGAATGTAGAAGAACAAATATCAAGACAATATAACCTTCAAAGAGGGATTTGCATTCATTGATACCAAATTCATGCAAACACTACCACATAATCTTTGAATCCTTAACATAAACACTTGTACATGAAGCTTCAATAAAATATCTATTGCATCAATTCGATAACACCCAAAATACACTTAACGGTTGTAAGTAGTCACCTCCAAATTACTATTGCAGAAAAGACTTTTATAACTAAACAAACATTGCAAAGTAACATTACAACACAATATTCATTCGATAACCAATCTTATGCAATAACCAGAAAGAAATCCTCTGTATGTCATTGATTTAACAAATATAAGATTACATCAAAGACCATCTTCCTTAAACTATGTTCTTATTTATAATCCAAAATTCCCGATTGAAGCATGGAAAACAGTTCTGTATACTTCAATTTTAACAAGGGAGACATGCAAATATGCTAGTTACTATACAATACGTAATCACCCTAGTTAGAACCCAAAAGTTAGAACCATAACCTAAAGTGAAGACATGCCTTCACTTTTATACACAAATTTCCCATAGGGAAATACTTAGACCCCCCATGAAGCACCAAAAGCAAGAAAATTGTGGGGTTGTGATCTTTGATTTGCAGATTAGATGTAAGAGTTGTCCCAAATGAAAAAAAATCCCATTTTGATTTGCCATGCTAGAATGGTTTTGAATCATGATGAAACCTGTGGAGGAGTGGAGAATATTCCTTCTTTTATAAACAAAATTTTTTGTCTTCTTCTGCACTGTCACTATCATACGTGTGCTCCAAGGAAGAGTTACTCATTACAATCAAATCATTTTATTCCTTTTATGAAAGAATAACCAATAGAAATGAAGAAAGAATGGGGAAGGGGGAAAAGAATAAATGCTTAAGAGGGGTCGATATCTATTTGGTCGGTCTTTGTTTCTACTCCCAACTTATTCCTGTATACATCAAAATGTTCAAACATCCCCAAAATTGGGTCTTCATCCGGTCCTGCATGGTAGAGGAATATTATTTCCATTTTGGATATGACATTGTCAAATTCAACGGAAATAATTCTTTTATTTTTGATCATCTTGGCCAATTTATTAATACATCTCTCTAAATGAATGAATTTATGAATAATCAAAATCTTTTGAAGGCTCCAAATCCCTTGCAATGTGCTATTAAAGAATTTCTATTAGCTTGGTTGCATCTGCATATCCTGGGGTATATGTGTGCTTGAGGGGAAACATCCTTTCAAGTTTTGAATCAATATCATTTACATACTTCCCTGTTTTCTCCCTCATGTATTGGAGTTTTCTTATGCAATTCCATAAGGTTTCTATTCTTAAATTGACAGCTCCCCTATATTCATGATGTCTGCCTCTGCAATCTGAGGGAACTATCCCTTCTCCACCACTTCATTGCCCAAAACTGTTATGGCTCAAAGCTTGGGTAGTAGTCCATCCTAATACTCAACCTTTGTCTAATGTTTATCAATTAATGTCTTATTTTCCTCTATTTTCTTAGACACTTATTGTAGCAGTCTATAATTTCCTTGATCACCTTGTTGAACTTGCTCAAAAGTTTTTCCTCCCACTTTTTAGTTGTTTCTCCCCTACACCTCAAGTCATCAACATTTTTATTATTCCAAGAGTGAGGGATGTAGCTATCTCTTCACTACCTAGGGGAAGTTTTACCCACTTTTGCGCATAGGTTGACAAGATATCAACCTTTTCTTTCATCTCTTTCTTGGTCTCTTTATCTTTTTCCATCTTTTGAAAGAGTCCACCTGCTGCCAAGGTGACATCATGCTTCAGGTCTTATGTGGTTGGCTTTCCAAGTGGGATCTTAGCGATTTGATAATCAGAGGGATAAACTTTATCCCCTAAAGCATCAGTTTTGGGGGTAGCCACCTTCATAACCCTTTCTCCTTGAGGCCCCACCATTGTCCTCGAAAAAAATCTTGCTTTCTTTGGTGGTTTAGATGGCTTTAATGAGATGATGCTATGAAGGTCAACTTCTTCCACTTGCACCTTCACCTTTTCCTTACTTGGGAGGGATGCTACCAACCAACCTTCAGTTTGAGTGTTGCCTTCTCCTTTTTTCTTACAAATGGGGAACATTAGGTATCACCATTTGTGCTTGGGGTGCAATGATATAAATACTATAGCCTTCAGTTTATGCCTCTTGTTGATCAAAAGACTCAATAAGATGTTCTTGAACTCTCTCTTATTTTCTCCCCAAGTCCTTCACCTCTTCCTTTGTCATAGTAGAAGATGGTTGAGTATCTGTATCAATCCTTGTTGTGTCCTCAACATCTTTTTCTCTACATGGATAAGAATTCTTTGTTATCTTAGTTTGTGGTTTCTCATGTTGTTGGGTTTCTTGTTTTGCAAATTCATGAGTTGTAAATTCCTTCTCAATTGTCTCCAAAACTGGTTGAGTAGGTTCCACAACACTAGATTGTTCACTCTCAATAAGTGTGACCTCTACAACCTAAGCTTGCCCAACGTCTTTTGCAAAAACCTTCTATTCAACACTTTCCTTCACCTCACCACCTTCAAATTTATCTGTGGTAGGTGCTTCTTGGTGTGCTCGGTCTCCCCCTTCCCAATTAACACATCTTGTATGATTTCATGGGGTAGGTTAGCACCAACATCTTGGTCTAAACCATATATTATTTCAGTGAAGGTTTTCTCCATGGATGGGTCAATCAGTATTGTTTTCTCCTCTCCTTGAGCTTCTTGCCCTTGATTTTCCTGAGTGAGCACACTGGAAAGTACCTCTTGTGTGGGCACATTAGCATATGCCTCATATAGCATAGGAGGTGGGGTAGTGAGTACTACCTCTGTAATATGATATGCAACATCAAATGTTTGGACCATTGGAGTTGTCCCTTGAAATGTTGCACTTTTGGTTGTTTCTATTGTAGGTGTTACCACCTTTATGGTCCTCACAAAGTGCAATGTCATAGGTTCCTCCTCTTTTTCCTCTTCATGGATAGTCTCTAATACTGGATCTACCTTTGGAAAACATGAGGCAATGCTTCCCATCATTCTCTTTCCTTTTATAGATGATCCTTTTGAGGAGGTGAATGACAATTTAACCTTGAGTTGTATCCTTTGCCATGTGTGCCTTTTGACTTGAGGTAGGATGTGGGACTGCTTGGAGAGGTGTATCTGCAATGAATGGGGCATCCTACATAGTTTTCTCCAATATTTTCTTTGCCATATGTGTCAACTTTGACACTGGAGTCCCTATTTTTCTTGGTTGCTGCACTTAGCTCTTCAACAACCCCCGAAGTTGGTCCTTTGATTGAAATTTTTGGGGACTTTTTTCAAGGGATCCAGACCTACAGTTTCCTTCCTATAAGGGAGAAACATATCCTTAATGATTCCACTTGCCCTGTACTCCCTCAAGATTGTTTTGGTTTACAGGTTTAAGTTAATCCCCTTACTACTCAACCATAAAAATCCCCTCTTGATGATGTGGATAGTTTTGTCATGTAGGGAAGTGTTTTCTTTCCTTGTACAGTCTACACTTGGGATGGGGTGAGATGATATGTTATTATCAACATAATATATTCTCACCAGGTTCATATCTTCCTACAATCCCCGAGGAACAACAAGTTTATAATCCACCACCTGAGTGAGGGTTATCCTTGAGTAATCACTTAATCTGACATCCTCTTCATCCATGTAATCCATCCAATAATCCTCATAATGAGGCTCATGTTCATATGAGTTGCCCAATGCTCCTTGGAGTATCCATCTAATATCATAATTAGGTATGTGAGATAGTTTCTACAAAGTAACTCTACCCATTTCTTCTTCCAAGAGTCTCACCTTTAGCAAAGTAGGGAAAGTGTACCTTCCAATGTTGATTGGGAACTTGCTGTTTATTTTTTTCTTTCATGTAATCAACTTATGCAATTCCACTAACTGCCTTGAAACTTCCAAAAGTGCCCATTTATCATCTAGGTACCTTGGTAACATGTAGAGAGCATCATGGAAGCCACTAAATTTGATATATGTGAAGGTTTGGAATTGGATGAAGTAACATCTAAAACCTAGTGATTACCTTCTTTGCTTGTGTTGATATTATATTTTTTTCCTATCCAGGTTGAAATAGGCATATGATGGGAAAAAGAAAGTGTCATGCACCATCCTAAAAAAATCGATGTAATTGCATATGTTCAATTGAGGGTATACATCATACTTTGTACATCTACTTTGTAATTTTCAAAGTCTTTTATTCTATCCAACCCAAGGAATGTCCTATGCCGAGAAATGTTATACACCAGATAGGAAGTCATGTAGAACTCCATTTTTCTTGTGGAGCCTTCTTCAATTTGAACTACCAATTTGAGCATTTATTCATGGATGCAATCACTTATGAACTCTTCCCAATGGATGTGCACTTTTCCAATGAGAATAATTGGATGAACTTGAACATCCAATCACTATAATAATAGACATACTCTTTCCCCATAACTCTATTCACCATTGTGATGATATCCCCAATCTCCTCCACAAAATTTTCTCTTCTCAGTAATTTGGGAATCTTGGTGGCAACAATCCTTAGCTTGTCAAGCCAATTGTTGTTCAACAACTTGGATCATTTAACAATGTTGGCATTCTAATACTCCCCTGCACTTTCAATTGAAATATTTGCTACATGAGTTGCATCAGGGACACCTAATAGTTCTTCAAAGGGTTCAATTGTAAGGGATAAAACCAGGGCATTGCTTTCATCCCTAACCTCCTTGGTTGTTGGGTTATAATGTTGTACACAAACATACACTATCTCTAGATATTAATCAAAAGGAGGAAATACAACTGCTAGGGAAAGCCCATTCTAGTTAATCTTTGCCATAGTTTCATTTATGTCGATGGCATGTAACCTTTGTTGTATGTTTGCATTGACTAGATTGGTGTCCGTGATCTTATCCAAATTAGATAAGAGGTGGGAAGTGATGTGGACACCAACTAATTGGATCTTCATTTTTATAGGGAAAAATCCGGAGAAACAACTGAGCGGAAAGTTTTACAACTATTTATACTCATTCGATCCTTCCAACATAGTTTACTAGGGAACCACGAGATTATAAACTGAGTACAGACTCAAGAAAAGATCTTACTCATGTAATTTCCATCATTGTTATTGTTCACAATGTAAAACAACAACTGGATCATCTTTGGAGCTCGAAAATCACCATTCAATCGATTAAAATGTACAAATTTGGTCCCTTTGTCGTTTTAGGGATTCATAACACTGTTAAAACTTGAAATTTGGAGGCAAGTGATGAATTTTCATGAATTATAGCCCTATATTTCTCTCTACATGCTTCCATTAATGACATCATCTATCTCCATGTATTCTTCATTTGCAACCGTTGGTTCTCATTTCCAATTTTGAATTTCGGCCTTACACGTGGGCAGATGAGCCACTTAGTTACCTTTTTTAGGTGTCAAGGATGCATAGAAAGTTTGCAGTTTTACAAAAACTACAAAATTATAAGTTGCCAGATTGCTTTTTTTCTAAGAGTCTCGGGACACTGACACATGTCCAACTCACCGGGTTGTGGGAGTGGAAATGTAGTTTGCAATATTACAACTACTGCAAAGCTACACTGTAAAACTATGTATATTATTTCTTCATCCTCTATTGTCAAATCCTGACATGTGTCCCTTTGTGGGCTGCGGGGATGAACTTACAATTTATAGTTTTATAGCAACTATAAAGCTGCGAAATACAAAACTTCAAAATTACCTTTCTTCATTGTTGCTATGACATCATGCCATGTGTCCCTTTTTGTAGTTTGGGGATCAAATTATAGGTTGCAAAAATGTAGTAACTGCAAAGGTGAAAACTGTAACACTGCAAAGCTGCATGTCTCCTCCGTGGATTCAAGATTCAAGGAATATTCTCTTTTCGACCTTGGGGATGAAATTGCAACTTGTAGTTTTGCAGTAACTTTGAATTTTCCACATAAGTGAGTGGGTAATAGAATATTCCCTCAATATTCCTTTTGTGGCCATGGAACTTGTAACTGTTCATTTTTTCTTCAAAATTGAAAGAAATATGGGAAGTACATTAATGTTGTAGGGTTAGAAAATGATGCCAAAAGGGGCACTAATGATGAAAGAGACTGATTAAAATCATTAATTTAACCTTTAAATCTATAAAAATCAATCCACACTCCCCTAATCTGCAAATTGACCTCTTGAAAGCTCTTCAAATCTTTAACAAAGCAAGAAATCAACAAGGAACACTATGAAACTATAAGATCATCCTTGGAACTTCTTCAACCTGCAAATGAGCTTAAGGGATCCTTTCAATCCTTCTTGAAACATGGTAGTAAGTACCATATGGAGCCATGAGGACAAAATGAAGATTATGAAAAGGTTTACATCAACATGACCATGCAAAAATCTCACAAAGGCATTGATAGAATGAGGAACAACATGGTAAAATTAAAGATCATACTGAACAGTAATGGAGGACCTTGCAAATATGGTGCTAAGGATACACACGGATCAAAATGGGCACCAAATTGCCCCATATGAAATTCCTTTAGTTTAAAACAAGGGCAATCCCAATGAAAGCCATTCTTATGGTGGGTCTCCTAAGATATCTTAAAATTGTGGACATATAGAGGCATGTAGATGGCCCAAGGTGGTCTTTAATGAGATCTTGTGCAAGCAAAAGAAGTCCTAGATGAATTAAAACAAGTGGATGAGGAAATGACAAATTGATTTGAATGTATGCCCCAATAATAGAAAAGAAATAAAGGAATTTTTTATAGATAATTTTTGTAATTCTATGTGGGATGAAGAGTTAGGGAAGAAGAATGAATATTACCTTAACAAATTTAACTCTTACTATAATCATCAACAAAAGGACAATATAGGGTCTAATATCCCTTGGAGAGAAAAGTTTCTCATAGCTCAATTAAGGATTTTTTTTCATCACCTTTGGTGTGAAATGAGTAGGTGAAAAGGGTCAAAAGAGGCATGGAAGAGAGATTTTGTGTATTTTACATGGATGGGGTAGTGGAATCAGAAAATTGCTTTATTTTTTAGCACAATACTTACAATGACATCTAAACCAAATATGCAAGTGTTTTAACAATAGTCTCATAAAAAGCAAATGAGAGGGTTTACTGTCCCAAAGGAATTTTTGGGCCTTATAGATGTTAAAATATATCTACCTATGGCCAATTTCAAATTTTAATGGGTAATTGTATACACTTATATTTGGTAGTTTATAATTTGATAATGTCAATATTGATTTAATCTCTTTAATCATGGCTTGTGCATATATTTTGAGCTTAATTGGTGTATAATATTACATCTTAAGTCTTATCATGAGACTTGATCTCCTTATTACACTACTTTTGGAATGTAAAATGTCCCCACATTTTACTTGAAAACCTTACATAATTTTTTATCACTTTTGGTCAACTGGTCAAAATTGCCAAATTGTTAGTCTTGAAAAACTAACTTTTGGGAAAGGTTTCAAGATCCTCTTGTTGTTTAAGAATCCCAAATTGTAGTCAACAAAAAGGTCTTATATTTTTCTCCGTGACAATATGGTTTAGAAGAGATTCGATAAGATTCATAATGGTATTGGGAAAGCTTCCTCTCTAGGTGTTTTTTGAGCAAAATGAGTGTGTGAGCATTATAGAAGGGTCAAATTCTAGAAAAGGTTACTGTAAATATATGTGGTATTGGGAACTAAAATCAAATTCATTATGGATCTTATGGGGTCCAATACATAATGGAATATGTAAGACAAGGTTTTGGGAACATAGAAACTAGGAAACCTTTCTAACACTGATGCACGGTCAGTCTTTTTGGACAAGGATACTTGCATTGAAGGTTTCAGGCATCTCGAGCGGAGATATGAGCTTAACAAAGGGCCAAAATTATTAAGCACATTTGAATCCCCTGGCATGACCCAAGTGATAGTTCGGTTCATACTTGTTTCAAACTCTTGCAACAACTTAGCTCACTGGTGCGCCTTCCTCAGGGAAAAGTGGTAAATTGACTAAAAATTCATGAAAAAATTCATTTCCAAGATTTCTAAATGGTTTCATTGGATTTGTTGGCCCATTTCCAGTCAAAATCATATATTATATGCACCTCAGAAAGGTTAAGTTTGGACCATCATGGTAAAATGTTACTTTATTGTTCTATTTCTTCGTTGAGGTGATGTCATCACTTAAGTGAGTCTGCCCGTTTATCCCATTGGCTGCACATTTTTGAGCCCTCGTCTAGGATATCACTCATGTTCAAATATCCCCTTTGCTCCTCATATGCGCACCTCTCCCATTGGTGGAGGGAGAAAAGTTAAGTGTTTAGTGCAAAATATGATGCATGGAGCCTCCTAAACCTCCTCAAGCGCTCATCTTCCTATTGGTCTGCACATTTTTGGCCTTGCACATGCATTCTTGTGCACCCAAGATCTTGAAAAAAATTTATTTAGCACCCTTGGTCTTGCAAAAATATGTTTGCACACCCCTAGCCTTGCAAAAACATGACAGTGCATTTTTGGTCTTGCGCAAACATGTTTGCATACCCCTTGGTCCTCCATTGCAAGTTTAGCGCTTCACTTACTCCCCCCTTCCATTTGCACTTGCATTTCAAATCTCCACTTCCCTCCAAAAACACAAATCCACAAAAGGGTGAAGTGCAGCATATGAAACCACCAAAAGGCTTGTTTTACCACCTCTCATGTCCACTGAAACCACTTATGGTGCCCTAGCTTGCCCAAACCTTGTTTTGCTCACATCTCTTGATTTCTTGGTCGAAGTCACTCTCAAAATTTGAGTACATCCTCTTCTTGAAAACGCCTTGAAGCTGATATGAAGAACATGACATATGGTATGAGTGGATTATTTTCCCATGATCTCTTGAAAATTTCAGCTGTTAAAACCCTGTTTTGCAAAACGACTCGAAATTGATTTGATCATTGCTTGAAAACCACACGGAGGACACCTTTGAAACTTTGCCAATGATATCTCTCTTGGAAAAAATTCTTTTTGAGATATTACTCAAACGTTGCTAAGGTGATTAAATTCAGTGAGTTATGAGTAAAACCATTTTTTCCTCCAAAACCACCTACGTGCCCTAGATTTGCAAAATATTGTTTTGCTCATAACTTGAGCTCCCAATGTTCGAAACTTCTTGAAAATTTTGCCTATCATCTTCCTCTCCAGAACGCCTTTGTTTTGAGATATCACTTGGGGGATATCATGACATGGTTTATTTTTTATTTAAGGAAGAATTTTTCAGCCAAAGAACTCCATTAAAACCGTCTAGAACAATTGAAAAGTGTTTTACATTTTCCTAGTGAGTGGGCTAGCCAAATTGCCCGAAATTTGGACAATG
Organism: Taxus chinensis; assembly: GCA_019776745.2. Lineage (NCBI taxonomy): Eukaryota > Viridiplantae > Streptophyta > Pinopsida > Cupressales > Taxaceae > Taxus > Taxus chinensis. Next base: position 567,767,436 of record CM034151.1, on the reverse strand, counting down.
TGTTCCTCTTGAAATAAGCTTTCATTTGAGTACATCTCTTGCATGATTATGTGGAGTATTTATTGAAGGTATGGATGACTGAGTTCCCTCCTTAGTATTCTGCCCGCATGTTTGAATTTTGCAGTTTCCCGTTGATCCGGACATGAGAGAATTGTCTAAAAGTTGGAGGATCACTTCCTATCGACAATATCTTTTAAACGAATCCATTCTCAAGTGATTTGGATGAGTTATTAATCGGTAATGACCGCATCTATGTCGCAACTAAAAACATCATTGAAGACCATAGAAGACACCTAGATAAGAAGGAAAACTCATTTGTTAACTTGAGTTAGCATGCACATGAAGATTGTTGAGCATGAAACATAAAATTGAATCATTCGATGGACTTTCATGATTGGAACCATGGTTGTTAGTGTATTCTTGATCTCCTCACCACTCTCCATTTAAGAGGCATGACAGGGAGTGCTTGTATTCTTCAATAAAACATTGTCCATTTCAGTCGTTGCTTGGTGTCATCTCACAAATAGGAGATGTTTCCATTAAGAGGGTTATGTATGTTGCCACCAATAATTCTCAAGAATCTCTCGATACTATCAAATCCAAGGGAGCTAATGGTTACCAAGTCCGGGGACATGCATGGTGTGAGTGCATTGTTTATGATGATTGCAAGACGAGTGATTGCTAATGTGAGAAATAAGAGATCGTGTTTGTGACAACGAATTGATTCGTGCATCCTACCATTGCTCATAGAGATGAAGAGTTGAAAGAGAATTTTACCAAGCATGATCTGAAGATGATTAGTCAGGATAAGATGTGGAGCATCATTTCCAAGTCCAAGAGAAGACATGCTCCGATCGGAGAAGCAACGAAGGAAGATCCTGATCTAGTTGTAACATTCACTATCTGCAATGAAGGACAAACAAAACTTCGTCCTCCAATATCTCCTTCTAGATCACACCTTCTCTCTCTAACATGTTATTTCTCCGTTGTGAGATGCAATTTTGTAAAAGTTACTTAAGTCACTTAAAGTTTCTATTTCTTCATTGAGATTGCACTTTAAGTTGAAAGGTCACATGGGAATGCAAAGAGTCATTGGACTTTAGGTATAAATTGTAAGGCTCTCTCCATTCCAAAGGATTTGATTTTTGATCCTCCTATAACAAGCTGTATTTCTTCTACTTCTTGCCTTATGTATTCTTCCCTTTCTCAACTCCTACTCCAATAGAGCATTGTAATCCTGTACAACCAGGGGAAAGATTGAATCTTTTGACGAATATAATGCAGTTAAACTTTGTGTTGATTGTGTCTTTTCTATCTTGCTATTTGCTTATTAGTGTCTTCTCATTGAATCTGGAAATACTTTTAGTTTGGTGGTTAATAAACTCAACATTCTATTTTTTTACCCAAAACCTCCTTTCTATTTCTCTTCTCCTACTCATGCCTCACACTCCTTTTCCTCCATATATTGTTGCCATAGGTTTAGTGGAGTGTTCATGTGTGATACTCAGTCTTTGACCACCTTGCGAATAAAATTAGTGTATAATATTTATAGTTTTCTATAAATGGGAGCCTCTCCATTTCCAAGAAGAGGGACTTAGTCCAAGAGCGTGGGTAGAAACCCCATATTTTGTCCTATGACAAAATATTTTACCAACAATTTTTTGGCGCCCATCGTGGGATAGATTTTGTTTTCACGTACCCTATCGATCCATAAAATACAAAAAAAACATATATTTTGACATCCTAAAAACTAAAAAATTCCAAAAAACCCAAAAAATGAAAAAAACCTTGATGCCTATACCTGAGCATATCATATCCCTTTACAAATATGAAAACCCATTTTTTCCACTTGAGTGATTCAACGTTTTGAAAAAACTGTAAAATAGAGGGCACAACATAGGTTACCAAGCAAGTGACATTGTGTATATTTCATAATCTTGTATTTGAGTTACAAGAATAAGATAATTTCATACTTGCTCCCATATAGATTCCAAGATAAGCACCTAAAGGTGAATTGGAAACTCCACCTCCAAGTCTAGTTACATCTCCCATCTCTCCACCACCACTAAATATTCTTCCTCTAGAGATGGTCGCACCATACATTGGGGACGAAACACCTAATGAGCCCCAAAAATGGTCCATTATATATAAAATATGGCATTCCTTCTTCATTGCATAAATAACATACATGTGGATCTAAGTGGAATTTCTAAACTTATGGTTTATTTAGAATAAAACAAAGAGTATATACCACAGTTATTTCTTTAGAATTCATTGTTATATTTTTGTTAGCTATTTCTAATGATTATTGGGAAAAAATAAGTCAATTTTTCCATATGTAGACCATACTTTGTTATAATTGTCAAATAAGGGATTTTGAGCTCTAAGCTCCAACTACAACTAGCTTTTAAGGATCTTCAACATCTCTCATATCAACTCCATATATTGTTATTTTAGCATTTCACTATCTCTGAAGGTTCCCTCAATAGCTTCGGAGGTTCTCTCACCAACTCCGGAGGTCCCCACACAAGCTTTAGAGGTTCCTTCACTAGTTCTGGAGTTGAACATTAGAGCCCCAAAGTTGAACATTAGAGCTTCAGAGATAGATATTAAATATCTAGAGATGAATATTAGAGCTATATAGATGAGTATAACTCTAGGGGTGGTTTGAGAAACATTAATATCTATTTTTGGAAATCATTCTAAAAATAGATATTTCCATAAGTGTTTTATTGTTTGTAAAATAAGGAAGAATCTATATTCATTTTGATTTTGAACAATAAAATAAGAGAGTTAGATTGTTTGTTAAAGTTAGATAAGCTATCTCTATATTTTATGGGGATTGATGCTTTATGGATAAATTGAGATCTTAGTTGATAAGATTTGATTGAGATGTATGCCTTCAAATAAGGAGTGGGTTAGAAGCATGAAATTATAAATGCAACCTCCCACATGAAGGAATGTAACCTCCATTATTCTAATTAATTCATTTCAAGGTTCTGTTGCATCTAATTTGTAAATAAGTCTTGATGTTTATGGTGAATTTCGCTTAAGTACTATAATGCTGAAATACCAAAAAACTCAAATAAAGCATGGTTTACTGATACCTGTGTAGACAAACATAATGTTTGGATAATCGAATACATGAACAATGAAAAAAAGCTCCTCTTTTTTCCAAGTGAGAAGACTTGCGTACAAAGACAACTAAACAAACAAATATTAGATAAAGATGTAATGAGTTACTTGGTGAAGGCCGATCCCAGGAATCTAAAGGGTTTCCTTAAAGGGTGTCAACTCGTTTGATACAATTGAGTGATTTGGTAATGATAAGATAAATGATAATGATTTAGACAGATCAAGAGGGATAAGAAGATCTTGCTCTGTGTTGTAGGTGGCCTAGGCTAGGGCCATGACAAGCTTGAATTCCTGGAAGTAATTAAACCAGAACTACTTCATAGCTTCACGTTCTTCTTGTATGATTTTGAGATAATCCTTGATGTCTTTGAATTTTGGTGTGAGGGTGATGGCAAACATACTTAGTTAATGTGTAGTATCAAACTATTCCCACACAAAAGCTTGTTGGATGACCAGAATGTCATATATGTTGGTGATATGATGTGATGGACCTAGAACAATCATATACACAAAGTACATCTTGTAAGAAATTGATTAGAATAGAAATAAATTGATAAAATTATGATAATGTTAGAAATGACTAAAATCAGGGATCGACAGCGATCAAGGTTAAGATGTTGATTTTGATAAAATGTTTATAAAACAGACAATAATAAATGCCAGATGAATATTTTCAATGCTAAGATGAACTAAAAGGCCTTTAGAATCTTGTAAGATTTGGAAAACAAGATTCAAATGTATTTGAAGGGCTAATGGGAAACAAAGAGGCTAGGGATACTGATAGACGACAATCACTGTTGAAATTACAGATATTCCAAAACTTGGGAAAATAATCCAATGGGAGACTGAATGTAAAACAAGTGTAAAGGGCAGTATAAATGATTGGCTATAGGTTATAGTTGGTGTAAAACAAGATCGAAAAAGATAAAAAATAATGTACCGACGTTGTTGGCTGTGTGTAAAGATAACAGAGCTTTAAGAAGTTTGACTAATGATTTAATGACATTTCTTCAATATTTTGGCAGTAGGATGTTGATACTTCTAAGAGAAATGACATCGTACAGAGGTGTAACAATTTGTTCCCAAATTTAGCTTATGAAGAACTAGGAAATAGGGGAAGAGGGTGGGTATATATAATTGACGACATCTATAACAATTGTTGGAGATCGCGGATCACCATCGATTTGTCCAGGAAAGTTACAAATTAAATAATGAAAAGATAGAAAATGGTTGAAACCACTTGCCATTAGAGGAATATGGTTGTTTGATAAACGTTTGGAGGTTGGGAATTCAGGTAGGAAGAGGTTAGGGGGTTGAGATGGGTAGGATAAATTAGGCTAGGTTGGTTTTAGGTGGCTAGGGGAGGGTAAATGAGTTTTTATGATAGTAAGTGAGGGTTTACGATAGTAATTTATAATATACTTATGATAGGGATAATATTGATAATAATGATAATGTGATTAATGTGTTTCAAGTCACCTAGGGGTGAAAAATCAGTGTCTACATTTGCCCCTTTTTGTTGAGCTGTCTATAGGCACATGCAACGAGACAAAAAAATAGCGTGAGGATGCCCTAGTATTTTGATAAGGATATTGTTCCCCCCTTAAGCTAATGATTGATTATGTTGGTCATTGGATTAAAGAGATTGGATTATTTGGATAGGTTTTCTTTACTATGCTCTAGGATTTTTATTATAGTTTGAAATGACCATGTTAGAGGAGTTTGTAGAGATGGTAGTAATCTTAGAAACACTTGGTAGGGGACATTATACGACCTCTGGAGGGATTTTCGTTAATGTGAACATACCTACGGATGCAGTGTTTGCAGGATGACTAATACATGGAGAGAGGATCCAATGGGAGTTCTCTCGCGAGGATGTGTGAAACCCATAGGACCAAAGGGTCGACAGGTAATATATCATAATGTGTGAAAAACTTGATGTATGGTACCAAAACATAGGATTTTCAACAAGGTACTACACAGTAAAATAAAAGGCACATAAGATTTTGATGGTATTGAGATGTGATAAGAGAGGTCTAGCTGACCAAAATATGTAAGGTGTGTAAAAAAGGATTGAAATCGGCAAAAATGATTTTGAATCACCGATGTTTTAGGATATGAGATCAATTGACGATTTAAGATTGACCAGAGACTATCGGTAATCAAGGAAACATATTTTATAAATTCCAAGGTCAGGCACACAAATGGTTCATTTGTAACATGTCATTTTGTGATTTGAGAGCTTTAGTTTAGTTGGTTTTGAGTGTTTTTTTAGAGATGGAGGCAAGTGGAAATGATAGGAAGAGGCAACAGACCATGAGAGGGGTAAGTAGGTTTAAATTTTGTTATGTTGTTGTTGATTTTTGATTTTATTTTATTTTTTGTTGCTGATTTTTTAAAATTTAGGGCGTGGAATGTCTTGATCGGTGTCGATCGTACGATTGGTGGCGATCAGGTGGATCACTGTCGATCGGTTTAATAAAAAATTCATGTCAAATAACAATCAATGGTGATTTGCTTGATTTTATGATGAACGTTACTTAAGTGATGGGATTTTTATGTGTGTGTTAAAGGAAAGAGACACCATTTATCTTCATGATAAAGTCCCTAGATATTTTGGAGAGGATCCACGGTAGATTTTACAGATGTATGAGTGGGCCCATTTAACGGCTCGTTTGTTTAGGAAGAATTCCACCACTACCAGTAGATTCCTTAAGATGTAGGGTTGATGGTTGCATGGATAGATCGATGGGAGCTGAGTACAAGGACATTCTAATTCTGTACTAGTGAGATGACCATCACTTTGGAGAATTTGTATCAGGACTCTGTGACTACCTATCCATGGTAAGCAAGATAGTGCCCATCACTCGAGAGTCCCGTCTGGAGACCATGAGATGGTTATATGGAGATGATGCCCCATGATATTGGGTATATACATCAGGGGGTATTTCATATTGAGAAGATATTATGATTTAGAGGTATCGGGGAGCCTGACTAATGTCAGTGGTTACGTTAGAAATTTCATTGTTATGCATTGTCTAGATTCATGGGTGAGCATATTTACTTAGAAATTTTTGGGTGTCATAGCTCAAGATTATGGATCACCAGATAGTATATGCTTAGGGATGTACGTATTGTTAGATTAGGTATACCATGAGTTCTGGATGTTTTTACGACTAGGTAGGAGGTTCAAGTTGGATGTGGGATTCTTGTACTAAATTGTTGGGCTTACGAGCATATAGTTATGTAGGAGACCACCATGCCTACCTTAGAGAGATGGATACCCAGTAGAGTATGTGGCAGGGTTTATGAAGTCGAGGTTTGATTGGATGAGGGATGATAGCGTTGAGAAGGACCGGACTCTACTATGTTGATTAGATACAATAGATTTGTTATCTGTTGATGACATAGTTTGGAGGCCATAAGTTATGATTTCCTTGCATATACTTGGGCATGGATGTAGAGTTGGTTGGGATTGAGGTGGGTGCGGTAGATTCGGGGGATGGTGGCCAAAGATGATAGAGGTTGTATAATTCCCTAGAGTGCAGAAGGTAGTTCATGAGCTTCCTACAACATATACTCAGGTGAGTCCGATTGTCTATCAGTGAGATGATTAAGAGAGGGATCTACTGTCCGCACTAGTAGTTGATGAGGTAGGGTAGTTTAAGGAGGGAGGGGAGCCGATATGGCCATATATTTGGATGATGTTAGAGTTATGGATGAGTTTTAGCGAGTGGTGGACATAGCATAGTGGGCCACCCGAGGAGATAGGGAGGGGAGGAGGTAGAGGGGTAGAGAGGCGAAGGAGGAGGATGATGGTGGTGAGGAGTCTCGTTCAGTTACATGCATATTTTCATGTATTACGGTTGGAGAGAGATAGGACTGGTAGTTAGGAAAGGACAGTCACTCGTTAGGAGAGGGAGACCCCCTACAATAGGAGCAGAGACCAGGAAAACTCAGAGTGTGAAACATTTTACCAACAACAAGGATAGGTATCACTAGCAGTGAGAGGCGCTTATGGGTGAAGTATGGAGAGGTGGGGGAAACTTTCGAAGGCCATACTAGGAGTGTAGTCACAGGGCTGCAAGACTGAAGTGTAGGGTAGGGTGTAGTCCCTGCATAGAAGGAGTGCTGGTAGTAGGAGGACAAATGTGACCTCCTAGTTTTGTGACTCAGTGAGAAAGTATTAGACATTGGGGGAGGAGATGAGGTATTATGAGCATCTCGTGATGGATCAATTACTTGGATATAACTCGCTATGTAGAGAACAAAGATCTAGTGAGCACATATTGAGTTCATCAGGCCACCTCATCTGAGCACTGGGAGTGTCGTGCGAAATCCTCAGAGAGATATAGGTCCTGATGGAGGAGTGGAACAGGAGGCCAGGGTGTAGAGCGAGTGTCTTGATTTTGATTTTACCACATAGTATGTGGGTTTTGTATTATTCATGACTCGGATGTAGATGATTTTTTATATGATCCATTTTGAGGGATTTTTTATAAACATTATTGATGAGATATATATAGAGGATTATGATTTTGGATCCATGTGTGATTGATTTATTTTGATATGCAATGGTGTATAGATGAGTTTGTGATGAGATGTTGAAACTATTGAATAGTTTAGATGTATTTGATATGATTTTAGATGCATAGATGTTGATAAGATGTTTAGATGTATAAATTTTGCTATGATAGTTTGATGTGATGTTTGATGTTGATGCGATGTGACTTAAGGTGTAGTGATATTGATGTATGTTTCAAAATGTTATTGTGATTGTGGTTAAGAATAAATGTGAAATGTTTGATCTTTTCGAACTAGGGATTTGATACATATGTGATCTGATGGTAAATTAAATATGTAAGACAATGCATTTAAGGCCTTGTAACAGATGTTAAGATATAACTAATCAATAATTAGTCACATGTAGGATCTTGGATATAGATGGAAATGAGCTTATATACCTTATTACAACATGGGAAGGATCGAAATTTTAAAAAAAAAAAAAAACATGGGAAGGATCGAAATTTAATTTGTATAGGTGGAGTAGGTTCTCCTTTGATGGTTTGTAGGCTTATGCCGCAACTATATTTCTATTGCGCAAACTGATCAATGTGGGAAGTTTGTTTTTGATGGGAAATTTGATCGATGGGGGAAGCTTTCTTAGGATGCTTTTAATTATTTTGAATTTGATATGAAGACAAATCGATGTGGGAAGCCTTTTTGTAATGATTTTCGGTATCCATCCTTCGAGAGAATGGTCTATGATTTTTGATTTATTTTATAGATATTCATCCTTTGCGGGATCGGTCTATATTTTGATTGACAATTGTCCTTCGAGGGATCAATTTGTATATTGATAGTATGATTAATAGTTGTACTTGGAGGGATCATTCTATATATTTTTGATAATATGCATTCATATGTATACTTTTGAATTTTATTTGAGCTGAGGATAGGCCTAGTAGATCATTTGAGGAGGGGAAAATACGTGCGTACAAACTACACATGTGTATCCCTTACATGTTTTCAGTTTTTAGAAGATGGGAGTAATGATTGAGGGGTTCCTACTGATGAAGAGGTAGTTGTCCATGTGGAAAATATGATCAATGATGCTCATATTTAAGGTTATAGATATAGGATAGTGACGAAGGACCACATAATTCCAAATCATTATGATGATAAGTGATAGGTTAGTGATGGGATAAGATCTTTGATGTGACTAATGTCATGAAAGTAGATATGTTAGCAATATAAGGGCCACAAATACAAGGAATTTAGAGGTTCTTTTTGAGGTTTACCATCAAGGGAGGCTAAGCGATAAGCTCTCGACCCATATTTGTGAGTGATGACATATGAACGATTTAGTTAGGGGCATACTTTCCACATTTACTCCTTTCCAGAGTAGTGAAATTTTGATTCTCTTTAAGGACAAGTTCACCAATGTTGAAGTCACATTCTTTGACATGTTTGATGCATTCTTGATAGAAATAATTATGTTGGCGCAGGGAAAATCTTCAATTGACAACCCTTGGTAAATCTTCAATTGAAAATATTTGACATGTTCAATTGAAATATTTTACTTGCGCAACCCTTGGTAAATTTTCCCAACTTTTTCCCCTTAGACATGTGGCATGATCCCATTGGCTCGGCGGGCCATCGGGCCGAAAAATTCCTCTCTGAATTTTGCCAACACTTGGTAAATTTTTCAAGTTTACCTCCGCCTCCACCACTCCATTTGGCCACGTGGCCTCATCTTATTGGCCCAGGATTTTCTAGGGAAAATTTTCCTACTACACCAACACTTAGAAAAATTTTCCAATTTTTTTCTCCCACCTCCGCTTTGCTCGGATGCCGACGTGCTGACTTCTGATTGGCCGGCGGGGTTGTCTTGGGAAAATTTCCCACAGAAACTCCGCCGAGCCATAACTTAAAAAATACATGGAGTTAGGAAGAAAAATTACCTTTCTGGAAAGCTGAGAAAGAGATCTATCCAATGGTGTCATTTCTTGAACATTTTGAGATCTTGAAAAGTGAAAAATTCTGACTGAGGCACAAGGGATGAAAAAATGAAGGGAGTTAGCCAAAATGAGCAAGGGGTTCATTTTTTAGATAAAATTTTTGGTGACTCAGAGGGGTCATCTGCCTACTGAATGAAGTTACCAGTTTCTTGAAGCAATCCATTGGGCATGGAGTCATCAAATTCTCTGATTGGTACCCCTACTAATTAGAACAATGCAAGGAGGAAGATGGAGGGAAGAACACCATCTGATTGGAGCAAGGCCTGCAAAACACATTTCCTGGAACAACAAGCCTGTGCCAAAGCACTTTAGGGAAAGAAAAGCTAATATACAACAAAAAAATGTGCATAAGTAGTTAGAGGAATGAAAACCTAAGCTAATATGTACAAGGTGGAGAATTTCTTTCAGTAGAAATGCTTTAGATGGATTCCATTGACTGGAATCTGCAATTCTTCACCATCCAATGTAGACAATTGGAAGGCATTGTTGTCCTTACACTTTGTGACCATGCAGGGGCCACTTCAAATGGCATCAAATTTTGAATGCCTCCCTGGTTTTGCTCTGTCTGCATCCCATTTTAACACTAGATCCCCAACTTGGAAAGACCTATCCTTGGCCTTTCTATCAAAGGTCTTCTTGATCAAATCTTGATCCTTCTCCATTGCTTGGGATGCCTAATTTCTGATTTCTTAGAGCTCCATCAATTCTGAATACCTAACCTCCATGGGCCCAAACACCAACAACTCTAACTGATTCATGAGTTCCAATGTTGGCAACTCAAGTGACATGGGCAAAATTTCCTCTCTTCCATAAACAAGCTTGAATGGAGAGTTACCTGTAGATCTCTTGGGGGTTATCCTATCAGCCCCCAAGGCTGATTTCAATTTAGTATTCCAAGACCTCTGATTTTCATCAAGAGTCCTCTTGATGATTATTAACAAGTTCTTGTTTGTAGATTCAACTTGGCCATTACCCTGAGGATAATAATTTGATGAAGTGCTTAGGTAGCCCCCATTCTTGACAGCCCATTCAGTTACCTTAGACCCAATGAATGCCAATGCATTATATGATATTATTGTAGTAGGTATGCCAAATCTGGTTGCTATCCCTTCATAGAAGTCCAGGATGCTAGATTCATTTGCTTTCTTAAGTGCTACTACTTCAGTTCACTTGGTGAAGTAATATGTTGCTGTTAGAATCCACTTGTGTCCTTGGCTTGAATTTGGATTAATGACTCCAATGAATTCCAAACCCCATTGCATGAATGGCTGGTCAATTGAAATTGGATGCAATGGAAGGGCAGCTAGTCTCTCCTTACTTGTGAAGAATGCACAATTCTTGCACCTCTTGATCCATGCATAACAATCATTGAAAATATTGGGCCAATAATAGCCAGCCCTCATGATCTTGAGAGCTATCACTCTTGGTGAAAAATGACCACCAACTGATCCACCATGGAACTCTTCCAACACTCTATGAATTTGATTTGTACCAATGCATCTCAGCAGCACTCCATTCACATCCCTTTTGAATAAAACACCATCAACAAGAGCATATGGGACAACCTGTAATATGAAGTGTCTCCTTTTGGTTTTATTCATCTTTGGAGGGCATAGGCCTTTGTGTAGGAAGCACATTATGTCTTGTGTCCAACAAGGAGTGAGGACACCATCATTTTCTTCTTGAGTGCTTCCTTGCTCATGGCTGTCTTGCAATGCCAAAACAACCTCTTTCTCATTGCATGCTTCCTTTTGTTTGTTCAAGATTAGATGCTCACACAATCCTTTTACTCTGACCAACTTGGTGACTTTGATCTCAATGTCATACTTCCATGACACGAGTAATCCAACCTACTCTATTTTCATTCAGGTCTTTGTTGAGGAGGAATTCTTTAACTCCCACATGAGAAACCAACAATTGAACCTTGTTGTTTGAAACTAGATGCTTAAATTTCTTCAAGCTCCTAATTACTGCAAGAACATGCTTCTCAATGAAAGAATATCTCACCTCATAGTCCTCCAGGGCTTTGGCTGAATAAAGCAATTGGCTGCTCATCATTGTCTTTGTTCTGCTGTACCAAAATTGTAGAAATAGTATCATCACCTCCAAATGCATAGAGGATGAAATTCTTGGAGAAATCCAGATTAATGAGAGTTGGAGCTTGTGAGATGGCCTCTTTGATTGCTTCAAAACTTGCCTTGCCTTCTACTATCCATTTGAAAGCTATGCTTTTCTTTAACATCTTGGTGATAGGCCTGACTAGGGCTGCAAAATTTGGGACAAAACCTCCAAACAAAATTTTATCCTTCGCCAAGAAACTTTGAAGGAATTTCTTGTGGCTTGGAAATGGCAGTGCTCTTATGGATTCAAATCTTTCCAGATCAATTGCTAATTCTTGTTTGGAGATAATGTGGATAAGGAACTTTCCTTCATGAGCTAGAAAAATACACTTTTTAGGATTCAAGGATACCCTAAATATTCTGTACACCTCTGGAACACTTGTCTCAAATGAAAGAGGTGGTTTGTTGCAATTTTTTTGAAAAAACAGTGATACCATCTAGATACTATCAGCACCATGTTGTCAATCAAATCCTTGAATGCCATGTCCATTGCCCTTTGAAATGTATCTCTAGCATTGGACAACCCAAATGGAATTTTCCTGTATGCATAGGTCCGCCATTTGGTTGTAAATGTTGTCTTAAAATAATCGTCTTCCTTCACCATAATTTTATTGTACCCTAAATAGCTATCAAGAAATGAAAACCTTTCAGAGCCAACAACAACTTGTAAAATCTTCTCCATAGAAGGAAGTGGGTAATGATCCTCGAAAGATGCTCTATTCAAATCTCTAAAGTCAACATGCACAATATGATTACTCCACTCTTCTTTCTAACTGGAACCAAGTTGGCTACCCAACTAGAAGGCTTGATAGGGAATATGATACTTGACTTTATCAACTTATTCAATTCTTTTCTCATGAGAGGCTCTAGGTGTGGATTGACTGGCCTTTGTTTTTTCCTGATGGATTTAGTACTTGGGTCTAATTCAATAGTGTGTTGAGCTAACTTGGGATTGAAACCTTTCAAATCTTCATATCTCTAAGCAAACACATAAGGAAAGTCTTGAAAAAATTTTATGAACTCATACCTTTCTTGCTCAGTTGTCATTTTACCAATTTGGAGTGATTTGTCCTTCTTCCACTAAGATGGGCACTGAATCTTCTCCCTTGACTTGGATGTTTGCTTTCTCCTTCCTAAAATGATCATTAGAATTGAAAATGGAATCTAAAGTGACAATTCCTTTTGGTAGTTTGTTGGTTCTCAACTGTACCACTTGATCACCATACTGTTGTTCTAACTTTCCGTAATTTTCAGCTGAGAACTCAGCCTCCTCTTGCAAAAAATGAATGATTTGTTGATCATTTTCAAACACTTCCCAACTTACATTGTTTTCTTGCACTTGAAGGGCTTACAATCACATGCATGTTTGGCTATACTTTATCTCTCTTGATGATTTCAACAACATCATAGGATGATCTAACTGTTACAAGCCTGTCAGCAGCTTGGTTCTCTTTCCTAGGGATAAATTTGATGCTAAAACCCTCAAAATATACAATAAGGTCCCACACCCCTATTTTTGTAGTACTTGAGAAGATAATTCTTGGCAGTATGTTGTCCCTTAGCTTGGTTGACAATCAGCTCACTGTCACCAAAGACTTGCAAGTTCTTTATTCCTCTCTTGATTCACCAATGCAATCCTTGTATCAAAGGCTTCATAATCAGTAGTGTTATTAGAACATGAAAACTAAAATCTAAAATATGAATAGTACTTAACTCCTTGAGGTGAAGCAAGCATAAGCTCCCCCTCCTACACCTTTTTCTACTTCTCGATCCATCAAAGAAAAAACTGCCATACCCCATTTTCATCCTTGTGGTATAGCTTGGTGATGAGAGGAATATTCTGATTTTATTCATGCATGCAATAGACTCCTAGCTCAGATTCTTCTATTTCTTGATGAGGATCAAAAGCATGCACCTTGCTTGCCCATTTATCAAGAGTCAAATATAGGATGCTTCTAACCTTAGTGTCAGCTTCATCAGTGCTTGGATAATCCTCTTGATCAAATGCTAAACAATTGGTATTGATTTGGCTTGGAGTGTGAGGCTCAATGTGAAAGTTTGCAATAGGCTCAGATATAATTGTGGATTTAGTTCCATATCTTGTTCTAAACAACATGTGTGACCAATTAGTAGATAAATAACCTCTAATATTAGTTGTGAAATCCCTTGACAAACATATGGCAAAGAGTGGTGGAAGATCTATCACAGAGACATATTACAAAACAACAATGTTGGGGCATGCATGCAAGGTAAGACTCAAGTTTTTAATCACTCCTATTGTTTTTATTACTGTCCCATCCAATTGCACTACCCCTTTGGATATGAATTTATATTGAAGCCCCAACTGATCAGCTATTTACTTGGGCATTACTGAGCTACTTTCTCTAGGAATCAATCATGCAAATTGTGTACTAATTGGTTTCCAAAGATTAATGAAACATAGAATGGAGGGGGCTTCAACATTTTTACCTTACTATCCTCCTTGATTTCCCTTCAGGATGGGTAGCATTGGTGAGTACCTTCTCTTGCATTTGGACCTATTGATTCGAAGTTGACCAGTTCGTCATGGCATCTTGTAGCAAATCTATTTGGCCTAGGATGGATAGTGATTCCCACATCGATATGCTCACATTTGTCCTCTTCATCTGATCAATGATGTTGAATGGGGATGAAGCATCCCTCTGCTGTCCTCTAGCCTACAAATTCATTCCTTGCACATGGGTAGTAGTAGTTGGCATCTAAGTTGGCTTAGGAGATGGTTTGGGTGGTCCTTGTATGTTTGGAACTATATTTTGTTTGCCAACAATTTGTGGAGTGGTAGAAGGTTGTGGATTACTTGGAGCTAATGGCTTTCCTTCACCCCAAATTTCTCCTTTTTGATATTGTGCTAGCTACAACACTTTGAGAGATTGTTTGATTCACACTACAAAAATATTCTTCCTACTAGTTTACAAGTGTGGTATCATTTGGAGCTAATTGTTGCTGGGATGTTTCTTGTTGTTGGTTATTTCCTTGACTCCCTTCACCCTCCACACCAGTTGTTGTTACCATTAATGCTTGATTTAGAGCACCATTGAAGCACATATATTGGCTGTGAGGTTCATTGCATGGGAAACACCAATCATAATCCTGAGCTATGTTGTTTTGTACTAGCACTAGTGCTTTAGAGGTAAATGTAGCATTGGGATTATAGGGCTGAGAATGATCTGTTGGTAGGAGGCCTTGCTTGATTTTGATTTACAGCTGGATTGGGTGGTCTTTGAGGCTAATATGGCTGCCTGTTAGGCTAAGCTTGAGGCTGATATGAAAGCCTGAAACTTTGGGGTTTCTTCCTCTTGAGTGTAACCAACTCATTTCCTAAATTTTTGCAATTGCTTCATGACTTATTGAAGTTCATTTTAGACACTAGAAGATGAAGTAGAAGATTCACTAAATTTTTTATTTCTAGGAGTGGGAATAGGAGCTACAATAGGCACTTGATTAGTACTTGGAATCTCTAAATTTGAATATAATGGCATTGGAGGCCTCGGAGCTAGCTTACCAGCTTGAATCTGACAATTTTCAGCTCTAATGGAAATGCTATAAGTAGCAAGGATAGTTGTGCCTCCCATGGATTGAATTAACATAGAAATATCAGAATTTTAAGCTTTAAGGTAATATAGAAAAACACCTTCTGCGGTTGGCCTTACATTTGAATTCTCTCCCAGGTCCTTTGAAATCTAAAGTTGAAGTTAGTCACCTGCTCATTAGCAGCTCTCTTGATAGTTGTCAATTGTTCTAAAAGGGACAAGTTATCTCCCTTTTCTCCAAACTACTCATGGAGGGCTATACATAGTTGGTTCCAATTTTGGATAGAACTTAAAGCAAGACTCCTGACCCATTGCAATGCTTTCCCTTTAAATGAAGATGCCAAGCAGTTTGACAGCAACTTGCATCTCATCAATCTCATGGATTGCACAAATATTAGCAATGTCCTTAACATGATCACCAGGAGTGGTCTGATTCTCTCCAGTAAATTATGGAATGTTCTTCTGTGCTGCAACTAGGATTGGATTTTGTGCACTAAGAGAAAGTGGACTACTTCTAGTTAAATTGACATAGGTGGTTGTTTTCTGCCATTCTGATTGGCATTAGAACCCTTATTGATTAGATGAAAGGTCTACTAGGTGAAGGAGTTGATAGAGTTCTGTTCGGTGGAGATGGAGACATTTGGATTCTTCTTCCCTCTTGGTCTCCTTCTTGGAGATAATTGTAGATACTCAGACAGTACTTCTTCCTCTCCAACTCTTGACCTTGTGTTGATTCTTCTCATGAGTTTTTCAGGCCTGTATTGCTAAAACCAGTTGTTTCTTCTTCCTTAGAGTCACCAGATGTGCAATTCAGGGCTCTTTTAAGCAAGAAACCTATACAAAAAATGCACATCAATTTTTTTACAATGAAGATGAATAACCTCTATAGGTCCCACCAGGACATGCCAAAACTGTTAGTACAAATCAGTAGCAACCTCTGGATGTTCTACCAGATTTCTAGTTTGACATTCCTAGCATCAAGTGTGATTGCACAATATTGAATCTTTTTCCCCAAGTGTGGGACTTGTAAATAGTGAGAAAAGAATCTCCAGATTAGAGGTTGGTTCCTCAAATCCTCTGTTTCAAGTGTGCATAACATTATGTAGAGGGTTTACCTACAACTTGATCAAACTTTACCAAGGAGACAGGGTTGAGAAAATGTAAAAAATAAACCTAGTCTAAATAGCGTGATGCACCAAAGGAGTATGTAGACACCCGTTGCTACTACAAAACATACACAATCCACAAGAAAATACAACATAAAACATGAAAAAAATTACCAAAAATGTAATGAAAGATCAGGAAACAATGATGAAATATATGAAAGGATTGGGAAGATTTTAATCACAAAGGCATATATCATCATCCCAGGTCCAATATAGAGCATTACAATGGTCAAGAGGCAAAAAGAAGGGTGCTGTGTTTGCATGAGAAAGGTAAAAAAATCCACAAATTTGCCTGATTAGGAAGAAAAGGGAAGTTGTAGAGCTAAAATATTGTCTAACTCTTTTTGAAAATGAGCCCATTCTAGTTTTTACAATGCAAAAAATGAGCTTAAGATAGGGAAACACAGAGAAAAACATGGGAGGAGCTTCAACCACCGACCAACCAAATGGTATTAAAATAGCATGGGAATCCTTAGAAGTCCATTCTCTAACATTTTTCACCATGTTGGGAGAGAATGCTAGCCATTATTCATTAAAAATGGTGGTTGAAACGTTATTTCTATTGATTTCCATGTGCTAGAGGTGTTTTCCCAATTTTATCTCTCCCAAAATCCACCAAAACACAAAATTGACCCTGGAATCATGTATATAATTTGACCATATTTCAATTGATATTAAGAACATGCCAAAAACCAAGCTCTGGATCGAAATTTATGCTCATTTGAAAATTTAGGGCAAAATAGGGCCAAAATGGGTTGGCGGCCCGAAAAATTTAAAATTTTCCCACCTTTTTGCATTTGGGAAAATTTTCCCAAAAAATCTCCGCACCCTGCCATCGTCTTGGTGCCCATGTGGGATGTTCATGACTATTTGTGGACCCTGCCTACTTCATTATCCCATCATTTCGGCCTTTGGAAAAATTTCAAAAAATTCTCTACCGGCTGGAACATCTAAAGACACGTGGCATGATCTGATTCGTCGTGGGCCTTTATTCTCTATCTTTCCCATGCAGGCTTGACCTTATGTTTTTTTCCACCATGCTGGACATGTGGCATGATTTGATTGGCTCAGGTTTTTGGGGAGCAAGATCTCCCTTTCAATATTTCCTTTGATTTTTCTCTGCGGAAAATGTCTTGCAACTTTCCCCCTCGCTCCGCTGGTCTTGTGGACATGTGGCGATGCTCCTACTGGTTTTTAGGCCTTGGGGGGCAAACATTTCCTTTATGAATTTTCGCTACATCTTTGGTGAAATTTTCCAATTTCTCCTTTGCACACTTCGATGCTCTGACGCTTTCCTGCGACATGTGGCACCATGTCCTCATTTGCTGTGGCCCTTAAGCCGAAAAAACTTAATTGTGTCTATCCTTCCTCCACTTTCCGCCACACCTCTTGGCCTAAGGACACATGGCATAATCCCATTCTCTGGATGTAGGCCATCGGGCTTCAAAAAATTCCTCTCTAAATTTGTGCCAACACTAAGATAAAATTTTTAAGCTAACCCTCTCGCCTCCGCCACTCCTTCGGATACATGGCCTCGATCCTATTCGCCTGAGAGGCCCTTGGGCCAAAAATTTCCTCTTGTGCCCCACCAAACACTTTGGCAATTTTTCCAAGTTTTTTCTCCCACCTCCGCCTTGCTCTGAGGACAATGTGGTGACTCATCTTATTGGCTCGGCGAGGTTGTCTAGGGAAAATTTCCCATAGAAAATCTGCACTAATCCATAACTTCAAAAATACATGGAGTTAGGAAGAAAAACTTTACCTTTCTGGAAAGTTGAGAAAAATCTCTATCTAATGGTGTCATTTCTTAGACAGGTGTTGAGAGCTTGAAAGAGTGAAAAATTCTGATTAAGGCACAAGGGAGGAAACAATGAAGGGAGTTAGCCAAAAAATGAGCAAGGGGTTCATTTTTGGATAACAATCCCATCCGAAGGATGCAGTTAGCAACAACCATACCGTTGAAGTGTCCACCACATATGTCGTCATGGACTTCTTGGATAAATTTAGTGGATTCATGAGATTTAAGGCATCAAAGCAAGAGGTCATCAAATTCATCTTTGTAGAGAATACCACCTACGATGACGTATCGGGTGGTGCGTTGAAGAAAAGTTTTATCATTTTTAGATAGATCGGAGGGAATTTTAGATTAAAAGAGATAGTCAATGGTTTAAGTGTACCAAATATATTTTTGATTGTCTTTGATAATATTAATAAAAGGGAGTTCGTTAGTGTTGGTTGTCAAACATGCACCCGTGTCTCAAATCTAGAAGAACTGAGTTGTTTGGACAACAATGGAACTGTCTCCAAGTTGTGGGACCTTGTGCGCTTGAGACAGATCTCTGGAGAAGTTTGGTTCCTCTACCTATTTCTACTACTACTCCTCATGCTGAAAGGGAAAACTAAGCTAACAATGCCAAGGGACAAGGGATAGAATAATAATAGAATGACAACTAAACTAAGGGAGGTGATAACACCGTAAAAAAGAGGGATGAACACTAGCTGTTCTAAGTGAAAATGAAAGAGAAAACATGAGGGAAGGCTAGGCACACATAACACATACCAACAAGCATTTACACCATCGATTTCAAGAAACACAACCAGAAAATGGAAATGTAAGGAACTTAAAATGACATAGTAAACACATATGCAAACAAGCAAAAAAGAAGAAATAAAACATGCTAAGGCCAAAGATAGCCACAAAACGATGCTTTTATTACTTCTAGATATGCACAGTCAGTTACAATGGCATTTAAAGGCCGATATTCACATACACGAACCATATCTATAGGTTTGTGACTCAAAATGTAGAGATGTAACATCCTTAACAAAATCTAAGGGATGCGAAATGTCCAACCCTTTACAATGAGCCAAAATCTTACATTTATAGATGAAGCAATGAGAGAAGAAGAAGAGAAGGAGGGAAATCTAATTTGAAAAATCAACCACCAACCATTAATGCCTACAAATCCATATGTAATCTATCAGGGGAGGTTCTCAATGTCTTTTTGGAGTGTTGGAGAAGGAAGGAAGGTAGATCAGATCAAATCTGGGTGGTTGAAGCAATTGGATCACATATTAATGGTGTGAAATATGTTTTCCAGCTCCTCACCTACCAAATCCCACTGATATTTGAATTTTAATGGTCTAGCATGTAGCCCATGTCATCAGATTTCTAAAAAGTCCAAGCGCGCAAGGATCTGAGTACTGACACAAAAGTTATGACTGTCAAAAGATCCATAGTACAAACTAGGCACGCAAGACACATGGCATACTCTGATTGATTGAAAGATTGGTCGACCATAGATCTTGTTTTGTCATTTCTGCCACATGTCACACACTAGTTTGTTGTAGGGATTTGGTTCCTTTGAGGCACGCTTTGATAGCTTATGTGTGATACACTAAAGGTTTGATAGATTTCCATGTGGCACAAAGAACAAAGAAGAAGGCACAAAAGCATGTGCGTGGAAGGATAAGGCTTTGAAAGAAGACAGAGGGAAGGTGCATGCAAAGGTAATGCATGTAAGTGGATATGGGAGAAATACGCAAGGTTGAAACATATGGGAGAGGTACAATTATTATAAAATAATGTGCAACAACAAGGAGAAAGGGCACGTGAATGCTAGGGACTTAGCTGATTTAGAAAGTGAGTCTAAGGCATGCATGAAGGATGAATAACTACTAGGAAGAAGGTGAATGCGTAAAAGGTGTGCGTAAGGGAAGAGTGAAATAAAGAGGAAAAGGAAAATGGAAGGGAGAGAAGTGCAAAAGTAGAGCGCACAAGGTGTGTAAGGAACTATAGCCAAAGAGATGTGTCAATGAGACAATTGAAGTGTACACAACCTGCAATGAAGATATCAAAGTGATAATATGAAATGATTTGTCTAAATAACTAGAGAAGTTATTTGGATAACAATTAGTATGAGATGGTTGATTGATTCTATGCACAACAACGAACAACTTGGAATCTTGGTTGATAAGGGGATGAGTGACGCAAGAGAAGCCATAATGTCTATGAATTTATTAGATGATCAAGGAATGGTTTGGATCATAAATTGATTGAAGGATTCTAAGAGGAATTCAACAATGTTTTTTTATTTCTATAAAATTTAATTCTTATATTGATAAATTACTTTGATTTGATTGATGATAAGTTAAGAGTCTCCATAAATGTCAAGGATTTGAACACTGAGCATGATTGATGTTTGAAGACTTGTGATGAGGGATTCTTACTCAACCATATTGTTAGTGCATTTGAAATTTAGTTTAAAGGATAGATGGATATGAGTTCATCAAGGAGATATGATGATGATACCAAAACCTCCCCCCTGCTGACACTTAGAACCATCAAAGAAAAGTGTCGTTTTAATGGGAGTGTATTCTTGATCGATAGTGTTGATGGATTTGTCGAAAAATTATTCATGAGGTAGTTGATTAGTAGGAAGGGGAGATTCTGTGGGTTGGTAAGTGATGGCTTACCCCTTGATATATTTTTGCAATATGAATTCTAGATCAAATTCAGTCATAAGAATGAGCTATCGAGTGATACGATCACTATGATATGTTTTAGAATGCATAGCCTTCAGATGATTGCAACTGGTTACAACATAAGTCTTATGATTAAGGAGATAGTCACAAAATTTGTAAATTGTTAAGTACAAAGCACAATACAAATTTTCTTCTTCAATGTAACGAGTTTCATAGTCAGGAAGAGTGAAACTTACGTAATAAATGGACTTCTCCCTACCCTTATCATCTTGATGTGCTAACATAGCACCCATGGCATGGTCTGTGGCAGATATGTATAAATAAAATGGCTCCCCCTCGCATGGGGTTGTGAGCATGAGTGGTGATAGAAGATATTATTTGAGGTCCTCAAAGGCCTTTATACAATTATGATCCCATTTAAAGTGGACATCCTTTCGAAGGAGATGATGAAAAGGTTGAAAATGATTTGAAAGCTGAGAGATGAAGGGAAGAAATGATTGGAGTCTTCCTTGGAGACTATGAAGTTGTTTGATATTGGAAGGAGGAGGCATCTCTTGATGGATTTGACTTTGGCATGGTCTACTTCAATACGCATGATATAAATGATGAACCCAAAATTTTACCAGTAAGAACAATGAATACACACTTGGCTGGGTTAAGACAGAGGAAGTATTGAATAAGATGGGCAAAGATGATGTTGAGAATGACCAGATGGTATTTTTGGTGCTTATATTTACCTAAAATATCATCCACGTAGCCTTCTATAGTTTTATGGATAAGATCATGGAAGATGTAATTCATAGCGTGTTGATAAGTTCCCCCTATGTTTTTGAGTCTGAAGGGCATGACACAGTAAAAAAAGGATCCCAAGGGGTAATGAAAGATGTCTTATGTTGGTCATCAGTCGGATAAGGATTTAATTATAGCCACAAAAAATTTCCATGAGGAAAAGCATTTCATGTCCTGTTGTGAGGTCAACAAGCTGATCAATGTTAAGAAGGGGGAAGTCATCTTTAAGACAATCAAGATTGAGATCTCAAAATTCTATACAGATACACAAATTTCCAGAGGATTTGGTTATGGGTATAATATTAGAAACCCATTGTGGATAGTCAATGAGTAAGATGAAGTTAGTAGAGAGGAGACATTGTAACTCTTTTTCTATAAGGAGGGCTACGCGAGGGTGCATCCTACGTAGTTTTTATTTGACCGAATTAGCGTTAGGGATTGTGACGATGTTGTGTACGACACTATTAGGGTCAATACCAGACATGTCACTATATGACCATGTGTAGGCATAACTATGTTTGGGAAGGAAGGTGGTGAAGTATTTTAATTCTTCTGAATCTGAAGATTGACAAACCTTGCCTATGTGAGGGTCTTGTGAAGTTCTTATGTTGACATCGATAGTGGATTAGTTAAAGAGTGTTGATGTGTCAGGAAGAAAAGTATTTTGAAGATAATGATCCTCTGCCCCATATAAGATAGGATTTATTGATCATCGTGGCATTAAATAATGTTGATGGTAGGGGAGACTTCCTCTACCATTTCAGGAAATACTAGCAAAAGGGTCTTAGTACAGTCATTAGTCTGATAAGTGGGTGGTCATAAGGTGATCATGTTGATTTAAAAAAATCAAGGGGGGTGAAAATGACATCATATGTGTCGATAGAGTTGGCATGTGAAGATAAAGAGGGTTACTTTGGTTCCACTACAAATCTAGATGTGGTGATCATAGAGGTGTCTGAGGATGGTTTGTCAAAACCTAATCTGTATTCCTCATTGTCTAAATTATCTTGATTAAATTAAGAAAGATGTGAAATGTGACAAATGGCTAAAAGGGTACTAAGAAAGGTATATATAAGGATGGTTTCAAGTAAGTTTAACGATTGAGTCCTCGATATAAGCAAAGGTATGTATGGCTCAAATTCGTGTTAATGTCGGTACGAGGCATGATATTGGGGCCTACCCCCTCACTTCATGGTCTCACAATGATAAAGGTGTTGGGTGCTTAGTCGATATACTGCTCACCAACTTGTTTATACTTGTCTAGAATACCAAGACAACTTATCCTCATGGTGATGAAATCCAAGTAGGTCCACATGGAAAGGATTTTTTTAAGTGCAAATTAAATTTGATGTGGTTTAGTTGTGTGTAGAGGGATTTTTCGGAATGCAATTCTTTGAACTCCTAATTAAAGCTATGCGAGAAGGCAAATATGGATGTTCATTTTAAGATCCAAAGGAAATGTTTAGTTTGATGAGAACAAGATACAAAAAATGCAATGATGAAAGGAGAAAATGAAAGGAAATGACGTACCTGTAATCGATATTCCTTTTTAGTTTTTTTTGTAATTTTAAACACGCTTTTAAAATAACAATAGTGAGGTACTCCAAGTTGAAAGGTTAGATGATATTGACAATAAAAGGAATAAAAGGTATAAAAATCTAAATCAAAAAGGGACAAAAGGGTCCCACCAGGCGTGTCAGGATGTTTATGGTGAGTTTCGGTTAAGTTCTATAATGTTGAAATACCAAAAACTTAATAAAGCAAGGTTTACCGATACTTGTGTCGACAAATGTAATGTTAAGATGATAAAAATACAAGAACAATGAAAAAAAACTCCTCTTTTCACCAAGTAAGAATACCTATGTATAAAGACATCTAAACAAACAAATATTAGATAAAGATGTAACAAGTTTCTTCACAAATACCGATCTCGGGAATTCAAAGGGATTCCTTGAAGAGTGTCAACTCGTTTGATACAATTAAGTGATTTGATAATGATAAGATAAATGAAAATTATTTAGAACTCAAGAGGGATAGGAATATCCTGCTATGTGTTGTAGGTAGCCTAGGCTAGGGCCATGGAAAGCTTGAAGTCTTGGAAGTAATTGAACCATAACTACTCTGCAACTTCATGTTCTTCTTGTATGATCTCGAGATGATCCTCAAAGTCTTAAAATTATGGTGTGAGGGCAATGGCACACAGAATCATCTTATGTATGGTATCAAACTATTCCCATACAAAATGTTTTTGGACGACCAGAATGGTGTATATGCTGGTGATAGGATGCGATGGATTCTAAAACAATAATCTACATAGAGTACATATTGCAAGCAACTGATAAGACCATAAATAGATTGATAAAATTATGATAAATTCTAGAAATGACTAAAAAATATAGGGATCAGTGACAATCAGGAATTGACGGTGATTGAGGTCAAGATGTTTATTTTGATAAAAAGTTGATAAAAAAGACAATGATAAATGTCAGATGAATATTGACAGTGCTATAATGAAATAGAAGGCCTCTAGAAGCTTGTAAGATTCAAAAAATAGATATTCAGATGTATTTAAAGGGTTGATGAGAAGTAAAAAGGCTAGGGATATCGATCAATGATGATCAAGAAATGACGATGATCATTGCTAAAATTATAGATATTCCAAAACTTGAGCAAATGGTCCAATGAAGGGATGAATGTAAAACAAGTGTAAAGGGTGGTATATACAATTGATTATAGGATATAGTTGGTGTAAAACAAGATTGATAAAGATGAAAAATTATGTAATTACCTCATTGGCTATTTGTAAGGGTGACAAAGTTCCAAAAAGTTTGATTGGTGATTTAACGAGATTCCTTCAAGATTTTGGTAACAAGATGTTGATACTTCCAAGTGAAATGACGTCGTATGGAGGTGCAACAATTTGTTCACAAATCCATCTTTTGACTAACTGAGAAATATGGGAAGAGGGTGGCTATATAGAATCGACGACATCCACAATGCTGTCAATTTTTCCATGGAGGTTATAAATGAAATAATGAAAAGATGGCAAATGGTTAAAACCACTTGCCATCCTAGGAATAGGGCTATTTGATAAATGATGAGAGGTTGGGAATTTGGGTAGGAAGAGGTTAGGGGGTTGTGATGGGTAGGATAAATAGCTTAGGTTGGTTTTAGGTGGTTAGGGAAGGGTAAATGAGGTTTTATGATAGTTTTTTGAGGGTTTACAACGGTAATTTATAATATACTTAGGATAGGGATAATAATGATAATATGATTAATGTGCATCAGGTCACCTAGGGGTGAAAAAGTGGTGTCTTAAACTTGATTCAAATCCTCTTCTAAGGAATGAGTTGACCACTCACTCCAAGGAAGATGGATCTATGTGGTTATGTTTTCTTCTTCATTCTGTAATTGTATTTTTGTTGTCTTTTTCTTTGTACCATGTAATTATTCCTTTGGTGTATAGTTTGTTGTGAACCTATAGATGTTTTATCTATTTATTCTTTCTTTTAAATTTAGAAATTTACTTTCTTACAAGTGTGCCATTTAATTATGTGCAAGTTTGTATCAATTCCTGCAAGCGTGTTTCCATTTCCTACAAGTGTGCCTTTCAATTCCTACAAGTGTGGATTTGGTAGAAGGGACTATTTTCTAGAGACCTCTCTCTCGAATTGCAGAATGTCATGGACACTACTGAGTAGAAAAAGGATGACACTTAGCAGAAGACACACAGAAGGTTCACATGAGATAACAAGGTGTGTTCAAAGGTGCAGAAGGATAGGGAAGGAAATGTGCATGAAAGACGGATAGATTCGGGACTTAGCCATTTTTCAGGATTGCAGGCTATTTTTGGAGATAGCATGTAGAGAAACACAAACCAGATAAAGACTTGCACGACACACATAGGCTATTTTTGGAAGAGCGTATACTAAGCGCTTTGCATGGGTTCAAGTTAATAATAGGATTACCACTCCCAGTTAACCAGAAGAGGTCTATTATTAATGCACTTACATGTGTGTTTATTATTGTAAAGGGACATGGCTATTTTCAGCATGCAACCTATTTTGGGAATTATGTAAGTGGTGAAGGGAAATTCCACACCCTTATAAATATGTAGTGATCTATGTAGAATAGAGAGAATTGGAGATGAGCTATTGTGAAGTTATGCTGCCAGATCTGATACGCGCATAAGTTTATGATGTTGAATACTGTAAGAAGTTTCTGTGTATTTACTGTGTTTGATATAATGGAGTGCATTGACTAATTCAAGGTGTTAAACATGATCATAACTAGATCTTGCATGGTTGAATTCATTATGGCTATTGTTTAAATGCATTACTCCTTAGATATAGATATGGAATATGCTATGTAAAATGTTTATAATATTTATGGATCTGAATGCATCAAATCTTCATCTTGCTAACATCCTGCACAAGTAACCCTAAAGAGGGGCTTCGTAACTTTGTGCACTTTGGGTGAGCACTCATTCTAGGCTGAGTGATGTGCCAACGTGCCTGAGTTATTTTCGGTAAACTCTAGGATGCATCATTGGTTCAATGTTGAGTAGAAAAAGTATGACACTTAGCAGAAGCACACATGAGGTTTGCATGTGGGAATAGGGTGCATTCAAAGGTGTGGAAGGATAGGGAAGGAAATATACACGAAAGATAGATTGATTTGGGACTTAGCCATTTTTAGGATTGCGGGCTATTTTTGGAGATAACGTGCAAAGCACACAAACCGGATAAAGACTTGCACATCACACAGGATATTTTTGGAAGAGCGTATACTAAGCGCTTTGCATGAGTTCGAGTTAATAATAGGATTACCAAAACTAGTTAACCAGAAGAGGTCTATTATTAGCACACTTGCATGTGTGTCTATTATTGTAAAGGCGCATAGCTATTTTCAACATGCAACCTATATTGGGAATTATGTAAGCAGTGAAGGGCAAGTCCCTACCCTTATAAATATGTAGTGATCTGTGTATAATATAGAGAATTGGAGATGAGCTATTGTGAAGTTATGCTGCCAGATATGATGCGCACATAAGTTTATGATACTGAATACTATAAGAAGTTTTTGTGTATTTACTGTGTTTAATATAATGGAGTGCATTAACTGATTCAAGGTGTTAAACATGATCATAACTAGATCTTGCATGGTTGAGTGCATTATGGCTATTCGTTACTCCTTAGATATAGATCTAGAATATGCTCTGTAAAATGTTTATACTATTTATGGATCTGAATGTATCACCTCTTCTTATTGCTAACATCTTGCACAAGTAACCCTAAAGAGGGGCCTAGTACCTTTGCGCGCTTTGGGTGAGCACTCTGTCCAGGCTAAGTAATGTGCCAACGTGCCTAGGTTATTTCTAGTAAATTCTAGGCTTCATCATTAGTTTCATTTCTAGGACCTCTTTTTTAGTTGTTTTCAGGATGGTTCATGATGAAGACATACCAGTTGACCCTAGCAAGTGTTAAGGAGTGGATACAAGATCTAGAAGAAGAGTACGCATGGAGGTTCAACACCGGATTTGAGTTTAACACATGCATATGGGTGGAACATAATTTGTATGATAGTTTGTATGAGAGATTCTTCACTATTTTTCCTGTAGAACTGTATGAGTGGCTGGTTGCTTATGCATCTAAAAGGGATTGGAGGTATCGCGCACTTATCTGGATGCAAGAATAATTTTAGGCCCTTTATGATGCTGATCTAATTTAGACACGCGTTGTGGATATTTGGTTTCATGGTGTTTTGAATAGTTTAATTCTGGAGTACTCAATTTCCACTTATTCTTGCCCAAAGGTAGTAGAATTCCATTTTTTATGATATCCCAGGGGAACTTACTTGCAAGGCATTCCACTGACGATCAAAATATTGATGGTAACCTTGAACTTGGAAGACACACTGATAGCTAACTAAACCCCACCACACATGGGGGTGGGAATAGGTTTGGTGAAATACAACAAAACTAGCTGTAGAAAGGTAGAGAGAAGAAAGGTCGCTTAGGTATAATGAGACATGCTAGAGGGAGATAGAGAAGAAATGAGATGTTGCAGAGAAAATGAAATTGAGGAGAGAGATGGCTTGTGAAGTATTTGGAGCTCATGCAGAAGGCGTGGCACTAGAGCATTAGGAACTCCCCCATTTGGGAAAGCATGACAGGCAACCCCCCCTTGGCCTCACATGGAAGCGCGCCAGTAGAGATGACTTGGGCCGCGGGTGTGCATCTGAATCTACCTGAAAACCTAGCACTTATGCTTGGTTTTCCAATATCTAGTATGACAAAAATTCAACAAGCTAAGTTAGACAGTAGGGAAGCAGGAGTAAGTCACATAGAAAGTACATTGATGGTAGGGAAAACATCTTCGTTGTTGTTTGGAGGTACGTTTTTAGGAACATCATCTACAAAAAATGTGAGCACACATAATTTGGGGCTCACTTCTAGGAGTGGTATCACTTCACAGACCGTGGGAGTTCACTACAGTACTACTATTGGGACATAGGGAAGTACATATTCTGGTCCACTTCCGGCTATAGGTTGAGGATCATGAGCTATATGTGGTTCTATTTCTGGTGGATCTGGTGGTTCTAGAGGCAGAGGTAACACATGAGGTTGTGGATCAGGTGGGAAAGGTCTGCACCAACCCCAGAATATTTACATGGAGATGTATCTTCATCTTCCAGAGTATAGAGGCATAAAATATGTTCCTGAACATGTGCACATGTTTGAGATACTATGGCATGCAAAAGGGATCATGGCTTATGAGCATAGGAAAAGTTAATTTTCTACTATGTTACAAAGACGTACACACAACTGGTACAAATTTTTTGACCCTGATTAGACTTGCGTGAACTATGCAACATTAAAATATGCTTTACTTAAAGAGTTTCACATCCCTGAGTTTGAGCAGAAGAATATAAGCGTGCTCAAGGATATTAAGCAAGGCACTACTGAGAGTGTCAGGGAGTATGATGCATGTTTCAAAACTCTTTTATCTAATCTTTTTTATGATATTCATGCAAGCCATCACGCCTAATGGTTTTTTGGAGGTCTAATCACTACTTTTAGAAGGGCTTTATCACATAAGACATACATTGATCCATGTGAAGCACTTGAAGCAGTTTTTACACGCTGAGGAAGTCGGGAGTATAAACACTAGAGTCAGTCCATTCTTTGAGGCACATATTACATCTATGGCGAAGCAGTTGGAGAAACTATTGACAAATTCAACACATGAGACACACATGAGGATTTGGTGTATAGATTGTGAGGTGGAGGGTCACACCAAGGATAGTTTTCCCCGCAGATCAGTATGTGCATTATTGCTAGACTATGAGATATGTCATTTAAACCATGACACTAGCCACTGCCCATTATTGCAATGCGTGATAAGGAAGAATGTAACCTGCTATTGTAAGATTTTTTGGTCCACAATTCACAATACAGAGGACTGTAGAATGATTGGTGAGATCCATGATGTTATAGATATTGGTGTGCAAAAGACAGGAATATCAGATAACTCTAAAGGAAAGAATGAGCACCAGGATTGGGATCACAATCAAGTGTGCTATGATCAGAATGAAGGAGGTTGTGGAAGAGGTCAAGGATACCATGGTGGATTCAGAGGCCGAGGCCGTAGTGGTGGACGACGCGAGTTTCCTCGTAGAATAGGTTTTACATGCAGTTTTCCTGACCACTACATGTGTGAATGTCCTCAGAATATTACATGTTCTTTATGTGGAAAGAATCATAGCTATGAGGAATGCCATAAATTATATGATAATCTTAGTAAGCAACATAAACAAGAAAAAAAAGGTGCATCAATGGTTAGGATACAACACACTGTGGAAAATCAGTGGATGCCCAAGTTGGAACAAGAATTCGAGGTACTTCCTATAAAGATCACTACCCGCGTTGAAGCGACGTGCCAAAGAAGCATAACAACAAAATCCTACCATCACTAAGGAGGAGGTTCTACATGCACGGTACCCAGATCCTGTCCATCAGAAGGAGGTTTATCAGGAAACCATGGAGGTACTCAAAAATCTTCAGGGTGAAATATAATGTTTAAAGGAGAAATCACGAAAAATGGAACATAAGAAAGAAGCAAAAATGGTTCAATCTGATATTGATGATTTAAAGGTGTGAAAAATGTTGCGCCAGGAGAATATTATTCCATTGTTAGGGGATTGGCTAAAGGGAAACACTCTGTGTGCAAGTATTGAGACTAGACGACAGATCCTGCATGTAAATCTCCCCTCCCCATAGCTTAGACTATGACAAAGAAATTACTCTGAATGCTATTGTGGATGAATGTATTTTGAGAAATATATTGATTGAAACTAGCACAAAAGTTAATGTACTTACTTTAGATGCATGGGTACAGATGGGGAGACCCCCATTACAACCATATTCTAATGTGTTGTTTATGGCTAATTGAACCAAGGCCACCCCTATTCGAGTTTTAAAAGATGCATCCATTACTATCCAATGGGCCAAGTTCACACGAGATTTTGAGGTGTTAACGCTTACAAAAGTAGATAGTTTCCCAGCTCTACTTGGGCACCCTTGGTGTTATGAAAATAATGTTGATCTTCTGTTTAACAAGGGATATATCAGTTTTGAAAACAGAGAGGAAAGAGTTATTATACCTTTAACTGATGGGAAATCTATGCCCTATGTTGAGCCTTTGAGTGAGGAAGATCTGAATAGGATTTATGTACACGCCATTTGGGACCTAGAAGTGCTCGATCCATCTAAAGAAGGAATCATGTAGTGGGAAGATACACAATCTATTAGCGATACTACAAGTATTTCTTGTGATAATTGGGCTCATGGTACTTATGAGTTGGTGGGGTGCGAAGTAAGAAGAACATTTGCATGGAACAATAGACCTTGTTATATCAAGAGAATAGGTAACAACTCGGTACCTCGATACACTAGAGAAGGAAATCCTATGGTATTTCTACATGTCATGGAGGAACAATGGATAGACCAGTTGGAGAGATGGAATATGCTAGCATATACCCTGTGCGGGACAGTAGCGCGCTGGTGGGTGGTTCATGGGGATAATCTTGTAGGATGGAATGAAATCAGGATTGCTCTTTCTATTCAGTTTTCTAGGAGCAATGCACCTACTCAAATATGCACTTATCATGGTAATCAACTTGTTCAGCACTAGGTTCAACAGTGTGAGAGACTTTGGATAGAGGGGCAAGAAGCTTTACCACCTTCACTCTAGATACACAAATTTTATTCCACTTTACAAGGTTGCACACGTGCTTAGTATGTCTATGTGGAACTCCATAGAGAGAGTGAAAATTGATAGGATTTGATTACAGGAATGATCTAGAATTTTGACTACTTCTCTACTAAACATCTATTAGAAGAGGCTTTAAGGGTTCTAAATTGGTTAACTATGGGAGATAGTGCAAAGGCGGAAGAACTCATTCAGGATTTATTTGATGGAAACGATTCAGGAGCGCATTTTGCTGAAGAAATAGAGACATATGCCATGCTACTTAAACGTTCTTACTTTGAGAAAGCAAAAGGAAATATGGTCTACTTAGTAGATGATGAAGAAGTAGAAACTCTAGATGTAGATCATTCAACAAGTAGGCATGAGGTTTTGAACAGTGAAGATAAGAACATGCGTACCTATCATGATCCTATGAAAAAAAATAAAGTGAATATTGGATCGGATGTTGAGCCTAAGGAGGCCATAATTGGGGATTATTGGTTTGACTCTGAAGTGGCAAAAATCATTGAGTTACTATGAGATTTTCAGGACTTATTTCCTAAGGGATACCATTAATTAAAAGGCATGCATGAATCATTAGGAGAAATTAAGATAACACTGAAGGAAGGTGCACACCTGGTCAGGAAGAGACCCTATAGGATGAACCCCAACTTGCGTGAAAAGGTCAAGGAAGAAATTGACAAAATGTTAAAGTTTGGAATCATCAAGCCCCTGAATGAGTCAGAATGGGTTATCCTAATGGTGATCAGTATAAAGAAAGATGGCTGGACTAGGATCTATGTGGACTACATGGAGCTAAATGCTGTATGTGTGACTGATCCTTTCCCTAAGCCATTCAAAGAGGAAATATTAGAAGGCATTACAGGGTGCGAGATCTATTCCTTTACAGTTGGATTCTCTGAGTATCATTAGGTTAGGATCGCACTGGAGGATTAGGAAAAGAATAATTTTACCACTGAATGGGGAAGTTTTTCCTATATTGTGATGGCTTTTGGTATGAAAAATACACCTGTTGTATTCGCGCGCATAGTTGTCCAAGCATTTAAGGATTTTATTCACAACTTCTTGCAGGTTTATTTAGATGACTGGACAGTGTATGGACTTGTTAAGGATCATTGTGACAATTTATGCTTAGTGTTTGAAATATGTCAATAGTTAAGCATCTCTTTGAACATCAAGAAATGTGTATTTGCTACACCATTTGGCACATTGTTAGGGCACATCATCTGCAAAGAAGGTTTGTCGGTTGATCTAGCTAAGGTTGCAGTCATTATTGAACCCTTGGAGGAGTTACTAAAAGGGAAAGGGCGATTCTATTGGGGAGAACCACAACAACGCTCATTCGAGACATTAAAGGAGAAACTTACTACAACACATATTCTGCACTTCCCTTGTGGGGCCAACCATTTCATGTACATGTGGATGCTTCTGGCACAAACAATGGCACGGTGTTTGTTCAACTTGGTGAAGGTATTACAGATCATCTATCTGTTTTTCTAGTAGAAAGTTGAATCATACAGAGCATAATTAAACAAACTACAAAGAGCGAAGATTTTTCAATGACCTATGTGCTACATAAATTTAGACAGTACCTGCTAGCAATACCATTTGTATTCTATATCAATCACTTGGCATTGAAGTATTTGGTAAACAAGCCCATTTTACAGGGGCACATATGCTGATGGGTACTCTTATTCCAAAAAATTTATTTTACAGTTGTGATAAAACTAGGGAAAAGTAATTCTAGACCAAACCAGTTATCCAGAATATTGTTGGGAGAAGACACGCAGGCAACTGAAGATACCATGCCCAATGCACAGTTATATTGGTTACAATGCATGCCATCAGAATTAGAGGACATATATATCTTTCTACGTATAGGTATGACGCCATAAAGAATGAAATCCTTAGAGAAGAAATAAATCGCCATTCGTGTGACACCATTTATGTTGATTAGCGGTGACCTATACAAGTTAGGCTGACATGAAGTATTGCATTGATGTGTATTGGAACACAAGTGCAAATATATCATGAAAGAGGCTCATGGTGGTATTGTAGGTGGGCACTATGTAAGTGACGCCACTATGCACAAGATTCTACTCATTAGATTATGGTGGGAGACCCTGTATAAGGATTGTAAGGTGTATTACAAGGCCTGCGATCACTGTCACTACCTTGGAAAACTATGAAAAAGAGATGAAATGCCTTTATGACCTATTCTTAGTGCAGAGCCATTTGAAAAATGGGCTATAGATTTTATGGGACCTATTTCACCAGCCGTGCGTAGAACTGGATCACACTACATCATCACTTACACAAATTATCTGCCAAGGTGGAATGAAGCAACACCTACAAAGGATTGTACAACAACTACAACAACCAGGTTTTTATGGGAAAACATTATTACAAGGTATGGATGTCCGCTAAGTTTGACAAGTGATAGGGGCACAAATTTTTTGAATGAGACAATCATGATATTATTGGATGAGTTCATGATTACACACTATAAGACTACACCATATCATCCTCAGGAAAATGGGACTACTAAGGCTTTTAACAAGATTTTGAGCCTGAAATTGAAAAAAAAATTTGATGTTGGAAGGAAAGATTGGGATGATAAATTTTCTTCCGTACTTTTGGCATATAGAACAACATATAAGAGGTTGAACAAAGCTACACCATTTCAGTTAGTGTTTGGCATAGAAGTAGTTCTTCCTATAGAATTCATGTTACCTTCTTTGCATATTGCGCATGCTAGAGGTCTAGCTGATGAACAAGCATTAGAAGAATGAATTGAAATTTTGATTAAGATGGATGAGTGGTGAGCACTAACACATTGGATTTAGAAGTAAGAAAAGGATAGGTAGAAAGCATGGCATGACAGGCACATCAGGGACAAAAAGTTTGAGATTGGATAGATGGTGCTTCTTTATGATTCTAAGTTTTTGCGCCATCTAGGAAAACTTAAAGTACATTGGTTATGACTGTATGTTATCACTCACATACTTGAAACATGTGCTTCTTGGCAAGATGAAACTCGGGCCCCCCATTTGTGCGGAGACCTTGTGTTGGTTTTCCATTAACTGAAAACCGCTTGGAAATCATCATGAACTTTTCCCATGTGTGGAAATATCATATTGGTTTGCCACAACATTATCTCCATCGCGGCTTCAAAGGCCTGAAACTCCCTCTTATCACGGAAACCTTGTCTTGGTTTTTCATTTCAACATTTACCTTGGAAAACTCATTTGAATATCCCATGTTGAAGACTGACCCACGAAACCTAGACATCATTTGGCCAATTTGACCAATAAGAAACAAAAATATTCCCGAGAGATCCCAAGGCTCCACGACATTGTTTAGCTTGAGCAGGTGCACTAAACTCACTGACTTCCTTGATAGCTTGTTACATGCCAACTTTGAGTGAGTTGACTTTGCTTAGAAACTATCTTTAATGCATCCACACGAAATGAGTTGCATTGAATTATCCATCATGCTCGATGAGTCCCATCGATAGGGCTCCATCACGTATCTTTGTTTACGCAACGATCTCCATTCATTTTATGGCACTCTTGATGCCTTGGCTTGTGTTTGAATCACCCTAGCTCTACAGAACGTGTCCTAAAAGAAGCTCATCACATGATCTCCAAAATGAACAAGTCGCTAAGATGAGTCAAATTCCTTATTTCTGCCTTCGCTTCTGCCTGTGGTTTGAACCTTTCCAATTCGTTGAGACTTTATTGATAGCTCGAACTTTGACTCTCCCTAACTTGGCCTTAACTTCTGCCTGCATTGATCTCTACCAAGATCCTTATAGAGTTCCCTTCATTCGTCAATTTTCAACGAGCTATATTTTGCATTAATAAGACCTCATTGAGCTCTTACAACTGAGAGTCTCTACCGAGATGACTATCAATTTGACACCGGGTTCTCTATCAACTCGACCCCAAACTCTTTACTGAGTTGAGATCAACTTGGTGCCTTTTGATACTAGGTGATCTCTCATATGCAATTTAAGAATTATTTTTAATTATTACATCTCGATAATAACTGAAGGTGGGTTCCTGGGACTATTTTTTTCATTTTGAAAGTGATAGGACCCCGTTGTCCAATCTTGCCATGTGTGCAAAATTGGATAACATTTTTGGCGACCTCTCGGGGATGATTGCCTGCTAAGCATTATTCCAGTAGCCTTAAGTCATCCATTGGGCATGGAGTCTATGTTGGAATCCTGAAAGTAGTATTATTTTCTTTGACACATCCCAGAATTTCCTTGAGCATTGCCGATATCCTAGACCTCCCTGGAATGCTAAGCATGAAGTATACTGAATCTGTTGAATGCTTGACATCCATGGAACACTGCAAAAATTTGAATGAAGCATATTTTGAACTGTTATGGAAACCTTGAACCTTTCTTCTCCTTGACACCTTCCAATGATGAAACAACGTGCAGAACAACACAAAACACAACAACAAGGAAAGCAAAACAACAACACACAACAATGTGCATAAGCACTTGGAGGAAAACACCTGATTTAACTATACAAGGGGTGGAACGCTTCTCAAAAACAAGCTTTGAGATGTATCCCATTCACATGAATGGGCAGTTCTTCTCCATTGAGGCTAGATAGACAGAATGAATTTGCCTCTTTACAACTTGTGATGATGTATGGCCCACTCTAGAGAGCATCAAACTTGGCATGCCTGCCTGGTTTGGCCCTGTCTTCATCCCATTTGAGAACTAAATCTCCCTCTTGAAAACACTGGTTGGACACCTTCTTATCAAAATATTTCTTAACTTGAGCCTGATGCTGCTCCAAAGTTTTCATAGACTTGTCTCGTACTTCCTCTAACTCCATGAGTTCAACAAACCTTATTGTCAGAGGATCACTCTCTATAACTTCAAGTTGATGAGCTAACTCCAAAGAAGGTAACTCCAATGAGAGTGGGAGTTTTGCCTCTCTTCCATATACAAGAACGAAAGGAGAATTTCCAATTGCCCTTTTAGGTGTGATCCGATCTGCCCATAAGGCAGTCTTAAGCTGTGTATGCCAAGTCCTCTTGTTAGTCTCCATTGTGCACTAAATAATCCTTATGAGGTTTTTGTTGCTAGACTTAGCCAATCCGTTTCCTTGAGGATAGTAATTGGACGAAGTTTTGAGGTATACCCCATTTTTAATAGCCCATTCACTCAATTTCATACCAAGAAAAGCCAGCGTATTGTCTGAAATGACTGTAAACAGAACACCGAACCTCGTCATTATACCCTCCAAAAAATCTAGAACTGCCTTTTCATTGCTCTCTTTTAATGCTACCCACCTCTGTCCATCGAGTAAAATAGTCTATTGCGGTAAGGACCCACTTATGTCCGTCACTGGATGGAGGATTAATCATTCCGATGAAGTCCAACCCCCATTGAACAAAGGGTTGATCCACTTGAATTGGATGCAATGGAAGAGCTGCCAGCTTCTACTTACCTGTGAAAAAGGCACATTCCTTACATTTCCTTACCCAGAGATGGGCATCCTTGAATAAATCTAGCCAATAGTAGCCAGCTTGCATGATCTTGGTAGCTGTTGTTCGTGCGGAATAATGTCCTCCAGATAGGCCATTATGAAATTCTTCTAGTATCTTACTGACCTGTTCTGGTTCTATGCACTGAAGGAGGACGCCGTTCAAATCTTTTTAAAAGAGAACGCTATCTACCAAAACATATGGGATAGATTGAAGATGGAAATTTTTCCTTTGGTTTTTATCCATGTCTACTGGATATGCTCTTGAGAAGAGGAAACTCTTCATTTTGGATAACCAGTCAGCTTGATCAACATTCTCATCAGTATTTAGGAGTGTCACGTCCTCATTAC
Source organism: Taxus chinensis (assembly GCA_019776745.2). NCBI lineage: Eukaryota > Viridiplantae > Streptophyta > Pinopsida > Cupressales > Taxaceae > Taxus > Taxus chinensis. The sequence goes on along the minus strand of CM034151.1, from coordinate 567,730,515 downwards.
CTTTTGATTCCATGTCTGCAGCAAGTTGCTGACATAAACCCTTACCTCTGACAAGTTTAGTGACTTTGATGTGCACGTCATACTCCATTACCTTCATGATCCATCCAGCACGCTTTTCATTCATTTCTTTGTTCAGCAAAAACTCCTTGACACCTGGATGAGACACCATCAGATGAATCTTGTTGTTGGACAACATGTGCTTGAATTTCTTCAAAGCTCGAATAACCGCAAAGACTTGCTTTTCAATTAATGAGTATTTGAACTCGTAGTCTTTGAGGGATTGACTGAAGAAAGTGATTGGTTGCTCCATCAGGTTGTTGTTTTGTTGGGTGAGAATCCCTGAATGCTCTCTTGACCTGCAAAAGCATAAAGGATAAAATCTTTGTCAAACCTGGGGTTCACAAGCGTGGGAGCTTGGGAAATGGCTGTTTTGATGGCTTCAAAGCTTTCTCATCCTTCCTTTGTGCATGAGAATGGCATGTTTTTCTTTAGCATGGTTGTCAGTGGTTTAGCCAATGTCGCGAATTGAGGGATGAATCTCCGCACAAAATTTATGGTTCCCAGAAAACTCTGGAGGCCCTTCTTGTGACTTGGGAGAGATAAGGACATAATTGAATGAATCCTGGCTGGATCGATTGATAATCCTTCTGCTAAAACCACATGCCCCAAAAAATTTCCCTCGTGCACTGTGAAAATACATTTCTTGGGGTTAAGTGAAACCCCAAATTCCCTACACCTTTGGAAAACTTTCCTTAGATGCATGATGTGATCTTCTGCATGCTTAGAGTATACAGTTATATCATCAAGGTAAACTAAAATAATATCATTGATTAGTCCCTTAAATGCCATGTCCATGGCTCTTTGGAAAGTATCCCCAGCATTGGACAATCCGAATGGCATTTTATTGTAGGCATACGTGCCCCACTTGGTAGTGAAAGCCGTTTTGAATTGGTCGGATTCTTAGACTAGGATTTGATTGTAACCTGAATATCCATCGAGCAAAGAAAATCTTTTAGCTCCTGCCACTGTTTGAAGGATCTACTCCATCAATGGAAGAGGATAATGGTCTTTTAATGATGCATGATTCAAATCCCTGAAATCTACGCATAACCGGATCTCTCCGTTCTTCTTCCTCACGGGCACCAAATTGGCTACCCATGAGGAATGCTTGATGGGAAAAATTATACAGGCCTAGATGAGCTTGGTTAGCTCCTTTCTCATTAGTGGCTCAATTTTGGGATTAATTGGTCTTTGTTTCTGACGAACTGGCTTAGCATTAGGATCCAGTTCGATGGTATGTTGTGCTAGACCTAGATCAAAACCATGCAGATCTTTATAGCTCCATGTAAAGATGTCATGATACTCTTGACAAAATTTGATGAAAACTTCTTTCTCTTCAGAAGTACACACTTTTCCGATCTTAAGAAATTTTTCATTTGATACCTCAACTTCCTCAAAATATTCTTCTCTGACCACCATGTTAGGGCTTTGTCTTGTGGCTTGGTCATCTGAATTGAAAATGGATTCCAAAGTGACTAAACCTTTTGGTAACTTGTTACTTTTCAATTGGATAATTTTCTCACCATATGACTCCTACAACTTATCTTGATTCTTTGTAGCAAACTCCGCCGCTTCTTGTAGGAAGAGGACAATTTGTTTGTCACTATCAAACACTTGCCAACTACTCACATTATCAGGGACTACTGGTCGAACCACCATTTTAACAAATTGCTGCCCTTCTTTCATGATATCAACTAGTATGTTGTATTGTGAACCAATTGTAGCAAGCCTATCTGCATCTTGATTTTGATCTCTAGGGATTGCATGGATTCCAAAAGCTTCGAAATCTTCAATCAGGTTCCAGACTCGGTTCTTGTATGATCTTAAAAGATAATTTTTTGATGCACTACGTGCCGAAACTTGATGAACAACTAACTCACTATCTCCAAAAATAGTCAGGGCCTTGATTCCCTTCCTTTGGGCTAGCTGAATTCCTTGCACAAGAGCCTCGTATTCAGCAACATTGTTAGTGCAACTGAACTACAACCAAAAAGATGAGAAGTACTTATCTTCCTCTGGAGAAATTAACATAACACCAACACCGGATCCATTCTTACTTCTTGAGCCATCGAAGAACAATTGCCACAGTCCTTTAGAATCACTTGGTGTTTTGACAAGTTGTGGTATGATCATATCTTCTTCATGGATACAGTAAGTACCTAATCCTGTTTCTTCCAAAACTAGCAAACCAACTTCTTCTTCTGCCAATACATCAGCGTAGGGATCGTACTGATGATCTCTACTTACTTCATCTAGAAAAGTATCGGGGACTTCCTCAACAAGGGTGGTTCGTTCATGATCGGCATCTTCCTCTTCTTGATCACCGATGGTGTAATTTCCATTTATGAGACTAGTAGTGTAGGGTTCTACATGATTATGGTAGATTGGTTCTGCCCTTATAGTTACTTTGGTTCTGTATCGAGCCCTGAGAATCATATGCGACCAATCGGCTGATAGGTAACCGCCCATCTTGGCAGTGAAATCCCGTGATAGGCAGATGGCAAAGAGAGGAGGGAGATCAATGACCGATATGTCTTGGGTGAATGAAAAACTTGGGCATGCATGAATGGTAAGTTGAAGTCCTTTGATAACCCCAACAGTCTTAATAGCTGTGCCATCTAGTTGAACATCCCCTCTTGTAATTGGTGCATATTGTATGCCTAGTACATCTGTAATTTGTTTCGGCATGACAGAGCTACTGGCACTAGAATTGATCATGCAATTATGTACCGGGTGGTCGCCAATGATAAGGGAAATGTAGAATGGCGGTGTTTGTTTGCCGTAGGAATGATTTTCCCTTCCGGTTGACATGAATTTGTAGCATTTGTCACTCCATGGCTTGGTGATCCGCTGGTTGTACTAAAACTGTTCAAAGCTTCTCGCAACAGGTTTCTTTGGGAAGGGATCGAGAGTGCATCCCACATGGTAACGCTCAGATTGGTTTTCTTCATTTTTTCTACTATGCTAAAGGGAATCGCTCCAACTTTGATGACAATTTTTTGGGCATTGGGGTCCTCCTTTGGAAAATGTTTGTTGGGGACCGTGATGCCTAGAGAACCATCTTTCCCTGCGGTGTGGCTAGCCGGTGTTTCTAGTGATTTCTTTCCCGTATTTTTATCAACTGCCATTTGAAACCCAGGTTGAGAAGTGGACGCTAGATCAACTTCAAGAGGTTGAGGCTCCATTGCTCTCTTTTTGGAATGAGTGTTTGCTACCACTGATGAAGAATCTATATTCAATCCGCAAAAATCTTCTGCTTGCCAGTTTAGCAAAGCGGATTCTTCAGGTGCCTGCGGTTGATCTACTGCTTTTTGCATAGATGAATTGTTTGTTAACTCTAAAAGGGTAGATGCACTTTGAACCATAAGGGCCTGGCTAAGAACCCCATTGGGACAAAGATTTTGATTGTGAGGTTGAGAGCAAGGATAACACCATTCGTAGTCTTGAACTAGATTATTTTGAACAGGTACTATAGCTCTAGATGAGCTAGCTGCAAGAGGGTTCTGAAAGTTCAAGGGCCTAACATTTGCAACTTGAATTGTAGTTTGATTTTGAGGCTGATTGTTTCCTTGAAAAGGAGGATGGTTAGCCTGATACTGCTGATTTTGTGGCTGATACGGACGATTGTATTGAAACTGTTGCCTTTTGAGTGCAACGAGCTCATTTCTAAAATTTTTTAGTAGCGACTTGACTTCACATAGGTCATTTGAAGAGGCAAGGGAAGATTGATATGGTTTCTTGAAGTCTACTGGAATAGGAGCAATGATAGGCTGATGATTCGTAAGATCTGGAGAAAAGGGCATTGGTGGCCGTGGAGCTATCTTTCCAGCCTGAATCAAAGAATTCTCTGCACTTATGGCAACTTCATAAGCATCAGGCAGTGTAGTCCCTCCCATGGACTGGATCATAACTGCTACATCACTATTCAAGGCTCGTAAATAGTACAAGAATGCATTATGTGCAGAAGGCTTTACGAGCGCTGGAATCCTATTCCAAGTCCTATGGAATCGGAAGTTGAAATCACTCATGTATTCTTGGGAAGCTCTCTTTATGGTAGTAAGTTGTTCCAAAAGTGATAGGTGATCACTTTTGTCTTCGAATTGTTTACATAGCTTTTCTCCCAGCTCGTCCTAAGTGGTTATAGTGCCAACACCTATCTATTTTGCTAGTAGAAAGTTGAATCATACAGAGCATAATTATACAACTACAGAGCACGAAGATTTTTCAATGACCTATGTGCTACATAAATTTAGACTAGTACCTGCTAGCAATACCATTTGTATTCTATATCGATCACATGGCATTGAAGTATTTGGTAAACAAGCCCGATTTTACAGGGGCACATATGCTGATGGGTGCTCTTATTCCAAAATTTTTATTTTACAGTTGTGATAAAACCCAGGGAAAAGTAATTTTGGATCCGAACCAGTTATCCAGAATATTGTTGGGAGAAGACACGCAGGAAACTAAAGATACCATGCCCAATGCACATTTATATTGGTTACAATGCATGCCATCAGAATTAGAGGACACATATATCTTTCTACGTATAGGTATGATGCCATAAAGAATGAAATCGTTAGAGAAGAAATAAATCACCATTCGTGTGACACCGTTTATGTTAATTAGCGGTGACCTATACAAGTTAGGCTGACATGAAGTATTGCACTGATGTGTATTGGAACACGAGTGCACATATATCATGAAAGAGGCTCATGGTGGTATTGTAGGTGGGCACTATGTAAGTGACACCACTACGCACAAGATTCTACTCATTAGATTATGGTGGGAGACCCTGTATAAGGATTGTAAGGTGTATTACAAGGCCTGCGATCACTGTCACTACCTTGGAAAACTATGAAAAAGAGATGAAATGCCTTTACGACCTATTCTTAGTGCAGAGCCATTTGAAAAATGGGCTATAGATTTTATGGGACCTATTTTCCCAGCCGTGCGTAGAACTGGATCATGCTACATCATCACTTACACAAATTATCTGCCAAGGTGGAATGAAGCAACACCTACAAAGGATTGTACAACAACTACAACAACCAGGTTTTTATGGGAAAACATTATTACAAGGTATGGATGTCCGCTAAGTTTGACAAGTGATAGGGGCACAAATTTTTTGAATGAGACAATCATGATATTATTGGATGAGTTCATGATTGCACACTATAAGACTACACCATATCATCCTCAGGCAAATGGGACTACTGAGGCTTTTAACAAGATTTTGAGCCTGACATTGACAAAAATTTGTGATGTTGGAAGGAAAGATTGGGATGATAAATTTTCTTCTGTACTTTTGGCGTATAGAACAACATATAAGAGGTTGAACAAAGCTACACCATTTTAGTTAGTGTTTGGGGTAGAAGTAGTTCTTCCTATGGAATTCATGTTACCTTCTTTGCGTATTGCGCACACTAGAGGTCTAGCTGATGAACAAGCATTAGAAGAATGAATTGAAATTTTGATTAAGATGGTATGAGCGGTGAGCACTAACACATTGGATTCAGAAGTAAGAAAAGGATAGGTAGAAAGCATGGCATGACAGGCACATCAGGGACAAAAAGTTTGAGATTGGATAGATGGTGCTTCTTGTATGATTCTAAGTTTTTGCGCCATCTAGGAAAACTTAAAGTACATTGGTTATGACTCGTATGTTATCACTCACATACTTGAAACATGTGCTTGTCAATTAGAGGCACTTGATGGAATACAGTTACCCAGTTATTTCAATAGGATTAGGCTAAGCCCTACTATAAAATAAGTCTTCTTGGTGTTTGTAATAAGGCAGTGTTGGCATTAGCTTAGGTTTTCCTTTATGTATTCCTTTAATTTATTTCCTTCTTCATCGCTATGATTTGTCAATTTAGTTGGTGTTTTTGTGTAATAAGTGCATTTACGTGTTGGAAGCTAATTATAATTTATAGAAATTTGTATGCGCAAAGGACTGCACATACCATTTGTGTGGGGTGGCTATTGAAAAATGGGTACACATACAACAAACTACTACATGTGTTATTCAAGTTTGGAGAGTTGGTGGAAAGAAGATTGCTTCCAAACAAGGACCATGGATGGGGATAAATGAAGGAATAGTATAACACAAGGTAAGTAGCGGCCGTGGAGACTACCAGGAGAAGGTGTAGTGGTGAGGTACTCAAGCACATGAAAGCGCGCTAAAGAGAAATCTGTAGCTAGAAGGTAGGAAGGTGTGTTAGAAGGTTATATCTGAGGAGCGAAGGTGTGCTACGAGGAAATTGTGAAAATGGTCAATTAATGAGAGGATTGTTAGTAGGTGAAGAAGTAATAAATGCACTAACTTTTTGAATATCTATATAAGAACGGGATGCAAGTTCATTTTTACCATTGTAATCACAAGAATTTGAACGAGCTAAGTGTGACCGATATGAGTGAAGAGTATTGAGGTGTGGAGAGTGCAAAACCAGATGTGGAGATCCTATATTTTTGTGTAGAAGAAGCTTGCGTCCTCATTGGTGAAGGGTTTGAGTGAAGTAATGCATGCAAAAGGGATAGGGCACATGATTTCAAACTAAGGCATGCAGACTCAAGATAGGGTTTGGATTTGTTCACAAAAAAAGACATAAAATTGAGATTGTGATGATGGTACCAAATAAAGTACCTACCACAAGAGCCAAAGGAAAGAATAAAGTGGAGGCAAAAGTTTAAATTTCTCCCGAGAGTAATTTCTCAGAGATGGAATATCCAGAAGGCATGATAATTGGGCAAGAGTAGGATTCCCTCATGCATAGCTACAAGGTGAGTGATTACAACCACTGCACCTCTGATAATAAGAAAGAATTACATGCATTGTTAAGTACAAAGACCAAAAAGTGCATGACGGAGGATATGCCATATTTTGGTATATGATGACACCGGGGAGAAACTTTTAAAACAAGTGGGAGTGTATCAGTTGTATGAGCTCCATATTTTGGTAAATACGAGCATCTTTACTAGTGGCTAATGATCAAAGTCCATGAGGACTTCTTCTATTTTTTCGGAAGAAGGGTAAGGATTACAGCAACGCTGATCTCGACGCTAACAGGGTTAAAAGGGATAGGGGCAGATCTTGATGATGACCTAACTGATAAGGCATCAATCATGGAAACATGAAAGAAACTAGGTATACAAAAGGTCCACGTGGAATGGACATCGATAAACTGAAGAAGTACCCAGTGGTATAAGCAGCTACGCATTTGGTGACCAAGTTGAATGATTAAGAGAGATGGTTGTAGGTGAATAAAATGTGGCTCTATGTCGTAAGGAAGATGTCATAGGGGGTAGTGTATAACATAGCATGCTACATTACAGAGACCATCATTAAGGAAGCACACACTTGTGAAAGAATTAGTTTTGGCACTATCTTGTTGTCACTAGTATTTGTGGAGATTGGAGTGCCCAATGGGCCAAAAGACAAGATTTGGGAGTACCCCTTAGAGAAGGAGTCCCTCGCGAAGAGGTTTGTGAAGTATTTATGCAAAGGGTCAATGGGTGGACCATTTAAACAAAGGGCGGAGATGTGGTATGACTGGCTCCGTGGAACATTTGAAGAAGAGTGGCACATTCATGAGGAGTTACCAGCAGTGGTGGGTAAGGGCAGTCTAATTCGTGGTGTATCAACATTTCTTCATCATGTGATTTTCTATCAGGGATGGGACTTAGAGCCCATAGTGCAAACTTTCATATGCCTTCACAACACACTACTTCCAAGCATCAGTCCACTGATTCACTGATGTGCGTTGACTGAATTTTAATGTGGATAAGGTAGATTGTGACTACCACACTTTAAGAAAAATATATATACATCCAGGCTAGATATCATATATTGAAATGCTCATATAAGACGTTATAAACATGAATCATGTAAGCTTGGCTATTGGTAATAGTGGAGCCATGCTTGTATACATTCAACTTAAGCCTAATTTGGAGGGTAACAAGTATGTAGAAAATGAGTTCGTGCTCTTAGGGCCACCAAAAGGTAAGCATACGGTGGAGAACGTGCCTGCCCCATAACCTGTAGAAACCATAGTAGTGGATGAAGAGGAAGAAGGGCATGAAGATAGTGGTGGTTGTGTACATAGAGGCCGGAGGTAGCCTACAGAAAAAATGGAGACTGAGCGCGTAAGTACCCCACCACAAGTACAAGAAGAAGAGGACTTAGAAGCAGTCAAAGGAGAATGAAATTTCAAGAGGGTGTTCAGAAGAACAAGAACACAAGGCATTGAGACTCCACAGTCAATACAAAGATCACCATGACTCTCTCCTCAGAAAGAGAAAACTAGGAGGAAAAGGAGAAAGCTGAGGCTAAATGAGGAGGCAGAGGAATCTGTGGAAAGTGTGCTTGGATCTCCTATACAACCAAAGGACATGGAAGAGCCAAGGGATGAATACATAAAAGATAAAGAGGAAGAAGGAAAAGAGGTTGAAGAGTTGGAACATGACACCACTCAGCACATTGAAGACCCAAATCTGAACGTTGGCACTTAGGTACCTAAGGGGCCAAGGAGGAAGCAAACAAGTGGAGAATATAATGTTCCACAAATGGGCTATGATGAGGAAACAAACAAAATTTTCCACGCCTGATTCCAATATACAGTGGGCCTCAATGAGTTGTATGGATGGGAGTTGATGGACCCTGACATGGAAACCACGTGCACAAGGAAAAAATTATCCTGGTCCATGCAAACTCACATGGACGAGCCCAATTTTGATGTATGCAAAGATTCCTATGTGTCCAAAATAATGAGAAAGGCACCATAGAATAAACACATAACCATCAAACCCACAGTTATGTCTAATGAACAGGTGATTAATGCATCGGTGAAGGTATCTACAGAGGTGACGCGGTGAAATGTAGTTAAGGCTGCAACAATTAGAGTGCTAAGAGAAGATATCAAAGCCAAAGATGTCAAAATAGTGTGTCTAAAAGGAGAAAAGGACCTAGAGAAAAAGAAGAATGGGGTTCTCATCACCATGGTAGAGGAGATCGACGATCATGTCTTGAAGGAAAGACTGCACCTGGAGTCCAAGGTACCTAAGATATTCCTTTGACTATGCATTCTTTGCATACCTTGGTTGATCTGGTGCTTGAAGATGGACCAATTCACATTCCAGTGCCAAAGGACCCTGAGCAGGAAGCATAGAGAGCAATGGCTTCAGTGGTTAGAAAGATTTCGTCTTATGAAGCATTACTTCAAACCTTGTGTTGTCGCCAAATCACTGCACCCTCCGAATGGCCAGGATGTGAATAGGACGTTCAGTGTGATTGGGACACATGGGATCACCTCTCAAGCTGTGGGACTTGGGCTCGAGGTGAACCTCCGGAGAAGGCCGGCTTCCTCTTCCTAAACTAAGTGTTGTACTACTCCTAGTGTAACAAAAATGATTATCTAGTCCTATGCTAACATTTTCATGGGGTTTTAGGGAAAGAGATTTACAGAAATGAAACTATACTAGGGATGGTGATGCACCAAATAAAGGGTGTTTCCAGACTCAGGAAGGGTTAATTTGAAGAGGGTGTGTGCACCACAGGTCAACTTCACCTACTGCAACTTAGAGAGGGTACAGGATACCACAAACTAAGAGACACGTGTTCCCTTTGTTAAACTTTATCAGACCGAGAAATATACCAGTTTCCCAGTGAAGAAGGATGAACTCAAGAAGGGTGAACAGACACCACAACTCAACTGCATGCAATACTCCACCACTCGATAAGCACAGAACTCCAAGAACCTGCAATAGAAACTTAAACTTGCACAGTGTACCTGCAAGTACGAGAAAGGCACAAAGAAGCATAAAAGGATGAAAGGACCGAGATTAGTCACAAAACACACACTTTTATTGCTTCAATAACATGCACAATGCATCATACATTCAGAAGAGGCAATAGTTTGCATTACAGTCTTGAAGAGGAGGCTTGAAAGTTCTCTCAACACACAAGAACAACTTGCAGAAGAGAGAGGATTCTTGAAAAGTATACACTCGCCTGAGATATCTAACTGTCCAACTTGTCTGAACTATTGGAACCCTTTGAAATGAGCTTCCAACTTACATTTATAGAAGAATATGTGAGAAAGAAGAGGAAATGGTCATAATTACATTCCTAAAATGAAGGCCCATGATGTATTTATTACAGTTAGTTGAACCACTTGAGAAGGTTCCATCATGGGTCATTAATTGCCTGATGACCTAGTCTTCTCAATTAATTAAAAGAATATTTAAATAAAATATTTAAATAATAATAATAAATATTATTATTAAAATATTTAAATAAAAATATTAATTTAATTAACATAATGTCGGGACCCCCCCGTTGACCCGTTTGACTTGAAGAGGAGGAGGGTCCATGTGGATAGAGTCTGCACAAATCTCAACTCGGTGAGTTTCGAATCCTCTAACTCGGTGTTGGAATCAATTTTGAACCCCACACTAACTCTTTCCTTGCTTTGGCAATCAGATTCTTTTTCATTGAGTCCTTCAAATGGTGAGCTATCAAACTCGATTCTTATCATTTTCCTCTGGTTAACTCGAGGCCATTTATGCATTCCACGTTCAAACTTCATGAAACATCACCACGAGCTCCCTGCGAAGTCATCGAGCTCTTCATCCAGCAAACGATCTTACCTTTCCTGGGCTCAAACTCACTTGAATACCAAGCTTAACCCAATATTTCTAAAAAGAATGGTTTTACCACAATGCTCAAGATTCTTCCTCATCATATAACACTTGTAGTAAGAATGTTTTGGCTTTGCCATAATAAGCACAATTTGTACCTTCCAAACAATGAGAAAATGCCATTACCAATAAAGACCTAATACTGCCATGATGATGACCCAGGCTCATGCCCATAACATGTCGATAGACACCCTTGAGACCGATTTTTGGCCAAAGAACCCTTCGGTATTTTGGCAGTGCACTCGGCAAATCTCGGCTCCAATCAACAATTATGCCACTATTGGGATCTTAGTATGGCATAGGTAGCTGTGAGCTACACAATATACTCATTTTTCCAGAAACTAAAAAGATCCTTTATGTTACAATCTGCAACACATAAAAGAAGCCCTTCAAAAAATACATTGAACAACTGGGGCAACCAAGAGGACCTTGGAAAAATGTACAGGTAACAACCATATGAATTCTTCCTTAGTCGTGGATCAAAGCTAATAGAAATAAAGCTAGATAAAATTAGCTTGAAACTACAGTATAATCATCCATTGTAAAAAACAAGTTTCTCTGAACCTGGTAAAAGAATACTTTTTATTGTCTGATTGGACGTACATAATGGAAGGGTATAAATATTGCCTATTGCCCTCAGAGTTTCTCAAAGAGACCATTTACAAGTAACAAGGATGTGGCATACAAAACGGCCAACCAGGTATTTCAGAGTTGACCTTCACATTCAATTCATTTCTAGGAGAAAAATGCTGAGCAATATGAATCGTTTCATTCTGCACCGTAATAAACCTTCATCTCCTGATTCAGGCAAATTTTATGAAGCCTTGAATAGCGTGACTCCAATCCATCGTACACGGCAGTGAATATTTGTTTCCTGCAGCTGCTTGCTGGAAGTGCTAAAAACGGCTTCTACTATACTGCAACATGTCAACTACCTGGTGCGTGGGAGTTTGCCTCGTGACCACCGAATGCTCAATCCCGAACGGGAGTTGGGAGAAGTATGCTTGCATAGGCAAACTGATCAGGTCAAACATCTGTTTGTTGCATTCGGTGAAACATATCAACGCTTCGTGAGGAAACTCGTGTCTTCTGTAAGCTGCAATTATGGTATTCCATGAGAAGGCATCTCTTTCATGTGAAAGCATATTCCTGGAAATGACAGGTCTGTAATAGTTGAAGATATGTAATACGGGTTTACATGTATGTCCACTGCATGGTAAGCAGAATGTGTGGAGCCTCCTTCACCTATCTCCGTGTAATACTTGATTTTGGCCAGGCTCGGACCACCACGTCCAATCCTATTAAACACTTCAACTGTCTCAAGTCCCACGTTCCTGACTTACTTTCCGAGTAACTCGCACAAAGACTCGGATCCTGTTTACACAGCCCGTGTAGAAGTCTGATTATGGTTTTCCATCCCAATATTTCCACGCTTGGCAGTGTTTACCTGAATCTCCCCTACGCGGAGTGAACAGCTTGGACTGCCATCGTCAAATCTCTGACCTCGGCATACTAGCTCCAAATCCCCGCTTTATGGACAGCCACATAGCCGAGTTGACAGGTTCTGCATGGAAAAAGTAGTTTGAATTGCCTTGGTTCAACCGACTTGAATATCCCCGTTCCATGCCAAATCCTCCTTTTGCCAAGTCAAATTGGCATGGCGTTTGTATCAAGGAAGTCTGCAGGATATGTGTGGGGATCTCAGACTTATGAATCCAATTTGCCATACATTGCCTTGGCAGGTCGGTTCCCAATTTCCGCTTCTTGACTTGGTCATACCACCCCAAATCTCCCCCGCGTGGAATTTCTTCTTTGGCTTGCCATCCACGAAAACCCACTTGGCATTAGGCTTCTCGGATTCCCATTTTAAGCAAATAACTCATGAATACCTTAGTGCGGGGTTGAGGCATTATTTATTTATTTATTTATCTGACTAGGCAAAGAGCTGAAAATATCCCACGAGCAGAACTTTCATGTTGGCGCTCCACCATAGCACTTCCACCTGGCAATTGGTGTTCATTTCTCCAACTCACAGAAATCCGATTATGGTTTGCCATGGTTTTATCACGCTTGGCAATGTTTTCTAAAATTTCCACATTCTTGGCAAGATGAAACTCGGGGCCCCCCTTTGCTCGGAGACCTTGTGTTGGTTTTCCATTAACTGAAACCCACTTGGAAATCATCATGAACTTTTCCCATGTGTGGAAATATCATATTGGTTTGCCACAACATTATCTCCATCGCGGCTTCAAAGGCCTGAAACTCCCTCTTATCGCAGAAACCTTGTCTTGGTTTTTCATTTCAACATTTACCTTGGAAAACTCATTTGAATATCCCATGTTGAAGACTGACCCGCGGAACCTAGACATCATTTGGCCAATTCGACCAGTAAGAAACAAAAATATTCCCTAGAGATCCCAAGGCTCCACGACATTGTTTAGCTTGAGCAGGTGCGCTAAACTCGCTGACTTCCTTGATAGCTTGTTACATGCCAACTTTGAGTGAGTTGACTTTGCCTAGAAACTGTCTTTAATGCATCCACACGAAATGAGTTGCCTTGAATTATCCATCATGCTCGATGAGTCCCATCGATAGGGCTCCATCACGTATCTTTGTTTACGCAACGATCTCCATTCATTTTATGGCACTCTTGATGCCTTGGCTTGTGTTTGAATCACCCTAGCTCTGCAGAACGTGTCCTAAAAGAAGCTCACCACATGATCTCCAAAATGAACGAGTCGCTAAGATGAGTCAAATTCCTTATTTCTGCCTTCGCTTCCGCCTGTGGCTTGAACCTTTCCAATTCGTTGAGACTTTATTGATAGCTCGAACTTTGACTCTCCCTGACTCGGCCTTAACTTCTGCCTGCATCGATCTCTACCGAGATCCTTATAGAGTTCCCTTCATTCGTCAATTTTCAACGAGCTATATTTTGCATTAACAAGACCTCATCGAGCTCTTACAACTGAGAGTCTCTACTGATGATTTCCGAGATGACTATCAATTTGACACCGGGTTCTCTATCAACTCGACCCCGAACTCTTCACTGAGTTGAGATCAACTGGGTGCCTTTTGATGCTAGGTGATCTCTCATATGCAATTTAAGAATTATTTTTAATTATTGCATCTCGATAATAACCGAAGGTGGGTTCCTGGGACTATTATTTTTATTTTGAACGTGATAGGACCCCATTGTCCAATCTTGCCATGTGTGTAAAATTGGATAACACCTTGCAAGAGGAGCTGAAGAAAGTAGACTAGGCATTGACTATATGTGCAATTCTGGAGTTAATAATAAGAATCAGGGCCATGGTAGAAGAAAATGAAGTCCTGAAGGCCATGAAGGATGAGACTTTGGGGTGCGTAGAGAGATTGGTGCTAGTAAAACAAAAGCGTGAGGCCCTTATAGTGGCCCAAGAGCCCCATAAGGATAGATTGGATGAAATTAGAAAGCTTATATCACAAAAGATGGATCTTCTGGAAGGAAGGGTGATTGGTAATGTCCAACTTTGTTATAGTACTGTTAGAACGAGAAGGATGGGATCGCACAAGATGAGTTAGATTCTATTGCAACAGATATTCTAGAAAAGACAGAAGCTGCGCTAAATGATTGGCAAACTTTAGAGGTAGAGATAAAAGAAGAATATCTGGAATTGATTATTCCGGTTGAAACAAAGGATGTTGCAAGGTAAAAGTTCATTCTTTAGTAATTTTTTACATTTATTCCATTCCTTATTCTTTATTCTTTAAATATCAAAAGGTGACCATTGTCGGGGTGACAATGCAATTTTGGGTGTGATAATGTTGAGAAGACAAATTATGACACTTAGCAGAAGGCACACAAAATGTTCATGCGTGGGAACAAGGCATGTTGAAATTTGTGGAAGGATAGGGAAGGAAACGTGCATGAAAGATGGACAGATTCAAGACTTAGCCATTTTAAAGATTATAGGCTATTTTTGGCGATAGCATGTGGAGCACACAAACAGGATAAAGACTTGCACGACATGCATAAGATATTTTTGGAAGAGCGTCTACTAAGCGCTTTGCATGGGTTCAAGTTAATAACAGGATTACCACTTCCAGTTAACTAGAAGAGGTCTATTATTAGTGCACTTGAATGTGTTTCTATTATGGTAAAGGTGCATGGCTATTTTCAGCATGTGGCCTATTTTGGGAATTATGTAAGTGGTGAATGGTAAGTCCTCACCCTTATAAATATGTAGTGATCTGTGTAGAATAGAGAGAACTGGAGATGAGCTATTGTGAAGTTAAACTGTCGGATTTGATGCACGCATAAGTTTATGATACTGAATACTATAATAAGTTTAAGTGTATTTATTATGTTTAATATAATGGAGTGCATTGACTGATTCAAGGTATTAAACATGATCATAACTAGATCTTGCATGGTTGAATTCATTATGGCTATTGTTTAAATTCATTAGTCCTTAGATATAGATATGGAATATGCTCTGTAAAATGTTTATACTATTTATGGATCTGAATGCATCAAATTTTCATCTTGCTAACATCCTGCACAAGCAACCCTAAAGATGGGCCTGATACATTTACACTCTTTGGGAAAGCGCTCAGTCTAGGCTGAGTGATGTGCCAACATGCCTAGGTTATTTCTAGTAAATTCTAGGCTGCATTAGACACCAACCATAGATTAAAATCATTTAATTGTTGGTGAAATAATTTATCACAAAGAAAAATTAGTGAGTTTTCACCAACGCTCCGGGAATAAGTCCCTCCTCTTAGTAATGGCGAAGGCTCTTGTTTATTGAATGTAGAAAAATAAAGATTAGTGGGTGATTGTAAAGCCGAGGATCACATAGGAATACTCCACTAGACCTATGGAAAATATGCTTGCTACTTAGTACAAGGGAAGAATTTTCTTAGAAAAGGAGGTAGAGGGGAGTAAGAATGTAGTGAAGGGAAGGTTAATTTTTTGAATAGGAAACTTCATAGATTTCACAACATTAACTAGAGTAAATCCACACTTAATTAGAATAATTCAACCAGTGCAAAAAACAATGAGACTAATAAACCAAAGACACACAATTCTATTGATTCATTCATCAAAGGTACAAATTCCTTTCTTGGGTTTTCAAGATCACCATGCTTATAAAGTTGAGTATGCAAGAAGTAGAGGAAACATAGAAAAGAGGGAATAAAAGAAAGTAATCTTTTACTTTTATCTAGTAGAGAAAAATGCTATCCACTATCAACTCACAATTGACAACCCTTTGGAATGGAGGATCCATTCCAATTTATAGATTACAAAAATGACTCTTTTTATCTACCCCCCACATGACTTTTCACCTTTCCCATCACTTGTGACCTTTCATATTGCTAGGGAAAAAAGTGAGTCCTTTTTCTTATTAATGAAAAATAACTCTTACAATGTCATAATTAAAGGTCACTTAAGTGAATAAGACAAAATAGTGAAAAAGTACATTCTTAATGAAGAATTAAAATATGGAGAGAGAATAAAGAAGAGAGAGAGAGAGGAAGGAATGTTGATCAATCTGATGAAGATGAATCCTCTGCCGATAAAGAACTATAGACTGTTAGAGAACATTGAGGGAATACTCTTGGAATGATTTCCTCACCTTTGAAACTCTTTACTGAAATGGGTTTTCGTAGGTGCCACATTGTCTTCTATGGAATACAAAACAAAAATTCAAAGCATTGATCCAAGTTTCAGGAACACTGCCAAGGGTCTTGCATTGGTTGAACTAGAATTGATGATCTCTTGTAGTATTAGAGATTGAACCTTATAATTTTCAGGTGAGATATTCCAAAGTGTCTTCATTGAATGAGAAAGGGATCTCTTGTCTCTTTCTTGACCAAATCTTGAAAGGACTTAAGGATCTCTTCCATGGATGAATGTTCATTGAGTGGAGGTGACCCAAGATTCTGTACACTATTGTTGATACCTTCCAAGATATGGGATGCATGCTCTCCACAAGAATCAAGCTCAAAGATAGCATCATTTATCATTTCATACCTAGCACTTATCGTGTGATACCATATGGGAGATAAGTTTTTCAGAGATGAAGGTGAATACATTTTTGCTCACTAGGGAGTGAGAATCAAGATTGCTCATTTCAGATACCAATGGAAACACACTATCTTAGTGGGATTTTTCTTTATCAATCTTCCTTGGTCACTTTCACTTTAGAAGAAGTGGTGAGGGAAAATTCAAACAATGAGAGAACTTCAGGAAATAAGTGTACCTTTCCTTTATTCAAGAATACTTTCAACCCACTTATCATTAGATCTCCCTTGCATTATGTATCCTTATGCTCTTCTTGATCAACTAAGGGTTCAAAATGATTGATGGGAGAGAATGAATTCTACATAGGAGGAGGTGTCACTACATTGGGTTATAAGAATGATTACACATAAGCAATGAGAGTTCTCACATGCTCCTCCAATTACTCTAGGCATTTTTATTTGTACTCTTCATTCCGAGCAAGCAAGTGGGCCACAAAACTCCTTGAACATAATGTGCATCACCTTTGTGCATGGCTTGACCACAAGGAGATTTGGGTCAACTCATATCATCCTGATTCATCTCTTCCACAGGTTTTGCAAACTTTTGTCCAGAGAAACCTCCACATACTAGGTTCTAGATTCCCCACTGAAGAAATGAGAGGTTACCTGTGCTTTCTTGCTCTGTTTTGTTTTCATGAATTTTGAGATATCCTCAAAATTAGGTGTTGCATCTTGTTGCACCGTATCCTTGAACTCACTCCCAATCAAATCCTAAATCCATGGGAAATTTTTTCCAGAGTAGTACATAATATCAGGCATGGGGGAACTTTCAGGTTTATGATAGGGGATCACAACTTGCTCACGGTGGGATGACTCTGCTGCCAAGGAAGATACACTTGGATGCCATTAGTGAAAAGGAAGATTTTGAAGGATTAATTTCACCTTGTTCGAGAGGCTCAATAAGATCTTCAATGATCTTATCCTTATTACAGGGCCTCCTAGGATGGGAATCTTCAGTGTGCTCTTCCTCCAAAATATTTTTATTTGAACTTCTTCTGAGTGAGTGTAACCCATTGCCTTCTTGGATGCCCTTGAGGAAGTGTGATATATGTCTAGATAGAGTCATAAGACCACCATAATCGTTGAAAGCATTTCTATTTATTTTGAACAATTCCCTTGATCTTTAGATTAATACTACAGTCCTCTCCTTAATATCACCTAATTCTCTGGTGTTCCATGGAGTCAGAGGAAGGGGTGAATATTACACTACTTAGTACTTGGGATCAAACAATTATAAACCATTATCTTTTTCCCCTCAATGATCTAATAAAATTTGAGATCCCTCATCTGATCTACTATCATTCACATATAGTCCCTTTTCTGTACCTCAAAATCATCAGTGAAATTGACCCAGTAGTCTTCAATTTGGGGTGTATGGTGCAAACCTAGAAAGGTGAAAGTCTCTGGATTTCTCTTGATATTGAAGTTCAGACCTAGATGTGTAGGAGTAGAGACTGAGGGAAGTGAAGGATGCTTCGATGTTTTTTGCATTTGTGACATTCTTGTATGCATATATTCCCAAGGATTTGGGAAATAACACACCTTTCTTTTTTTATTCTTACACTTGACATGAATGTGAGTTAATTATTTCACATTTCAAACATTATGATTTTATCACTCAGGTACCTAGTGTAGCTTGCGAAGGAGCAAGATCATAGCTGAGACTATGATGTAGGTGAAGGTAGGGAACTAGATGAAGTGGCTCTCATAATTTTCAATCAAGTGAAACTTATTGAGAAGAGATCCTCTGCTCTGGATTTGCCTCAAGGATCCTGATAATGAACATGGTGAATCCATCATTCACCTTGACATAGTGGGAATTACTCTTTATGCGCTCACCTATAGATACTTCTCATGTACAGGTGATTTTTGAGGCACACAGGGAGTTTTTGACAATCCTTTGAATGGTTTTGTGAATGTAAGGACATACACAATGTAAGAAGTCATGGTGAACTTCTTAGTGGAGGATAACTACAACAACTACCCATGGATGTTGTCACTGATGATCTACCCCAATCCACCACTTGGTTTCCTTCATAGCCACGAGGATGAACTGAGCCATCCAATATTGGAAATATTTCATTCTTTCTTCCCCCATTACCCTTCTTAGAATAATAATGGCATTAGAAATAAGCCTCATGAAATTAATTTCTTGACAGGTTCTTGGGAATACAAGAAGGCTTTCTTCCTTGTTTGAGCCATGAACTGAGTGTTAGGCCTTACAAATATGAATCAATCTTCACCCACTCATATGAGGAAAATTCTTTGGTTATGATGACCATGTTTTTACTTGTGGGAATCTATATAGGCACTGAGAAATTCCCTTCGGTGTTAGAACTATGAGGAGTGAGTTGTCATTTACCTGAATTGTTCTATGGAGTCAACATCATAGTGTTGTGCACATATCAAGACTAATTCAGTGTATCTGAATAGAAAATGGATGAACTCCTGCCTTGAATAGTTCACTTGATAATATTTTATCTTCCACTGGTTCATGAGGTCTACCAAGCATTTTGTTTTTCAAGTCTTCTAGATCCATGTGGGTGACATCATTATCTCCCACACCAGGGTATTTAGTGATCACAAGTAGAAATATGCTCCAAACCTAAATACTTGAACTTTAGATGTCAAAATGTAGTGAGATAGGTGGAATTTTTTAGTTGAAACAAGTGATTTGAGATCAATTGTAAGACTTTCTATTTTTAACAGGTCCTATCTAGGACATCTATTTTTAGTAAGTTTTCACAATTTTATCCTTCTAATGTTTTTTACTTGTTTAGAGTATTACGGGTGATGAGAATTTTTTATTTTTGGAAACTTACTATATTTTGACATGTGGATCCTTACACACTTTAATTTTTTGGAAGGGTGTCTTCTGGATGTTTGATTGAATGGAAATGGTCTCAAAATTTTAGGTTTTACTTAAGGACTTTTGCTCCAGTTTTTGAAGTTTTTCATCTGCAGGTCTCTTTATATCTAAAAAGGTAACCTCCATGGATCTGAAAATTTTAGATGTATTATTGTAAATCATATAAAGATAATCAATGGAAAATACTCTTATAGTCATCTCAAATGCATTTTTGGGAGGATTACACAGGTAAAATTTTGTTGAAAACGAGTGCACAGTTAAAGATTTATTAGAAATTTTCCATGTTGGAACATGGATGTGTAGTGAAATTTCAGCAGCATTTCTGGTGAAAATGGATAGGTTTGTGATGGAAATACAACAACACTTTTAATGATTAAAATGGATAAGTGTTGTTCGAGAGGTGGAGAGTTATTCAATTTTCTTGCAAGTTTTAACTCACCTATTTGACCTCATAGCTTAACTAGGGTTGGGATATGGTTGAAGTGGAGTTTCACCTATACAAGAGGGATAAAAGGGGTACAATGGACAAAAAATTGTGACTTGACTAGATGGTGACAAGTGGCAGACTTCTAGTTCCTTTTGGGTGAGATGTAAGGAGCTGGGAATGAGCATCAAGGGGAAAAAATTGAGTTTTCATGTGACCAGAGCTACATGGAAGGAATGGGGTAAAAATTTTGTGTCCTCATTATACCCTTTGACACATTAGGGACAATGGGGACAACATGAGTGAAAAAGTGTGACCTGGGTTCAATCACATGAAAGGGAACAAGGCAGAATGCAAGTTTTTGAAACCTAGGTACAAAAGTGGTGAGGGGTGAGTTACGAGAGGTTTGCCATGATGGGGGGTCACAATTTTGTTGTCCCCTTTGTAAAATTTTCACCTTATGGACAATCCAAGTGGATAGAGAGGGTGAAAAAGTGTACCCGAGGTGTTCATCTATCATGAAAAGTTAGGTCAAACAACTTAATTCACTTCATTTACTCACCCTAACACCCAAAGTCATGCTCTTAAGTGATGAAACTTCAAAAATGATGGGGGGATCACACTTTGGTGCCCCCCTTATCCCATTTTAACCTCAAGGATAATCCAATGGGATACCAAGGGTGAAAATGTGTGACAAATGAGTTTTAGAATGTTGATGTCACCCATCGAGTGCAAATCAAGACATTGAGAAGTGCTTTTTCTACCCAAGAGCATGGAAGAGTGTTTTGGGGTCAAACGTTATATTATTTTGATTCCATAACACATATTGAGATCATTCCAATCCATTATTAGGATCCAATTATTCCTTAATATTTTAGGTTTAATGCCCTATTCCATTCTTGACTTGAAGGGGTGGCTGCGGTGTCCTGGATTCTCGTAGAAGAATTTTGAGTCTTAAGAACAAAATTGATGTGTTTGTAATGTAGAGGATTCTAAGATATTTAAATTGATTATTTTATTACCTCTAAAATCCTTTTGTAACTCCCATAATCATCCAGAAAAGTTTTCTTTCATCATTGGATCCTTCATTCCTTGCACCCAAAATGGTCTGATCTTACTTGTTGATTCCTGACATCAATTTATTCCACCAAATTTTACATAAAATGTCTTGGATGACTTCATTTTAATCCAAAAAATCCACAAATGATTTGAATATTCCCTGTAATACTATGGAGGAGGGTGTTTACTAGTTGCAAAATGGCCAAAAATTTTTCTAGGCCTTTAGGAACAGTTCTTCTTCTTAGAATCTTAGTGACTTCATTCAATCACCTTAGGAATCCATCCATACACATTAAAATACACTCGAAAATATTGTATAGCATGTTTCTCTGAGTGAGAATGAGGGTGAAAATGTAGGACAGTGACTAGAGGAAGTGTGCATGTGATTGGGAGATTTTCAAGTGTGGGCTTAGTTGTCATGGTCATTCTTTTTAATTTTACATGCTAGAAATTTAGCATGACAACATTAATGATGAGGATTGAATACATCCCATCAACACCAGTCTATTGGAATAAAATCCTCTAATTCACGAACTACCTAGAGTATCAAGAGAGAATTTTCCAAAATTTTATGGATATGGAAAGCAACATCCATATGAGCATAGTATAGCCTTCATCACATCCTATGACATTCTTCGAGTAGAAAATGAATATTTTGTTATTAATATATTCATGGAGTCATTACAAGATTCCATTGTAGAATGGTTCTACAATTTTCCATCTTGCTCAATCATTGATTGGGAATGTAGATGTTAAAAATATTATTGGTGTTGAAATGTGAGACAAAAACTAAACTTAATTCCCTAATATAATCTTCTCAACAAATACCTCTGATATAGAAATGGATGGAAAGAAGGAGAGGGACAAATACATGTACTTACCTATAAGTTTCACAACTCCTTTGATGCGTTGGATTTTATCTTGGATGGAAGTTGGATTGCTTCAGATTTGATGTGGAGAAATTTGAGCAGCACCTCCCCTTGATTACATTGAATTTCTAGACGCTTGATAAATGATGAATTGATTGGAGTGGATTGATAGAGTGGATGATAAAAAATGGAAAAATTTAGTTATGGATTCCTAAGATGGCTCTCATGGAGGAGGAGAGATTAATTTATAGTTAATGAGTGGAGGATTCAATGGCTAGGATGAAGCCAAGTTGGATTTGGATCAAGGGTGGAGGATACATGTGAGGAATGGAAATTTCTAGAATTTGAATTTAGAAGATTCAAAGGAGAGTGGAAGGTTTATTTGAATTTTTAAATATGAATGAGGGAAATTTAGAGAGGATTTTAGAAATAGAAGCCTCTAGATTTAGAGGTGAGGATGTGATTAGGATTGGAATTAGATTAGGTTAATAAATGACGATTAGGGGTGAGGTTACATGGAAAAGATAGGTGTAGGGATGTATAGGGTAGGTGGGTAGCTAGAAGTAGGAATATTAAATTCCTAGAAAATGTTAATGAAGGATTAAAATAGTATAATAGGATATTGTTAATGAATTAAAGGATTATGGTTTAAGATGGGATATAATAATGGAATAAAAGGATTTGGGATAAATGATAAAGGGGGTAAATATGATAAAATGGATTAAATAATAATAATTAATCTTGAGACTAATTATTATATGGATGATGTTGGGTTTTTTCCAGGACATGTTAATCATAATTAACCATATCGACATTTTGGATGTCTACATTTTCCCCCTCTTTGTATGGTTATTGCTTAGGAATGACTGTTCAAAGAAAAAGAAGAGAAAATGTTAGAATGGTGATATGATGCCCCCTCGAGAGGTTAGGAGGGGAGCGAACAATTCAGGTAACCTCTCGAAAAGAAGAGAGGTTCAAGTTAGTAGATGAGAGAGAATATGATTAAGATTAGTGGATTATAGTATTAAAGGATTAGGAGAGAGGACTAGAAGATTAGAGGATTATTGGATGAAGAAATTAAAGTATTAGGAGATATTGGATTTTGGATTGGAGGATGCCCTAGTCAAGGGGTGAAAGAATTAGAGGATTTTGGAGTATAGGATGCCCCAGTCAAGGGGTTAGGATTGGAGATTGGGTATTTAGATTTGATGATGTTGGATTGGATGATGTTAGATGTGATGATGTGGGATTTGAGGATGCTAGAGTTGAGGGTTGATTGATTGGATGGGAAGATAGGATAGAAGATTGAGGGTTCTTGATTAAATAAGGATTAGTGTTTGGATCAATTTATATGATAGGATATGAATGAGGAGAGGATTAGGATGATGATTGATGAAGCAATAAGAAATTTTTCTTGAGTGTGATTGATAAGAGGACATTAGAAGATGGCCCAGCCGAGGGGTGGTGATTTTGGATGTTGGATGCAAGATGATAAGATTTGGATGTAGAGATTGATTTGATTGATAAATGATTGATTGGATAGGAGGATGAGGAGGTTATATAGTTAGCTAGATGATGACGAGGATTAGGTGTGGATGATGATAAAGATAAGAGATAATAATATAAGGGGGTGTGCTTCCATAAAGTGCCCACTGTAATCATCATTAACAAGTGCTTAATGTGGCATAAAGCAAGATGCACCATGGTATAAAGACCATGTTGACTGAATTTCCAAATGCTCTTGTCCTCGTATCATTTGACAAAACAATGTTATAATGCTCCTCATATAATTGAGCTAGAAAAAATGGCCTCGTATCATCATCCGAAATGTAAATACAAAAAAATAAGGAAACACACACAAGCAAAAACACACACATTGTATTTTTGTATATTGTTTTTGTTTTTATGGATTGTTTGAATGTTTTGATTTTTATATTGTGGATTTTGGATGTTTGGATTTTTAGAGGTTTAGATTTTTGGATTTTGGATTATGGATGTTGGATTTTTGGATGTTTAGATTTAGGGATTTTGGATTGTGGATGTTGGATTTTGACATTTTGGATGGGATAGGGTATGTAAGGTGGGATGTGAATTTATCTTATAAGTTTCAAAGTATGTTTGGGTAGGATGAAAGGGAAGGATTGAGGGAAATCAGATAGGTTGGATAGGATATGGATTGGTTGATAGGTTAGGATTAGATGGGATGTGGGATGTAAGATATATAAGATGAGGTATGTGGTATAGGATAAGATGGGGGATATAGAAGATGATAAGATATGCCCCTAGGTATAGGGGGATGGATTGAGGGATAGATGTGGTGTGCCCCCATGTGTAAAGTAGGGTGGCCTATGTGGATGGATGATTGGGTTTGATTTTCCCCAGGTGTAGGGTAGGATGGGAAGTGAGTGGTATTTAAAATGGATGATTCCCACAGTGGATGGTAGTAAGGCTTCCCCCAGTCATGATGATGATGGTTGGAAAATGACATGAGGAGGATTAGATGAAAAGGAAAGGATCATCATCTTCCCACAGATGTTTGATCTAATGGAAAAAGGATGTGGATGTGATGGATGGAAGAAAAATAACATCAACGATGAAAAAATATGAGCCTAATGACACATTTTGTAAGGCAAGAGTTTGACTAAAACAAAAGTGTGACCAAAGTCTAAACAATACCTGACAACATGCGAGCACTATGTCTCTGTGAGATCAAAGTGTGTGTGATTGTGATGGTTAATTGCTACTTGAAGTGAAGACGTAATGGGTAGTATGTGAAGACAAAATAGCCAATGTATAGGGAGTGATTAATTCAAATAGGTAGATCGAAGGTGAATGGAAGGCTAAGCCGTGCATTGCTACACTGTCAGCCAGGTGTCCATTGCCCCAAAAAAAATACATATGATTCTTAAACATTTCTCTACTGCCAACCAAGTGTCCATAGCCCCGGTAGAGTTTCTAGAAACACCCCTAGAGAGAGTCTTGAGGTGGATTTGATTTGATATATATATATATTTGATATGATTTTTTACTTTTTTTTGCTTTTTTTTGTTTTTTGTTTTTTTATATTTGGATTTTTGTTTTCTTGCATAAAGAGGTTCCACTCTCTTGAGAACTCTCAAGGGATTAATAATCACTAGTGGATTGATAGGGGGATGGAAATGAGAGTGGGGATGACATTGGATAGAGTATTAAAAGACACAACTAAGGGTATTCACCACAAGTTGATTAAGTGTGTTAAAGTGTGTGGATCTTTAGGAGGACAATTGTGCTTGAATGTTGGAGGTAATGATAGACCAAGGTCACATAATTGTAGTAGGTACTATTGAATTACAACATGTGTGAACAAGCTGATCAAGTGTTCAAATGAATTGATTGGAAGAGGATATAAATGGATGTGATGATAAAAAATGGATTAGATGCAAAGGGATTTGGATGTTGGATTGAAAGGGGATGAGTGGGAAGGAAAGAACATCCGTGCACAGGTGAAAAAATACGTGCTCAATATATTTTTAGTTGTTTTATATTTATAGGGGGATTAAATGATTTGTGATTGGGTTGAGTGGTTAGGATGGTAGTATCAACAAGAGGAGTGGTAAAAATGGGTTATGATGGATTAGTGGGAGGGACATTGTTAGTGTTAGGTTTATACCCTATACCTAAACATCTTGGATTTTGATGAAGGGAGATGGGTTCACGAATGCCTTGTTTATGGATGCCTAAGCCTTTGCCTCGATGTTTCATAATAGTGAACATATTTTTGGTTATAGGGTAAGAAGTGGATAGGGAAGATGATGTCATGGGGTCATCATGAGACTAGGGGATTGTAATTTTGTCATCCACTAAGAGGCCAAACTTAACAAAGGATGGAAGGTGAGTTTTGTTTTAGTGTTTGGTTAGTTTGGGATGTTTGGATGTATGATGAGATTTGGATGGCTAACAATGTTCAGATGTCGAGTGGGATTTGAATGGTGTACAATGGTTAGGGAGATAATTGGGATGGAAAGGTGGTGGATAGAGATTTACAAGGATAATAATTCCTTGGTTTAATGAGGTTGTGGACATAAGACCAAAATTGCATGTAATTATTGGTCGAATGTCCATGGGTACGATGGAAGTAATAATAGTAATGTTCCTGATACCAATATGGTTTGGGAAGGTTTTCATTGTGTGATTTTATTGGGGGATGGATGATCATGTTGAAGGTTTTTAGATGATGGAAGATTTTAGTTAAGGATTCTCCTAAAGGAGTGAAGTGGTTTGGGTTAAATGGTTTTGGGGGAGTAGGAAGTAAAGGTGCGAGATTGGGTGTATTATGAGATGTTTGGGTTGATTTGGATTTATGATTTGGATAATATTGCTCGTGATGCTTAGAAGATGAAGGGGATGTATTAAGCCTAGGGGATGAAGTAGATTTGATTGATTTCAAATTAGTTGGAGTATGTGGTTTTGGCTTAATATTAGATTGTTTAGGGATTAGTAGATGTAGAGGAAGGGGATTGGGTAGATTTAGAGGAAGGGGAAGAGTGTGATATATGGGTCACATTAGATTTGAGTGATGTTGGGGATGCAGGAGATTTGGGAGATGGGTGTGGTTTAGGGACCACATTATATTTGGTAGATTTAGGGGATGAAGGAGATGAAGGTAGAATATGAGTCTCATTAGATTAGGTAGGAGATGGGGTGGAGAGAGAATCGGGATTGGATTTGTTAGCTTTAGAATTTGGTGACTTAGGAGTCACGTTATATGTTTTAGGATTGGGGGATGGTGGATTTAAAATAGGATTAGAGGATATGACAGTATTAGGTTTAGGTGATGAAGGGGGTAAGATAGGATTAGGTGTGGATGAAGAGGTTGAGGGTGGTGTATGATCCACATTAGATGGTTTAGGATTGTGGGTAGAAGGGGATGAGGGTGACTTAGGAGTCATGGTGGATAAGTTAGTTTTGAAAGGATTGGGTATAGGTGATTATGAGGGGATGAAATAGACTTAGAGGATGAATTTGATGCTAGATTAGGGGGTGTGGGACTATCTAGGAGAATGTCCGTAGGATCAGATTTGGGATGATGAAGATGACAAGGATGGAGGGATAAGATGAGATGTGGGGGATAAAAATTATGGGTTAAGTTGTTGGAATTTTTGTGGATATGTAAATGGGCCCTGATTATAGGTTTTACGATGAGTGGATTTAGGAGTTAAGATTTAGGATGGTGAAGGATTATCCACATGGGTTTGGATGGAAGGAGGGTGTAGGTCATTATAATTGATAAGGGATTTGGATGTTGGAATTTGGGATAGTTATGAGGGTTTGGGATTGGTGGCTAGATTAGCAAGGACATAAAACATGTCCTCTTGGTCTAGGTCAAAGTTAGTAAGGTAGTCAAAGTTGATGTAATTGGCTTGTGGGGATAGTGGTTTATATTGATTAGGTCAGGGTTTGGATTGAGATGATTTGGGTTCCTCAAATAGGAATTCAATGGGGTGAGGGGTATGGATCTTAGGAAAGGGAAATCATGGATGGGGCTGGTTAGGAGATGCTAGTTTAAGAGGCGATTGGTTGATATATGATTTAAGATCAGATATTTGTTGATTGAGTTGTTGGATGGTTTTTAGGATGTTAGGATCAAAATGGGATGGTTGATTTGGATGAAAAGTATGGGATTGGTTGATGTAGGATGTGATATTTGAGATTTTTTTATTAAGGTGTTGGATAGTGTGTGTGATTTTATGATCAAAGCGAGATGGTTGAATTTGATGGGTGGGGGATAATGGGATAGCTTGGTTGATATATTTAGGAAAGAGGTAAGGGTTTAGATGTTGGTTTAGAGAGGATGGGGATTGAGGATTAAAGGCCATGGTTGTAGAGGATGTGAGGGGGATTAGATTTGGATTAGGTTGGTTGATTAAGGATGGTGATGAGATTTGGATTGGGATTGTTTCATTAAGGGTGGTTGATTATGATGATAATTTTAAGGTGATAGCATGGTTAAGGGTGCTAAAAAATAAACAACAAACATGCAATACACACCCTAACTAATCAAGTGGGATTGCAATCAAGATATATCCCAATTTTAATACCACACACCGACGATGGTGCCACAATTGGCTATCCACCTTTGTGTCAATTTGGGGTCGGCTAGCAAGTGATCTTAGGGAGTGTGGCCTCCTCGAACTATAGCCCGATATGTGGCCAAGAGGTTTCCTAGTCTAGGATGCAAGATCTCACTAACAGATTCCCCAATATACCTTTCGTTACATGGGGCCCAAGTTTTTGTTCCAAGGATGTTGTCTAAGGCTTGGGTATTGGGACGTGAAATCCCGTCACTTCACGTCACTCTAAAAATAAGAAATCGTTTAGCCAATAACAAAAAAATGCCTGAGAATTTGTATACCCCATTGGAACACAGGGTGTGTCTATGTGCATGGATATGAAGCCCATGGTCACAAGTCCCCTAGGACTATGGAAAGTGTGTGGATATCACTTCCACATCATGTTTCTCATACAAAAGAAAAATGGGAAGGCTAGTTGCTTTTGATCCTCAAGATCATCGTAGGATGCGAGAGGAGAGCATACATGGTTTTGTCTCTGGGATGAACAAGAAACAATGCAAAAACATAAGGTTGATGATAAATGCAAGATAAAATATGATAAAATGAAATGATAAAGATTAGTAATTTTATGATTGGGTCTTCAAGAGGAGGCCCTACAAATCAAGGGTTAGTAGTTTGATTCTTAAACCCAAAAGCTTGGACTAAACGAGCTGCAAAACAAAAGGATTAGTAGTTTTGAATCCTACAATAAAAAAAATGTTAGATGAATATTAAAATGGATGGAATCTCCCCTTTTTTTTTTGCAATAAACCTGTAAAAATAGAATGTTAGACCTGCAAAAACCACTAAAAACACTTGAAAATAAGATTAGACCATAGGTCAGAAGAGAAAATTGTGATTTTGCAAAAGCGTTAATGGAAATGAAATAGGAAAAAAAGTATGAAAAGGATACAAAGGAACTACTTTAGGACATAGGTGCCATTCTGTGTGCAAAGGTTCCAATTAATGAGAAAAAAATCTTGAAACAGTTAAAAAACTAGCAAAAAATAAGGTTTTAAGGATAAAACAAAGGTGCTGCAGTATCTACAATGGTGGAAATACAATTCATAGGTGCCACTTTATGCACATAAGTTCCATTCTTTGAACATAGGTTCCATTCTGTGAATAAAAGATGAAAACAACGTCGAAAATAGGCAAAAAATTACAATTTTAGGAATTTTCAAAGGCCAATTTTTTTTTGTTGAAGTATCTAGAAAAGGCACCAATACAGGTTATAGGTGCCAATTTATGGACATAGGCACCTTTCTGTGAACAAAAGATGAAAAACAAGGTCAAATATAGTGAAAACGAGTAAAAAAATTACAATTTCAGAGTTTCAAAGGCCAAAACAAAGGCGCTAAAGTATTTGTAAAGGCGCTAAAGTAGAACATAGGCACTAATTTATTTCATAGACACCATTTTACATGAATAGGTGCCAATACACAGAGCATAAGCACTATTTCACAAAAAATTGGAAATGAAATTTGAGCCCAAAAATTACAAATTTAAAGTGGTAAACAATGACGAAAGTTCTTGAAATGATGAAAAATGGGGGGTAAGCCCCACAGTGGGTGCCAAAATGTATATGTTAAAAATATTAGTGGTGTTGAAATGTGAGAAAATAACTAAAATTAATTCCCTAATCTAATCTTAGCAACAAATACCTTTGATAGAGCAATTGATGGAAAAGAGGAGAGAGACAAATACCTACAATTACCTACAAGTTGCAAAACTCCTTCTTTGATGTGTTGGATTTTCCATTGGATGGAAGTTGTATTTTTAGATTTTATGTGGAGAAACTTGAACAACACCTCCCCTTGATTACCATGAATTTCTAGATTCTTGATGAAGGATGAATTGATTGGAGTGGATTGAAGATGGATGATAAAAATGGAAAAATTTGGTTATGGATTCCTAAGATGGCTCTCATGGAGGAGGAGATATTAATTTATAGTTAATGAGTGGATGATTAAATGGATAGGATGAAGCCAAGTTGGATTTGGATCAAGGGTGGAGGATGCATGTGAGGAATGGAGATTTCTAGAATTTGAGAGAAGATTCAATAGAGGGTGAAAGGTTTATTCAAATTTTTAAATATGAACGAGGGAAATTTAGAGAGGCTTCTAGAAATAAAAGCCTATAGATTTAGAGGTGAGGATTTGATTAGGATTAAAATTAGATTAGGTTAATAAATGATGATTAGAGGTGAGGTTACATGGAAAGGCTAGGTGTAGGGTAGGTGGGTAGGTAGAAGTAAGAATATTAAATTCCCATAAAATGTTTTTTTAGATTAGTAATAAGATTTAGTTTTTAAGGGACTAAAAAACCCTTTACACAAAAATAAGTCAAGGCACACATGTAAACAAAAATATCCAAAAGTACAATGTGAAACAAGCTTGACGAGAAGTGGAAACAAAACAAAGCAGACCATAAGCGGTCTAAGTATTACAAGACAAAAATTTTTATAGGACAAAATACTTAGAGCAACTAGGCACAAACAACCCTAAGAAAGGAAAAACATAGAAAAGTTCAGCCAAAGGGCAGCCATTACTCCAACTTGCTCTGAGAGTATTTGCTTCGGATTTGAGTGCTTGGGCCCGCTTCCTTATTCCCTTTACACTTGATGATGACCTTGGAAGGCATTTTTCAATGTTCTTCTCCACCATCTCCCCGATGTCTTCCTCATTTTTACTTCTCATTTCCAACTGCATATTAACCTCATCCTTTTCTGTTTCCATTTTGGCAATATGATCTTGAAGGATCAATATCCTCTACTCATACATAATGAAATCCATGTTCAAACCTCCAATACATTTGTTTTGGATTTCAATTTTTCTTTGGCAATCTTTAACTTCTTGTACCAATTTTTTGTTAACTGCCCAAATAGGGTCAGCAACCAACTCCACTCTAAGGATGTGGGATTCCTAATCAACAATTTCTCTAGCTCTCTCCTTATTCCCAAAAAATTCCTCCTTGGCCTTTTCTCCCTTTTTCATATCACAAAGAATGTCAGCTATGCCAGTAGGACCATCTTTCTGCTTCCTGTTTTTCCTTTTTTTCATGTGAGATGCCAAGGTATCATTATCTGAATCATCCCTTTTCTCCTAAGGATGAGAAGGGATAAGGATTATCCCTTTCTTAAACATCAATAGAATCAAGCCATAGTGGAGAGGGGTTTCCATCTTATCATTTTGGTAGTCTTATACAGAAGTAGTCAAGGACCGTAGGAGGAAAAAAGGAAGGCTTGTCTCTTGGTTTATACAAAGATAATTCAAAATGGACAGGTGGTTAGACAAAAAATTCCTAAATTTACCCTCGAGTGTGATTTATTTCATCACCATAAGACACACATCCACCCACTTACCTAGAAAACAAGTTCTGGCAATACCATCATCATATTGAACAATATTTTCCTCAGGACCAAAAAGTTTGAAAGTTCATGTTTTTTCCTAGTTTTATCCTTAAAATTTAGACTATTGGTGGACATACCAGTGGCTTTGGATCATGGCCCTGTAATTTTTCAATAAAAATGGATAATCCCCCCCGACAAAGAAGATGCCACAAAGTAGCATCCCTTTTCAGATGCATATAGGTAGTGGGTTTAGTTCACACTCTATCACCACCCATATTTTTCCTACCACAAAAACTAGTTGTGGTATCGAACCAAAATAAGAAAAAGGGACAAAAATAGAGTTTTAACACAGTGTTGGTGTTAAAACCCCTTTCTAAATTACTATTCACATGCAAACGAGTTTTGTCTTGCATATCCCTATAATCACGATTCCCTGTCTCAACAAATCTTTTCTTCATTAATCAAAATTTTAATATGATTCCATGCTAACACCCCATGTTTTCAACTCATCTATCCATGTAGTTCATTTACATTATTTGTTATTCCATATGCAGTTTTGTTCTCGCTCCTGAACACGTGTTGTATCTCGAACCTCTCAAAATGTCCCATCATCTAATTTTCCTCCCTAATGATATTATTAAGCTTCCATCCCATTTTATCATTGTGCTTAAGAGAATTAATCACGCACATGGAATCCACTTCAATTATTAGGATTTGTATGTGCATAGATTCGCTTAGCTTTAATCCCCAAAACATAGCTATGGATTCGACATGGTTATTTGAGTGGTGCCCAATTGGACCAACATAAACCCTTAGACATTCACCCTTATGATCCCATATCATCCCACCCCCTAGCACTTCCCTCATCTTAACCGATCCATCCAAATTTAGTTTGCACCAACAAAATGGTGGGCATTTCTACTTTACCTTCTTTTTATTTTCCTCCCTCTCTTTGCTATTTTCTCTCATTTGTGATATTAAGATTTAAATTATTTAAAATATTTGAATATAAACCCAAGGAAGGTTTGATAGACTTACTTTTGATAGTTTGAAAATTATCATTGAGGTTTTGGATGATTAACTTCACCACCTTATTTGGATTAGAATCCTAGTTCCTGAAAAGCCTGTCATTCCTTTCAATCCATATACCCCATAGAGTATGCGGAAGGAAAAAGTTCCATAATTCCTTGACATTTTCATGTTGGAAAATGGAATTCCATTGTTCAGGGAGATTTGAGATATCCCTAGGAAGGATCATTTAAATTTTGAATACATCAAGCACCACCGAGAAAACCTGAAAAACAAAGGAGCATTCTAAAAAAAGATGGTTAGCAGTTTCTTCTTGACCTTCCCAAAGGATACACATGTTTCTGATTATCATGCCTTTTTTTCTAAGCTTGTCCATAGTGATAATTTTATTTTGAACTGCTTCCCAAAAGAAAATATTAATTTTTGGAATAAGTTTTTTTTCCAAACTCTCCTCTAGTAATCATTAGCAACAATTTGTTTAAAGTTAAGGAGATATCCTGATTTGACTTCATAAATCCCATAGTCTGTGTTCCTCCATATTAGCTCATCTTGACTTTGTCTTAATGGAAAATGAAAAAAATTAAGTTCATTCTTGAGGGTATCAAAGGGGAGGAGGGGGCCATTATAAGAAGGTGGAGGGATAATCTATTTCCATTGTCTTCCTTCCGTCTAATAGTCACACACTCTTTCGCCAAACTCAATTTTATAAAACAAGAAGTGATCTTTCCAAGGAATATCCTCCTTTAAAGTTTTATTTTTGATCCAGGGGTCCTCCTAGAATTTATATTTGTACCATTCCCCAAATTCTACTTGACCCCTTTAGTCATCAATTCCCCCTTTTTCCCCAAATTATTCCAAAAAATAGAAGCTTTAGAAAGATCCTTATCAATAAATAAAACCTAAAGTGCCGCCAACATTCCAAAAATATTCCACTTTCAGTATGTCAACCCATATGCCTTCCTCTTTATGTAACCTCCATAGAACTTTGGAAATGAGAACTTGATTCATCAATCTTCATATTTTTTAGTCTAAGGCCACCTCTGTCTTTTAGTGTTGTCACATTTTCCCAGGATATCAGATGTATCCAAGTTTTAACTTCAGTCCCTGACCACAAAAATATTTTTTTTATGCCTTCAATAGCTTTCCTGATTTTGTGAGGCATAGTAAAAATAGACATTATGTATGTGGTCACTCCCTACATTGATATTTGAAGCAATTGGGCTTTCCCATCTTGTGTCAGTAAAGTACCTTTCCAAGAAGCTAATTTCTTGTGAAATTTGTCAATGATTTTATTCCATCTAGTTTCATTCATTTTATTGCCACATAAGAGCATTACCATATAGATACCTAAGAGATTATTTATATTAAATTCCATGATAGTGGCCAGGTGATGTTTTTGTTGTTGATTAATGTTGATGAAGTAACATGGGATCTTATAAAAGTTAACTTTTTGACCTGAAACCTCCTCATAGTTTTTAGTGATGTCTTTGAAAGACCCGGCTTCCTAAACAGAAGCTTAACCTAGCAGAATTGTGTTATCAACAAATAATTGAAGACATTGGTTCTCAACCACATTAGCAACCTTAATTCCCTCAATTCTCCCCTCATTTTTTCTCTTGAGCAGAGCCTACTCAAAGCTTCAACCACAATGATATAGAGAAAGGGTGATAGTTGATCACCCTTCCTAAGACCCCTCTCAGCCTTGAAAAAACCATGAGGTTGTCCATTAATAATGACTAAAAAACTTGAGGTGGTGATACAAGATTGAATCAGATTGATGAGATGACTATCAAAGCCCATCTTTTGAAGAAGCTTGAAGAGAAAGTTCCATGAAATCCTATCATATGCTTTCTACATATCCAATTTGATAATCATCACTTCTCTTTTGGATTTTTCAATAGACTGGATGGTTTCATGTATGGATATAACACTATTCATAATTTTTCTTTCCTGCCATAAAGGCTCCCTGATTGGGATAAATGAAATTACTGAGCACATCCCTCAAATGAAAGGCCAAATTTTTTGAAATTATTTTGTAGACAGTGTTACAAAGATTGATGGGCTTGAAGTCACCAAGGTCTTTGGCTCCCGTATTTTTTGGAATTAGAGAAATGAAAGTGTGGTTGAACTCTCTGAGCATATATCCCGATAGAAAGAAATATTGAACTGGAGTGACACTCCCTTTTTACTATGTCCCAGTGCATTTGGAAGAAAAAATCTGGAAACCCGTTGGGTCCAAGAGTTTTATCTCCCTCAAACATCGAAACAATGGCTTTAATATCATCTTCTAAAGGTACAATTGTTTGATCCTTGTTAATATCTTCATCAATGACATATCCAAAGAGCCCCAACGTACTGTTAGTGACATTAAAATATGGTCTTCCTTAGAAAAGAGTTATTTGAAAAAAGAAGTGATAGTGTCGACTATATGTTTCTCTTCAGCAACAACCCTCCCATCATGTCCCATGATTTTCAATATTTTCCCTTTGTTAGCTTTGATGGTGGTCGAGATGTGGAAAAATTTGGTGTTTCGGTCACCCTCTTTTAACCACTATATTTTGGATTTCTGTTTCCAATATATTTCTTCCTTGAGCAGTAAAGAATGTAGCTCACAAATGAGGATTTTCTATTTTTCTTTATCCTTGTCACTCCATGCTCCTTATTCCACAATTTCCTCTATTTCCTTTAATTCGTCAAAAAAAATTCTTTTTTACAGAAAAATGTTGTCAAAGGTCCCTTTATTCCAATTTTTGATATTGTTTTTGACATTTCTGAGTTTGACCGTCACTTGGTACATACAATTTCCTCTCATCTCAAGGTTCCACCATTCCTTAATCCTTTCTTCCATCTTGGGATGGGTGGTCCACATTTTTTCAAACTGGAAGGGCCCACCTTTTGAGATTTCTAACTCACCATTTTTCAAGATGATCAGATTATGATTAGATCCAATGTGGGGAAGGGAGGAATGTGAATAATTTTGTTTCTATAGCCATTAAACACTGAAAAGGAAACTATCTAATCTTATCTGAATCAATCCCTCTCCACTCCTATTTTTCTAAGTGTACTTAGAACCACTTAGCTCAAGATCACATAATTCATTCCAATGAAGAAAATTTTCTAAGTCCTCCATGCTTTTAGAATAAGAAGTTATACCCCCTTTTTATCTCCAGGAGTCAAAGGAGTATTGAAGTCTCCCCCAATAATCTAGTGAATCTCTTTTTATTGTAAAATTCCTATAAAATGTTGATGAAGGATTAAAATAGCATAATAGAATATTATTAATGAATTAAAGGATCATGGTTTGACATGGGATATAATAATGAGATAAAAGGATTTGGGATAAATGATAAATGATGATAAAATGATAAAGGGGTAAATATGATAAAATAGATTAAATAATAATACTTAATCAAGCAATTAATTATTATATGGATGATGTTGGGATATTTACGGGACATGTTAATCGTAACTAACCATGTCAACATTTCGGATGTCTACAGGGAATATATGAAAACTAGATTTGAAGCAAGGTTCAAGTCAACAAAAGATGTCCATGCCCTTCTTGCTAGATTGATTCAAATGAATAAGAAACCATAGGAATCCAAAGATAATCTGTGTCTAAAATCAGCCGGTTGATTCATAAGATTCCTACTAGTTCTCGTCCTACTGCAGACAATCAAAATTCTTTATAAATTATTAGTGGTTTGAAGTTGGGTTCATATTATAGAGAATTCAACTAGATACATTGGATTATGCTCAAGATATTGTTATTAAAGTGGAAGATGATCTTATCATGTCAAGAAATATCAAGAACCATTCAACGAAAAATAAATTCCAAAGTTCCTAGTATTAAGGCACTGATTTGTTGCTACAGAAGTTGGTCAATGATCTAACTACGATAAAAAGCAAATGGATCAGAATACCCCATATCAAAACCAAAACTGAAATCAGATTTCTGGAACACCCCAAAGGCTTGCCTTGGAAGTTTTGCTTGTTAATACAGCACATGAAACTAGGAAAGATGAAGAAAATGATAATGTTGAATTGGAAAATGAAAGAGAAGAAGAAGTTGGATATGCAAATGTTGAGTATTTTGAATACTCATCTAATGAATATTCCAAGGAATCCACAACCGATATGAATAACTACTCTTGTGCATTGTTCACTCATTCACAAGCACAAAAGAGGCATCTTCATCCATTGGCCAAGCAAAGCATTCAAATCCTCAAAAGGTGAAACTACAAAAAAACAAAGAGAGGATCACCTCTGCTCACTTCCATGGAGTCAGCCAAGAAGAATCTCGAGACAACCTCATCCAAAGCTACATCTCCTTCTTCAGGTAAGTCTCTCTCCTATCCCTTGGTTAAATCAGTTTTTTATTTTTATTCTAAGAATGTAACTCCCACACTTGTGAAGGATGTTATTATTCCCCAAGTATCCACCTCTTCATCCTTTGACATCATTGACCATGTTAAGAAGTAAAAAGTCTAATTTTCTAAGTCTGAGTATTTGAGAACTCATCCCAAGAAATTTGATAAACTTGTCCAATTTATCAAAGCAAGCAGTTCAAAGTTTGGTTCCATCAATTCCACTACCAAAGAATCACTTCCCACTCCTAGTACCACTCCCTCTCAAAAACCTTCTGGCTTCAACATCCTTCACTTCTGAGAAAGTATAACCCTTCTATCTCTCTTTGTTGATCAATGGGTTTACAAACTGAGTAACTACATCATTGACTATAGTGCCTCTATGACAATATCATACGCTGCCAAAAAAATTATCCAAGGTCCATCGGTCTCACTCTGCACTCATAGTGTTGGTCATTGTTCACTCCATGGAGACTAAATAATTATCCTCTATTTGGTTAATTCAAACTATGGTCAAGTAACATTAGTGGACTTGCTTGACAAGAAGGTCAAGACCAACATACTTGTAGATAGACATTTTCAGCTTCATATGGAATGTTGTTGAGCCAAAGTTTTTGTCAGAGATGTTGGTGGGTATATATATATATGGATTGTTCATATGCTCACCATACCATTCAATGGTAAAATGAAGAAGCTTCATTCCTATAAGAAATATGAGATACACTATTCAAAAAAAGAGATGACCCAAGGGTAGACATTTTGTACCAAGTATTCGAGATACAGGGAAACTATTTCATGACTTAAGAGGAAAACGTATGAGCTTCCCATATTGATGGAGGAGTACCCATGTGTGATTGAGCCAGTTGAAAAACAGCATGATGACTCGATGGACCTAGACATTAGACAACGTGCACTTCTCATTAAGTATGGATACAGGTTCTTTACTTGGTGTTCATAGATGATCATGGGTATCTTGAATTTGCCGCAAAGTAATCCTCGGGATGATAAGTAAATGTAGAGCCATGAAGAAAAAAGTGATATCAAATGACTTCTTATAATATGAGCCCCAAGATTCTAATCATTCTTATCAATATCTAACATTGATGACTTGTCCAATGAAGTATGATTGTGAATATGAGAGCTCTCTCTTTTCCATTTGGAGAAGATCAAAATTCTTAATTATGAATGTACAAATAATAGGGTGCTTTGAGTCTCTCAAAGATGATTCCACTCATGAAGAAGATATCTCCATCATGTGAAGATGGCTAATGTACAGCCCAAAAAGGTCATGATGAGGAAAGTGACGATGATCTCAATATTTCATCGCTCCAAGCTGTGTGTTCATTCTCTTTTCAAGATGAGGAAAAACCATATGAGTCACACCATAGCAATAAATAGATTGAGAATGAGCTAGTGTGTGTGAAGAATAACCATATAGAACAAATGAGAAACATATAGCAATAAGAAGTCTTTTATAGAGTTGAAAGTATCAAAATCTATACCAAGAACCAACTCACATAAACAATGGTCACAAGGAACATGAAAAGAAAGAATAAAATTCCCATCAAAGAATGCATGACTAGTTTTGAATACAATTAGCCTGGTATAATCAAGAATCAATGTTGTAGTAGTGGAAAAGTGAAAAATAGGAAATCAAAAGTAGGGTTAAATCTAGAAATGGATTGGCAGCTCGAAATGAAATTTCAAAATAATAAATACAATGAGCTATTTAATTGGATCCTCACTTGCAAGAAGTGTCATACAAACTTTCTCAAAAAAGAAACACACAACTTTCTCTTTCTTAGGTATATGGAGATCTCTTGTAGTAGCTGGCTTTCCCAATCAATTGAGAAAGGGATGTTAATTTAATGAACTAGTCAATAGGTTTGTAAAGCAATGTCATTTGGTGCTACTCGTACATAAGTAACATCTGGAGAGGAACAATTAATACAGTGAATGTGGGATGTTCCCCGCATGTACATAGGTGATCTAGGTTTGTTTTGTTTTTCCCTAGTTTGTTTCCCTTTGTGTTTCCCATCCTATATTGTTTTTTTTTTTTTGCATGTGTGTGTATGTGTGGTGTTCAATAAATATTCCAGAAGAAGGTGTTTCACTTTGACTCTATTGCTTATTCGATAAGACATTCTTCTACTAAAGGTTGTGAGATTTTGGTGTTCATTATTGCCTCATTCATGTTTCATCCAAACCAAGTCAATTCCCTCTAAAGAACTAATGTATATATCTTAAATAACATCCTCTTGTCATCTATGACCAATGTGAATGTTTCTATGAATCTTTTGAAATATGAATTCTAAGTCTTGAAGTGTTCATTAGGTTGTCTCTCAATTGTGCCCAATTGATTTATGAATATAAACGGTTCTATGAGAATTTTAACTTTTGTAATGAATGCATCTTCTAATTCTTTCCAAATACATATATAACCATGGGTTAGACTCAAAAACCATTCATATTCAAACTCATGTAATGTAAACAGATACAACCTACATGTTACATCTTTAGGTTGCCCATTTAAAAAATGCAAAG
Source organism: Taxus chinensis (assembly GCA_019776745.2). Classification (NCBI taxonomy): domain Eukaryota; kingdom Viridiplantae; phylum Streptophyta; class Pinopsida; order Cupressales; family Taxaceae; genus Taxus; species Taxus chinensis. Next base: position 567,691,089 of record CM034151.1, on the reverse strand, counting down.
CATTTTTAAAAGTCATTACATGTTTTTCAGCAATCCTATCATGTTGAAATATTGGAAGAAATTTATAGGCATTTTTAGAAAATTCATGTTGACTACTAGGAATGTTAATTGTAGCCTCACCAAGCAAAGGCATTTTTATTTTCTATTTTGTATTTTTTTGTTTTTAATGGAATTTTAATATTTTGACAACAAAAAACACAACACACAACAATAGATCAAAAGAGACAAAGAGAATTCCTTCTTACCAAATTATCTTGATATTTTAACCAAAAAACTCATGTTTGGTGGCCCTTCTAGTGCCATTTTTGTTTATGCGTGAAAGAAGGGACATAATAAGAACTCGTTCGATATATATTTCTTTTTAATTTATTCGGCCCTCCTAGTTCCAACCTGGTTAACGTGTGTTTTATGCATATCACAGGTACTAGAGAAAAGTATCCTCTCATTTTATGACCCAAATAAAAATTACACGAATTGTTGGTATATGACATTTCAAACGACCAAATTATGGAATTTTCACATGTGGTTGGAGGTCTCTTAGACGAATCTACAAAAAATGTTTCATAATTCATCCAAAGCACTGCGTATGCACAATGAAATAATTTCAAATGTTAAATATAATTAAAAATGTACTAAAAAAGGGTAGGGCAAATAAAAAATATTGGAATTCACAACAAAGTATTCAATTTTTAGAATTCGCACCCTTCAAAAGAGTCACTACAAATTAGTCAATATTCAACAAGCCTATATTTAGCACAAATGATGAATGAACACAACTCAAGAATCTACGGGAGAATTAAATGTGAACAATAATTTCGTACTAATCTCATGATTTTTTTAATTATAAAACATAATTTTTGTGCATTCACTACATCAATTACAAACAAACAAATCATTATTATGAAAGAGTGTCAAAATAGTTGTGGTTTAATCTAACGTAGTTCACATAAATCAAATAACTCATCCGCAACATTCCTTATCGAAACTAAAGAGCTCCATATATTAAATCTAAAGTTTTGAAAAGAAACCACATCTGAACCACTTAGAAAACATCCCAAGAGATTTGTTATGAGTCTAAAGTGCAACAAAGTCTTTTTTGTAATAGAAAACTCTTACAAATATTTACTCCCACAAATAATTCACCGGAGGCATTTACTTTGAAGTAGGCTTTGCTGCAAAGTGTCAAATTCCGGCAACATTTTCTGGCCTAACCTTTCCGGCTACCCACTTTGCCCTTTCCGGCTACCCACTTTGCTAAATTTACATAAACATACATAAAAGGATAGTAAGATGACATATGTATATACCCATAAAATAATTGAATACTGTCTTCTAAATTGGATAGGTAGGTAGCCATCGCATAACTTTTTTGCTTTCATGCTAAATGTCCATGAATGAATACATACAATTTGAAGATCCCGAAAACATACAAGCGCATGGACGTCTTCGTCAACTTCTATAAAAAGAAAAGAATAAATGTGAGGCAAAGAGGATTGTTTCCTTTCGTCCAATGAAATTGCAATATTCGAGAGTGTCATCATAACCGACCATCACCTGCCTAACCGACCATGTCCATACCTCAGCTTCAGATTCATTCATAATAATACTTTTTAACTTATACAGCTTGGCGGCTATGTTCAGGGTCGGTGGACTCTGCCTGGGTACCGCTGAGCATAAATACACAATCACATCTGTCCCGCCAATTCAAAAATTCACTATATCATATCAATCTTCAATCCACCGCTTCGTAATAACTCGAGTTGGAAACTACACACTGTGTATGCATCAGGCGAATAAAAGCTTGTAAATGAAATATACGTGTGATTATGTAACAGTGCAAAGCTGATGTAAGAAACAGTGTGCTGGTGCGATATTTAGAGGAGTAATTGCATTTCTTATAGAGTCGGTCATTGCTATCCACTTGTTGTCCTCCTCTTACAAGCTGCTTAAACTATCTCTCTCTATAAATACACCCCTGCATTTTTAAATTTACATCCTCCACCATCTTCGCTTGATTGTTATTGCCAGCGCTTGCAACACCCTCTCACCTCATATACGCCACAGTTCAGAGATATAACAGGTTTGCACAGTATTGTTTTGTTGCTATGCCATTGTTGCTATGCCAACTTCTTCCAGATCAGTTTTTAGCAGCATTTCTTTCCTTCTCTGTAATTCTTTCATTTATTCATTGTAATAATTCTGCAGGGAGATATAAATAATGCAAATTATTGTTTTGTTACGATGAACGTATTTTATATGGGTTTCAAAAAATGCACAGTATGCTCAGCCATGTTTTTATTATTGGAAATTTCTTTTAAACCAGATCTAGGACGGTCTTTACCTTGCCGTTCTAGACTACACAAGAAAGAAACGATTGATCTGTAAAGCTTTGATTCAAATATGGTCGTGAATGCAATGTTGGCTATGGCGCAAGTTTGAGAATTCAAAGGATTCTGTGTTATTGTTGGTGAGCTAGGCTTTATTAGGTGGCATTGTCTAAAGTCTGATCCATGCTTGACCTGTGTTAAATTGATTACCCATTACCCTTGTTAGTTATTGACATCTAATTATGAGTGGCTTTGTATTTTCTTAGATATGCATATGCACATCGCCCTCACAAGTTAAGCTCTCCTAGGCAATGGTAAATATTAGGGTGATAAAAGGGACTCATTGCCTTGGACAAGAAGACCAAGAATGCCGGATATGATGTATGCTCAGCCATGGATCTGTTTCACAAAATGTGTAGTATGCTCAGCCAATGCTTTCATGATTTACGTCACTTCTCTTTAAGTCAGTGTAACAGGATCGTGAGTTAAGGCATATAGTGATTTTTTAAAAGTAGGTACATACATTGTGTTTTATTGTCTTAGTATTTGGCACATTGTAGCGGGTCCAGGGCGTAGACCTCTTGAAGTTATTGTTATCGTATTTCATCAGCTCAAGTGGAGAGACTTACCACATAAAATGCTCATGCAACCAGGAGACTATACCACTTTACATGTTGAAAGATCATCATCCTAGGATTCATACACTCGATGGAAATCTACATTCGAAATCTTATGAAAAAAGACCGATGAATGATTTCTGATTTAGGATCAATCTCATCGAGTTCAGTCTATATGTACTCTCGTAATTTTTGCGTGAGTAGGTGGTATTAACAGCTACTTCTGTGTTTTTCTTTTACTTATCTTATTTCATTGCTTATGACTTTGTTCTTCTGTGCTCTATTTTCCAGAACTGTTGTCTTCTCCTTTAGCAAATGCTCTATTCTTCTCAAATTCTTCTGCTGCTGCTTTAGCTTTGTGCTATTTTGTAAATTGCACAACACAAAAATATTGAAGCCAAAGTACTTTACTGAATTTTTGCTTCAATGTCTTTTAAAAAATACCCAAAATCAAATGAAACTACAGAGGCTAAATTGAGCTCTCTTTAATCTTCTCCATATCTTTGTGACAAGGGCACTGGGCACTGATGCAGGGAAACAAGCATTAAATAAGATAAATTCTTTCTCGGGGAATGTATTAACTAAAATACCAATCCACGGGTTAGGTTTCAACTGATCATTGATAATATTTATGTAAGCTCTGCTAAAAACTACAATGAGCATGTATGACATTTCCATAGTTGCATACAGAGAATTATGGATGAAATATATGATATATGATTTATGGATGTAGTTGCAATTTGAGTTTCAGCGAGCCAATGTTTTTTGCAATGTTTAGAATTCTTCAGCACTTCTCTACCTGAAAGGAATGTACAGATCATTTTTCCTTTTGGAAAGTTGTTTTAACTACATCTCCATCTCAATTGCATGACATTCACTAAATATCATGGTTCTGTCTTTTTCCTAACCATAATCCGTGACATATATATGTATATATATTTTTGTACTTGTCAGTAGAAGCTAAATTTATACTAAACAAAGTTGGTTGCTTTTTCCAGGTATTATGGCCACTCCAAGTGGAAGCCCATCCATTATCACAATATCTGATGATACCTCTAGTGCCATTTTCGGGAGCCCTCCTATTGAACTAGTAGCTTCAAATGGGACCCCTCAGTCATATGCAACCCAAGCAGCCACCAACAAAAGCTCAATACAAAGTGTCCAGCCACCGCTTGCGACTTCTGTCCATTCTTTGGCTACTTCTGTTGCAGCTACATGCTCAACCATTTCTGGTAGGATATCAGAGTCCCTCATCCCATCAGCAATGATTCTCGATAGTGATTTAACCACTGTCCTAGACATGATGCAGAAGGTAGATGCAACTTACCTTAGGCTTGACGCATTATACACTTTCCTTCGTTCACTCAGCTATGACCGAGTACTACTCTGGCGGCGAGGAACACTCCATTAGAGCTGCATTCAAAGCTTATCTTGCATCCCTTTAATTTAAGTCCCTACCTCACCCCTACTATGACTTTGCACTGCTCATACATATGCCCACCTCTTTCATCCTACCCCACAGTAACCTCTTTTTGAAGGTCTAACTTGATAAACCTATACTTTCATAAATATGGTGTACATGTTCCATTTTAAAACCGTCGTCAGAAGTTTTGTATAATTCCAATCACGATATATACAATATATTTGCTGTACATATGTTTCATACTTTACTTCAAGAATGAGCATAGAAACTGTTGTGTTATATAAACATCTTCCCCACTGTACATATCTTTACGTACTTATTCTCTTAAAAAACACTTTACGTGGGCCATAACTTGGTTTCCCCACTTTATGGTTTAGCGCATGCTCCCTCGTACTTAACATTACCCCATTTGCTAATTCATTTCCATTTTATTTTATTGTTTAGGAACCACCAGTATCGCAGACTCCATTGCCCCCAACGTTGTTTCTCCCCAACTGGCCGTACACATGCCAACATCCCGCACAGATACTTTGGCACCAACTACTCATGAAGGCCGTCTTGAACACTGCATGCAACTCACGCCATGATTAAATCATTAAATCCTTCCCAAAGCATTTAGACTATTGAAGGCAGGGTCATCAAAAAAGGCAACCTAAACAACTACAACACGGAAAAACGCACAGCGACAGGTTTTCAGCTTCAACATTATCGACAAAAGCAATTAAGATATAGTGGTGACTGTCTTTCGACCTAGCTGTAACTTCTTACTACAACTAAATACAACTAGGTAAAACATACACAATCAAAGGAGGCACCTTGCGGACTGCAAAAAAAGATTACAACAAATCCACAACTCCTTGGGACATCATCTTAGACTTGCACTCCTCTGTAAATCTTAGTACAAACCAGTCCATAAACATACCGCAATATCTTTTCCGCTTCAAAACAATAGCAGAAATCAACTCCGCCCCTGCCAAATCCACCATTGACCTACTAGCTATTGTACTATCCATTACCGTCCCCTCCACTATCAGGAAAAGTGATAGTACTTTCAACCACAAACACACAATCGTACTAAGTGATAACTCGACACCATGTATTGAGGCAACGTTATGGGGTGCTTTTAGTGACAATGAGGGCAAACTTCTAAGTGAATTATGTGCTACACAGACATGAATCCGACCAGTTCTTGCAATTAAGAGAGCAAAAACTACAACTTTCAAAGGAACAACATTAGCCACAAGCCCTAATACACAAATCTTCATAGATCCTGATATAACTGAGGCTCATGCACTGCGTGCATGGTTTACTTTTCTTGCCTCTACAACTGCATACCCTTTAGTGAGTATTGGAAAAATTGAGAAAACCGATATCGCAGGCATGAAATCCTCCTTGCAGCTAGGTAAACCACTCACCTTCTCCACCGCAACAACAATTATACACATTAACATGTCCTCCTTTAGCTATCCAGCATGCACATCAATTGTTAACAACCAGCAATGCAAGAAAAAACTTGATCTAACTGCAAACTCCTCTTGGTATTGACAAAAATGCAAGCACAATGTCTCTCATTGTGACTACAAATATGCATTACACTTCATCATTGAGGATGGCACATCAACAACATGGGTAACTGCTTTTGATGAGGTTGCTACATCAATCATGGGTATATCAGCACAAGAGCTACAACTTCTTTGCACCAACACCTGACAAGTTTTGGCCTGTTGTTAAGCCAATTCTGTTCCACCGCTACATGTTTACAATATCCGCAAAGCTAGAGGTCTATAGGTCAGAAGAGAAAGCCCAGTGCACTGTTGTCGCTGCAGTTAAGGAAATAACTTCCAACATGCAGGAATCCCCACTAGATGCATTCCTCACATCCCCTTAACTATGTATTGATGAAAAAGATCCTGCACTACCTCAGAAATCATATTATACTGTACCCACACAATGTTAACAACTTACCAATACATACTTACCATACCACCTACTCCACATCTAGGTTTTTGCATTCATAAGTTATATAACCTTTAATATTAATGCATGTTGTGCTCAATTTTTCCTATATTTATATACCACTCTTTGTTCTTAGTATGTCTTTATAGTACACATATTCGGGTGCAATCAAAGTCTCTTTATACTAGCAATGCAAACACTGTCAACATACATTGTTACACTTCACTCCAATCAAACAAAAGAACTTTTCTTTTTTGCATGCATTAACTACATTCTATACCTAATTACTGTTACCTTTTTAACTCATTTTTGGCAGGCCTAACCCGGACTGAGAAAAATGCAAAGGCTCGGTTGAGGTATGCAGCCAACAAAAACACCCTCAATGAGCATCGTCGCCATATAGCTTGCATGAAACAACATAAAGCTAAACACATAGGTGCCAGTCTATATAGCTAACCATGTCAACCTACTCGAAGATCACACACCAAATACGTATTCACTCCAAGATATGCACAACGCCAATTCCGCCAAAGATTAGATCACCTCCCACCTCCAAACACATGTTCATATTGTAATGAATTATATGTTGGGCTACGTACAAGGGTTTACAAAGGTGCCCATACTTGTCACAGATGCAATGTTGAAAAGGATGATTGCCACTTCTCAAGTTGGAATAACATGGACCCAGGCCCACAACCTAAGGTGTTATCTTCACTTACACAAGTTGAGGAAATGTTGATAGCAAGGGTCAACCCAATATTGCAAGTGACTCACGCTGTAGGTGGCCAATACAAATATAGGGGCCACACCATATGCTTCCCCTAAGATGTTTCGTCCATAATTAAACACTTGCCTCGGCGCGTTGAAGACTTGGACATCTTAATCATCCGAAGAATCGGAGCAACAAATAAAGCTTACGACTACTTTGTAAGTAGATCTCGTGTTTTGGCTGCATTGCAATTCAAAATAGCTCATGACCCTTACTACAAGGATGTTGTCCTAGACCAACCTGCATTGCATTCCCTACCACCTCACAGTACTGATATATCTACTTCCCTACCACACTTCAATTCAACTATCACAGACAATGCTGAAGCAAAATCAGAAGCAGAGCTTCCCCCAAGTTCCCCACCAAATACCCATGAGTGGTAGCCATCATCTTTTGTGTCCTCCCTCCCTCTAGCCACTTCAGAAGTTGATCAAATAACAAATTTCATCGAAGGCAGGAAAACAAACTCTGCTACAGTCAATAGAGTGGCCACACATTGGTTCATCCGCGGTCAACGAATACGACACTGAGGGTTTGCTATCTATGGCTTTTCCAACATTGTTCCCTATAGGGGTTGCATTGTTCCACCAAGCACACATCAAGAGGGTTCACATGCATGAATACACACTACACCTACTACGTTACCATGATAACAGATTTGGAAGCCCTCCGCGCTTTCGTTACTTCATTCTCAACATTATGTTGCGCCATAGAAGCCAATCAACATCTGTTGTTTTCACAAAAAAAAAATATAGGTGACTACTTGCCTACCACGGTTTCGATGTTATGCCAGCAACTTGCACACTACCCAGACGCCCACATTGCAGAGCAACTAATGCACTTTGGGTCTAATTTGTGAGGAACTAAATCATTTTGGTGCAAGCGCAGACATGAACTCACAGACATGATAACCCAACTAGAAATCCCTACACTTTTCTTCACTTTAAGTGCAGCAGATACTAAATGGCTAGATTTACACAAAGCAATGCCAAGAACACCGACGCCACCCTCGACAACTAGCCAGCAGTGGAGAAACGTGAACTTGAACATGCACCCCCATATCATCTCTACATACATGGAAAAAAGATTTACAATATTTTGCGAGGAGGTCCTTCAAAAAAAAATGCATTGCACTGACTACTGGTATAGGTGAGCTCACTACCACTTAGATTTTAATACAATACCCCACCTACCCCATTTACCAAGCTGGATCCTCTTTATGCAAAATACAGGTACGAATGGCAACACCGAGGCTCGGCTCATATCCACGGATTTATATGGCTTCCAAATGCACCAAACATGGAGGTCCTAAACTGGGACAACCCCTGTGAACTTGATGCGGCGAAGACTTACTTCAACCAATTAGTAACTGCTTAGAATCCAAGGGGCCCCTGAGAGTGGAAAACCTGGGATACATCGTTCGCAGGAAGATGACCCGTGCTTGTTAGACACATACGGGATACTTACAGACAACCCAGTAGCTGACTATGAGAACCTGTTGAACTACGTGTGCAACGCCACTCAAAATGTAGTGAGGCAACCTGCTTGTAGAAAAAAAATGGGGACACTTCAATGTAGATATAAATCCCCTTGGCCACTCCAAGAGTATTCGAGCTTGGGCTTAGATGAAACCCGTAAAAAAAAGTACACCCCTGCACGCAATGATGCACGGGTCAACATACACAACTCATACATGCTAGCACTATGGCGAGCCAATGTTGACTGCCAGCCCATTGTGTCACAACATGTGGTCCTACAATACATTGCAAAATATGCAGCCAAGGTCAGAAAAGAAATCAGAAAGCTACCATCACATGTTGACAAGGATATCTAATGAAGTTAGCGTCGATCACCTTGCAAAGACGGCCTACAGCAAATTCCTCTCTGAAACTATTGTCGACCGGGACATTGGTGCACAAGAAACATGCCACATGTTACAAAAACTCCCCCTTTCCAGTTGTAGCTGAACATTTATTACCCTATCCGTCGGTAAGCAGGTATTCAAACGTGTCCTCCCAGACCTAGGAAACACATTCCAATTCCCTTCATTCATAGACGTATACATAAAACGCCCTACACAATTAGAGAACAACTCCCTCTCTGAAGCTGCTCATTCCTGGTCCTACAACAACCAAAGGAAAGTTACTCAATGGCTACAAAGAAGAACCCCTGCTGTCGTCTGCGTATTCCCCCGATATAGTGATGTCCCCACCCCAGATGCGATACACCATGAGGATTTCTGCTGGACAGAGCTTCTGCTTTATAAACCCTTTCAACATATCCAAACAGACATTGGCATCTCCACATTTGAAATAACTAACCAATGGGAAAAAATGAAAAACTCTTACATCCCTTTACATGTTAATAGAGCCACTACTCTAGAAGAAATTGCAACTGGAACAAGTAGCGACGACAATGACTCGCAAGGATCTAATCCACTGCATGCACAACTATTTGAATGGGAGCATATATCACGCATGCACCCAACACTCAATACAACAATTGATGATGTAGACATGATAAACCTCCGTGACTTTGACATTAACCATGATTGGAAGGTTCATTCAATCCCCTGCTGCCTTACAAATAAGTGCACCTAAATTCATAGACATTGCCCGCACTAAAAATTCACCTCCAGGTGTTACTCCACCTACCCATTTAGACGCTCTGCAACTATCATCAAAACAACACCTTTCCTACTCAATTGTGCTTTCCCATGCAACTCAACAAGGGGAACACCCACCATTGAAGATGATCATTCAGGGAACCACTGGTACAGGAAAATCATATCTCATACAATGCATAAGAAATGGGCTTGAAAATATGGCTGGAAAATTAAAATCTTCCCTCTTTGTACTAGCCCCAACAGGTATTGCTACATTCAATATAAAATCATCTACTATACATTCTTCTCTCCGAATACCCATATCTGACATGAAACCTCTTGAAGGCCAAGCCCTAGCAATCTTCCAAGAGCGTATGAGTCCCATACATTACATACTCATAGATGAAATGAGCTTTATAGGTCCTACAATGTTACACAACATCAACAAAAGACTTCGTGAGGCATTCCCCCCGACATAGTAACCACGTGTTCGGTAACTGCTCAATGATTTTGGTGGGAGACTTAGGCCAGCTCCCTCCGGTCAATGATGTACCACTATATGTAGGCAACAAAGTAGGAAGCTCCCTTTGGCATGCTTTTGATACCGTGATCACCTTGGACACAAACTTTAGGCAACAAGGATTAAACTCGACACAACTTGAATTCAGAGAAATGTTGACCAACATCAGAAATGCAGAAGCAACCGTTAAGGATTGGTCTCTTCTCATGTCATGTACAAAGTCGTGCATGTCTACCTCAGAGAAATCCATGTTCATGACTGAGAAACACCTATTTGCAACAAAGGACCTAGCAAACAAGCACAATAAAAAAATGCTAAAATCCTTGCATGTACCAATTGCAATGAGCATCGCAGAACAAAGAAAACATAACTCTGACTCAGACATCAACGACACTCAACTAGACCCAGTAGTTTTTCGTATGCATAGGACAAGAGGTCATGTTGACATCTAACTTATGGGTTAGCTCAGGATTGGTTAATGGTGCACTCGAGCAAGTGACAGATGTCGTGTACAACCCAAAAACACAACCACCAGACTTGTCATCCTTTGTTGTTGTCAACTTCAAACACTACCAAGGGCCCCCATGGGACATACTCAACCCAACCCACTTGCCCCTACCTCCTGTCACATGTGGAAATCGTCACCAAATCCCACTAAAAATGTCTTGGGGCCTTACCATCCACAAATCACAAGGCCTAACTCTTGACAAGGCCACAGTAGACATCGGAAACGTTGACCGCCAAGGACTAACATTCACAGCAATGTCAAGAGTTCGTGCCATCAACGATCTACAAATCCTACCAGCTTTTACATTTGAACGCTACGCAATAATGAGACATACCAAGAACGTAAAATCACGCAAGGAGGAGGAGAAAAGACTTTGCAACACAGAATTGGCACACGGCGTACAAGGCATGGAAATACTCCTTCCCCCACCATGCGCACAAAAGAATACCACGATCTAGGATCCATTGGTAAACTCCGACATTAAATAAGTTAAGAGTTGTACACATATATACGCAAACCCCACTTGTAATGCAATACAAACACAGTTCACTTTCACTTTATATCCAGACTATATTGCATACACAAATCTCATTCCCTCTCCGGCGTAACTTACAACTCATTTGCAATTGCTAGTTACAATAAAAGTATATATAAATCTCTAGTCACAACCAACTACCCGTAATCACCAAGACTAAGAGTGACATATTTAATGTAAAAGTGCCATAGTGAAGAATGCCCCGCATTTAGTATATTTTTCTTGGATCTAAAAAACACCAACACTCATTTGCTTGCTAATTTTGACACATGTCAAACTAGGAATTGAGACATATACCGTAGGAAATAAATTTTTAATAATTTTCCAACCGGTATAATTTTGTCTAAAGCGAAGTTTTATAGAGAAAATAATGAACATTTGAAGATCATCGTACCATCCCTTTCTAATGTGATGAATTGCTTATGTTATTTTGTGCCAAATATCTTGACAAAACAAAAAGGTCTAAATTAAAATACATTAAAATAAGTCAATAAATATAATGAAACCCAATTTAAAATTTAAAAGACTTGAAATATCTTTACAATATTAAAAAATGGGGGCCTATGAAACTTCAGAAATATTAAAGACCTAAATATTAATATGAATTATTTTTATGTAATTTTTAAATAAATGACTCAAATTAATTGTGGGGGATCACCTATGTATAGAGAGGCATAGTTATATTAATTAAGGAGTTGATAGGATTTGTGTTAAACCTGCAAGCCATAGCATTGAAGCTTGTAATCGACGTCTGTGGAACAGGCTTATGATTGGGGGTTTCAACAATTTCATTGCCAAATTACATGGTCATGATCCCTCTTTGTCTAAGGATTTCAAAAAAGCTTGGAAAGTGGATAAGTTTGTTGTCAGAGGGATGGAAATCGAGGTGTCTGAGTCCTCCATCTCCCTGGTCACGGACATGAAAATGGATGGGCTTAAAATTTTTAAGGATAGAACCTGCAGAGATCAGGAAATTGAGCAGTTCTTTGTTGGCAAGGAAAGATGTTCTTTCTTTACGGATGGTATTGTCAGGTTGTGCATTCCGGGTATTTAGAGAGAGGTGTGCCTTCATATTATGAAGTACATCACTCTAAAGGGTAAATATAGAAAAATCTATACTCACCATTTGACCCTTCTGAACATGTTCCGCTATAAGGTCATGGTGAGCATCCACTTATTTCTGTTTATGTCTATTACTAAATCCTTAGTGGCTTCCTAGCAATAAAAAGTGGATCCACCTCTGCACAAAGGGCTCATTCTTCTGATGTATGAAAATGGGAAACCTGCTATGTACCCTCCCCTGAAAGATCATGCGGACGAGGATGACCTCACTCTTACTAACTACCTCACTAAGATGAAGGCCGAATATTACAAATTTTTTGGGGAGAATTTTGGTAAAGATATGTGTGAGTCTGGTTGTGGGGAAGCGAGCACTTCGAGAAAATGGGACAGGGATGGAAATTTAAAGGGTTTTGAGGATTTGAGCAGTAAGGTTCAGTACTTAGAAGGGGTGCTCCATGCAATGGAAGAAACCAATGTTGGCCAAAGGGATACTATGATGGATGTCATCAATGCTTCCAAGAAAATTGTCACAGCACAGGTGAAGTCCAGGAAGACACTTCTTAAGCAGGAGGACTAGGTCAAAAAGCTCAGCGACAAGTTGGAAAGGATGGAGGAGGGAACCAAAAGAAGGATTTTCAACTTTTGCATCAACAGCTCCGAGGACAAGTTGGAGGATGATATTAATGATAAAGGTGTTGAGAGTGGCATGAACAAATATAGCCATGATGATAATAGTGGGGGATCCCCAAAAAATTAACATTTTTTTCTGAACTGTTGGCAAAATTTTGGTGAACTTCTGTTGTTTGGCCGTTTTGGAGATTGTTTCTCCTTCTCTCTGGTTTCCCCACCTTACTATAAAGTCTGGTCCTTCATTGTAAGAGTTAAGCATGTTTAACTCCTTTATGGGACTTTTTCGTTTCTTTCTTGCTGGTTGTTTTTTGTTCCTCCTTTTGTAATGGCCCCTGAGAACCGATCCCTGTTTTTACCGTATCTAATAAAAATATATTAATTAAGGAGCACAAACCATTAAATGTTTTTTGGCATCCTTGTTAAAATGTGACTTTGCGATTATAATTTGGGGCCCAATTTAAATTTTAAAAAGGTCACACTATTTTATAGTATTAAATTGGTCATAATTTTTTTTAAAAATAAGAGTACATAAAGGAAAAATCTAAATATTTAAATTATCATATTCACTTAGGATATGTTGGGGTTGCAATATTAAGTAGGAAACTGACTTAATACAAACCCACCAAGAAACCCTCCAAAGATTAAATGGTCATGGCATATAACTTATGTTTAAAATATAAACATGGTGGAATCCACATACTACATCAGTAGTGTTTAAAGTTAAATTATAAAAGTGACCCAAAATAGAGCCACCCACCTTGATATAAATCAGGGTGATCTATTTCAGGTTGGTTATGAAAAAATTGCATAATATGAAAATAGGTTGATGATACATGATGAAAATGAGGTGAAGTATAATATGCACTCATGAGTGAATGTATATGACAAGTTATAATTCCTCTTTGAAGGTTTAACTACACCTAGCTATGGATTCATGGAAATAGTGGGAGTGCAAGGTGAAACATATATTATCAATAAAGATAAGTGATTTTTATTGGGTTTTTTACCGAAAGGTTTTCCCACTAAAATATTGCGTCTTGTGTTCATTTAATTTAATGTTCATGTACACTTAATCCTAATATAAAATTCAATATATGATGTAATCTATCATAACTTGTTGTTCCAATCATAAACTATAATACTTGGCAATTTATTTTGGTGGATATATACTTTTTTTGTATTATTCTACCCCCGCGTTTCTTAACATGGTATTAGAGCATAGATGTTTGTGGTTGTTCAGGAAAAATTTATTTTGTAGATGCAATATCATTCTTCATATTGGTTTGAAGAAGATAACTTGAAGTTTTTTAAAACCCAAAAAACCCTAATTGTGATAGCTTGTGGCAAGTTTTTCAAAGACTACAGGTGTAAAAACTCTAATTCTCTATCAACATAATTGATGTTTGACGTTTTGAAAGATTAAATTAAGTGTGGAAGATCAAAATAAAGTGTGTACTTTTGTTCCTTTCTCCCACAACATTATGAGTGATTGGAATTGTGTTTTTTGGCCTTCCACGACCATTCCTATATATTTTCCAGTCTTTCACGACTTTCCACCTTGCTTCATGGGCCTTTTTCTTTCTTTGCAACTTATTTGCATGTTCCGACAACCTTCTTTAGTCATTTCACAACATTTATGCTATGTTGTATGGTATTTCTACATTTGCACGGTATTTTTACATTTTTACATGGATTTTCCTGTAGCTTTGCGGCTTGTTGAAGTGTTGCATCAACTTTGTCTTTAATCTACTGTGCTCTGCTATATTGCACGACTTATTTGTGTTTCATATTGTATTTTTTATGTTGTGCATCACTCTTCTTCAATCTATGGACATTTTTCTTCTTTATGTGGAACCTTGCTTGTTGTGTGATTTCTAGTCATGTTTTGTGGCATTTCTGCTATTACACAACATTCTGCCTTGCTTCACACACTTTTTACCTTGAACTTAGTATCATTTTGTTTTATTTGTATGGCATCCACGCATTGTGTACATGACTTGTTGGATGGATCACTGCATGTACGTTTTTCTTGTTGTGCAACTTCCAACCTTATTCCATGGATGTTTGCATTTTCTCTTACTATCGCAGACTTTATTTTTGCCATCTGCAGATGCTCCGTTGGTTCACTATCTTGCTTGTCTCTTTGTGAAACTTGTTCTTTTCTAGTGAACATCTTTCTCCGCAGTCCCTTGTCTCATGGACTTATTTGCATTTCTGTGTCATTTGAATTTCTAATTTATTGCACGGATTTCAATCCTTGTTCTGAAGACTATTTCTTGTCTTACATAATTTTTCTTTTTCTCTGGTGGAATTTTCTTGTTTCACGGACTTCCCCTATCTTGTGGATGTATTTTTGTTGTGCAGACTTCCTCTATCTTGTGGACTATTTCCTTTGTGTTATGCATATTTCCTTGGTCTCACAAATTGCTTTATTTGTCTAGAAGACTTTTCTTGTTCTATGCAGGTATTCTGTTGTTTCATGAAACTTTTACCTTAATATTCTGTGGAACATTAAAACTTCAAAAACCCTACACAACTCTGTTTCATTGCTTTACGTGGCTTCTGAAATTGGAATTTTTTATTTATATCTTTGGTGTGCTTGACTTGTAGCTCCACACGACATGTTATTTGTGATTTTTTGGCCTCTCTACTAGAGTTTGCAAACCTTGTTTGAAGATTTTATCTATGGATTTATAGAAATCTTCATTTTTATAATTCCGTGGAACTTTGTTTCTTGTGTTCCTTTGCAAATTTTTAAATTTTGAAAAATCTATATCTACTTATCTATTGTCTTGCGATCTCTTGTGGCTTTTTCTTTATGTTTTGTGGCACTTCCTTCTTGGTTCTTCATACCTTTATTTAAGTGTGTATTATTAAGTTGCAAGAATTTCCTAATTGTTTTCAAATCTCGTAGAACGTATTTTTTCTTCTAACCACATACTATCTGCAACTATTAAAAGCCACATAACACCTGAATTATCTTGCTATTACTATTTGAATATGGCTAGTTCTTCTAATTTTTCCATGGATAAATATTAGTTATTAAATGATTCTAACTATATTATTTAGAGAGTTAGGATTAAAGACATCTTTATGGAAAGTAAAGCTTTGGGATCTTGTTATTGGTGTTGAAAAGAGATCCACTGGGAGACAAGCTACACCTAGAAAAATTTAGTATCTTCTCCCAAAAATCCCAAGAGGCCATGTCAATATTATTGCAAATTATCAAAGATGAATTCTTGTTGCATATAGGACACATGGAGTCTCCAGCTGATGCAAGGGAACAATTGCAGACTATGCATGAAAGTAGTCACTTTTCTAAGATAATAAAACTAATCGTGGAACTGTTTACAACTCTAATGAAAGAAGATGAAAAGACTAGTCAGATTATCTAGATAATATTAAGAACATTAAGGCTCAATTAGATGGTTGTAATTGTGAATTATTTCAAGATAAGTTGTATTTTATTTTTCAGATTAACATGCATGAAAAAATTAGGAATTACAGATCTATTTTGAATTCTGAGTATCAAAATGAATTTGATTTACCTAATTTAGATAACTTATCTTATGAGATATTATTATACAAGGATCAAAATGGAATCCCATGCACACCAACAAGGTTACACTCCAACAGTGACAAGAAAGCTCTAAGTAATCAACAAGTAAAATCGAACAACCAAAAATCATGCATGGAAAAAATAGGTATTTTCATTCTCATAGATCAAAAAGAGGGTACATATGGGAGTGTTGTGTAACTCTTGTGCCTGGGAAATCATTCCCTCCAAGAGGGAAAAATAAGAGTTATGATTCCCAAGATGGAATATAACTCTTATGAAGCCAACTACACATATGAAAATGACTTATTTTATGACAGAATCTGTCATATGTCATATAACCCATATGACATATGTTCTTACCTAAGTGAAATGACTCACCTTTTGAGGTGGACAAGGCCCCGAGTGATGACGAGGAAAGTCACATACACCAACATCCTCCTTCATCGAAGGTGAGGTAAAGGACGTGGTAAGCCAAAAAATAAAGAGAACTCCCCTAAATAACTAAGAAATATGCGTCATATGGGTCCCAAAAACTAAAGGCATGATGAGGTACCCATGTACAAACCATAATATTTCTAGAAAATAAGAAGAGGAGAAGAGAAATGGGTCCCAAAAACTCGTCCTAATAAGGGTACCCATGTACAATAAGGATCTCAAGTAATGGAGGAAAACCCAATGGGAAAAAAATTCACTTACAAGAGATAAAATAGAAGAAGGGGACTA
This sequence comes from Taxus chinensis, assembly GCA_019776745.2. NCBI lineage: Eukaryota > Viridiplantae > Streptophyta > Pinopsida > Cupressales > Taxaceae > Taxus > Taxus chinensis. The sequence continues at coordinate 567,673,855 of CM034151.1, read as the reverse complement.
GAGATACTAACTAAGATGTAAAGCTGCAGTGAACCTCACCCCAAGACAAGAGAACAAGTGAAGATACTTTGATTTAGTGAGGAGTTCAGTAAATAAGACTGTAACCAGATATAAAGTCTGTAACTCTCAGAAGTATCCAAGAATATTATCGATGATGTGGTCTTCATCATGTAGACTGAACAAGTTCCTTCCGCATCGAACAATTTTTTTTCCTTAGGAAGAACAAAAATGTTGTATTGAAGGTCTTCCCACTCCACAAAGGAAACCGAGGGTGGTAGTACAAATAAATTTGAATCTGGTCCACTAAAACGTGACATAGGTCTAGCATACATTTGTAAAGGAACCAAAGGTAATTCCATGGAATTAGAATTGTCAGTGTATGGAAAATGAACATTTATTAAAGGAATTACCGTATGAGGTGAAGGCACAACAACCCTTAGAAAATGAGGATCCACAAGCAAGAATGGATCAATGACGGTCTCCAAAATAGTGAAAGTGTCAAAGGTCCTAAAAGGGGAACTCCTAACAAAGGAGATGCAGGACTCCTTTGAAACACTTGTAGAAGGAAGAGAAACTCCATGTACTGCAACACAAGTAGGAACTGCAAAGAGACAACTGAGGTCTGACAGATACTCATCCTAAAAGTGTTTCTCGATAAATAGAAGAGTAATATTTGATTGGTTTGTATCATCATCATAAAATATAGGAGGAATGAAAGAATCCTCGCATACTGGTTATGGAAAGGAGGTAGATGCAATGAAAGGATGAGGGTGGGAACAATATTTCCTAACGTCTGATGGGAAAAGATGAGGTTTAACATTATCTAAAAGGTGGTCGAGAGAAGGAGGATAGGAATCCTCACCACTAATCTTTTCATCATAACTATAAGAAAAAACCTCATCATTAAGGATAGGAATAGGAAAATATGTGCCAGCAGAACTATTATTACATGAAGTAGGAAAGGAAACAATTGTATTAAAGGAAGAAGCAACAATGACAACCTATGAAGGGTCTCCAAATAAGGACTGATGCATGCTCCAAACTATGCAAGGACACTCTGTGTACACCACATGAGGGTGGAGAGGCCCAAAAATGCATGTTAACAGATGACCAAAAACCATGCTACAAGTGTCAAGCCAGTCTTCAAGTTGATCAGGATCATTGGAGGCAGGTACTTGTCCATAAAAGTAGAGATAAAATTCATCGTGAATAAGGAAAAATCCCATGCTTGAACATCACGGTGCATAGTTAGCCCTACCAAAAATAATAGGTTGAGGTTGTGATGCAGTAATGGTCCTATGAAGCATAATTTTGGAAAAAAACATCCTCCATGGTGCATCCACAAAAAGAGAAAATAGTGTAGAAGAGTCACAAGGACAAGAACACTCAAATAAACATTGGAATCATACGAAAATGTAAGAAAATAAGGGTGCAATAACACATATAAGGTCGCAAGATGTCAAACTCAACCGAGAATGCATCTGCATGCAATTACAACACCCAAGAATAATGATAACCCCATGTTTGCAGCACTTTATAAACAATGCATTGGTTATATTAAGGTGTGTTTGTGCAATGTGAAACAATTGACAACTCACCTTGCAGTAGGTAAAAAATCACGCAAGAGTGGAGCCATAGTAAATTTTCGGTCGGAAGCATTGAAACGACACTGTAAACAAGCACAAAAGGGAACAAGTAAGTAAAAGGGGATAAAACAAAGTTCGGTGTGATAAAAAGTGCCTCACGTCACATAAGGGGCTCCCTTTCTGCAAGGTTGTGGCGAGTGCACTCATTAGATTGAAAGCAATAAAAATAGCACTACAATGTAAAATGATTCCAAAACAGGTCAAAAATTTCCCAAAATGACAAAAGTGCTCCCAAAAAATTTAAAACAAACCATCTAAAAATGCTAACAAGCCTCTAAATAGAACCTACACACCTTAGAAAATGCTACACACTCCCACAAAATGTTAGCGATAAAAAATGCCCAATAGCCCTAGTTTTGGAATAATTTTCACCCAATTTTAATTAATTTCCAAAAAGGAAAATTTAAAATTTAAAATGATTTAGAAATTAAAAACTAGTATACTTTGATTAAAGACCCCTTTAAAAATTAAATTTTGATCGAACTTATAAAAAAAACTCCAAAAAGGAAAGAAATTTAAAAAATGGCCAAGAGAGGTTGAATGGTCAAAGAAGGTGGGAGGGAGCTCCATGTGGAGGTGGGTCATTTGATCCTAACGACTACTAGCCCAAAATTACAGTCAAGTGTCAGAGCATGACAGATGACTCAACAAACAACGCAGAGGAGGGGGGAAAATGCTCGAATATAGATGTTTTGACGATGCCAAGATGAAGCACATAGAGGAAGGTAACGAACAAGTAGGAGAATAGGGTGAGGCACTTGGAGGTGGGTGGTTTGAGCCTAGTGGCTGCTAACCTATCAAAGTAACCAAGTGTTAGAGAAAACATGACATAAGACTTGGGGCCTAGCAACCGCTAGCCTAATAGACAACATAACACACAAGTTTGTAACGGTCATGAGAGGAAAGGTATCTAGAAGAGCCAAGGGGGGGATGAGGAATGGATCAATTGGGCACAATACAAGTTGAGGGTTAGGACACCAAGGCACACATAGTGGGTTAAAAAACAAACAACACAGGACACAAATTGAGTAGGGTAAAACCCAATATAGACTGTGAGGTGTTTGAGATGAAAGCGAATAAATTCAAGATAGACAGCGGGAAAAAAGCACGCAGACCAAGCTAAGAAAATTTCAATAGAACTAAGCTTAAAAAAATGCAAAACAAAAATTTCTAAGAATACGATCCCGAGATGATACAAATTACTGAGAAAAAAATGAACCCACAAAGAGCAGAGAGGAGAGGTGCAGGGCAGGGTAGAAAAAAATAGAACAAGAGTTGAAAGGAGCTGGAAACAAATATTTTCAACAAAAAAATATACTTTTTAATGAAAAACCAAATAACCAACAACTATATAAAAATACCTCTAGACACGTTTTCCACAAAATATATCTATAGTTAGCTAATATTAGCTTGAAAATACCTAAAAACTACACAAACACAAAACCCAAAAATAACACAAAACTCCAAAAATACAGAACTATTAATCCATATCAGCACGATCCCAAAAAATGATTAAAACATGCACAAGAAGTAATTAACAATGATGATAAAATGAGTGCATGTTTACAAAATCATATCTCTAATACCATGAGAGATTATTCTATGAGGATCAAAATGGAATCCCGTGCACATCGACAAGGTTGCACTTCAAAAATGACGAGAAATATCCAAGTAACCAATAAGTAAAATAAAACAACTAGAAATCATGCATGGAAAAATAAGTTTATTCATTTTCATAGATAAAAAAGAGGGTACATATGGGATTGTTGTGTAACTCCCATGCCTGGACAATCATTCCCTTCAAGAGGGAAAAGAGGAGTTACGATTCCCAATATGGAATGTAACTCCTATGATGCCAATTACGCATATGACAATAAATTTTTTTATCACAGAATATGTCATATGTCATATAAACCCTATGACTTATGATCTTGCAGACACTAAATCATGCGCTTTGGGTATATTTCTAATCTTGATCACATACCACTATTCATATGATTCATAAGTGAGAAAATTACTAATTGGATATTGTCTTTGGGCATCTTTGTTTGCTTTTTGCTTTCTCTCTTGGTCTTACACTCCTTCTAGCCCAGTCTGTCTTTTCATACTTCAGCATTTCTCATTCTAGACACCAGTTCCCAGCCAGGATGCCAACACTAGGTGCCTTTGTCCCCTCTGGATGCCCCCAACCTCTATGTACTTTGCTCACATATTTTGGGTCCTTACTATCCATTTGGGAATCTTTCTTTTTTACTAGTCATAATTGTAATGGTTAATTACAAAATGCAGAAAAGAGAATTATATAAATACAAATCTATGTGATTATAAGAAAGGAACAAACACTAAGCATTATCTATTACCACCTAAGGTTGCATCCAAGAGCATTCCAAGAGCACTCAAGCATCCATCTAGCCTTACACAAGGGACAAGTGACTGCATTCTTCTACACAGACTTCATAGGATGGGAAGTTCATTCTTTCATGCACACATCTATTTACATTTTATACATCTAGCTATTTTTTGCTATCAAGTGCAATATGCACAAGAGCTACCTAGGGCACAATATCCACACACATACAAACAGAGCTACATGGGGTCTACAATGTAGTGCAACGCTCGGTTATAATTTTACTTTGTTGACAACCAAGGATAGTCTGACCTTTCATTTTACATCTTTATTTTTTAGGATTTTATGTAGTTTAAGGGTTTTGCAAGTGCTTGTTTCTTATTGCAGGTTTCAGGAGAACAACAATGAGGTCCAAAGAAGTACAAGCGATAAAAATTGAAAACTAGTGAACATCTCGCGACCTTGCGATATCGGGTTCTGAAGTTTTTGAGTAGTCACAGGAGCCCAAAATATGTCTTTGGCACACCAAGTGCCCCTAACCCTCCATAGGCGCCATGGTCCTAGAATTTCTGACACTCCTGCAAATTTTTGTGCCTGATTTTCGTCATATAGTAAAGGTCGGCATTCATTTTATTCACATTGAAAGTGATAATTCTTCGGTGACATTCACACACCTCATTCAGTCTCTCAAAAATCTGCCACATGTTATATTGTTTACTGATGAGGACATATCGCCATCTGTTTTTGATAATTGATGTGTGCCTCTACTTATTACTACTATCATCGGCATCGTTTGTATCAAACATGTGTTGATCAACAATGGATCTACTATTAATTTATGTGTTCATTCCCTCTTAAAGAAAATTTGCATTATAGATAATCTAATTTCTAAAAATTCCACTCTCATTCGTGGGTATGGTTCAACTACATGGACATGCTTAGCCACTATCACATTACCTATACAAGTTGGGCCTAAAATTGTCCCTACTAAATTCTTCATTATTAATGCCTCGTTTCAGTTCAATATTTTGGTGGGTAGATCCTAGATCCATACAATGCTCTCGGTCCCATCCACTATTCATTAATGCATAAAATTCTTACATGATGGTTATGAACATACCATTATTACATACCCTGATCCTTTTAAGTTATGTTGCATAGACCCCGTCACCACTATGTCTATCCCTAAATCGAATCCTATTCCATATAACAATATTGACACATATGATATCATCCAATCTAAAGCTTCACCACCTTCTTCAACCACTCTAAACACTCTGTCTATTTCCACTTATAATATTATTATCATTTCACCCATTGTGTCTGCTCCAGTCAATACTATTGCTCCACTCGTCGAGACTACTCTCACTCCTACATATAGTATACCTCATACTAACATCCTTGATACTTCTATCCAACATGACAATGTCAACACTGATGATTCTAATGATGATGTCAATACCGTTGAGCTCACTAATGAAAAATTGGTCAATCTTAATTTCACTCCTATTGAAATAGATGATTAATATTTCAATGATACTTTCGTTTTTGTCGAACCTGGTGAATATCAATTCAAAAAAAACCCCTCCTTTTACTAATGCTATAGTTCTTTCTTAGGGGTCTGTCCATACTTTGGACGTCATTTCACCTCACTCAAAATCTCAAGGGAAATCTATATCTACATTTCCTCATGTCACATGCACACTTTTCATGAATAACTCTTATTGGCATAATATTCCATTTGATCATACTTGCTCTGACAATGTTTGCACACATGATGGCCTAACTCATCTTGGTTTCACACTCAATAATCTCTTACCTCTACCTCATACACCCCATTTCTATCATGGATATATTAGTATTATGGATACATATGGCCTTTGTATCTTCTATCTAATAGTCTATGTTGTACCTGCTCATCGCACTTCTCCATTGACACTTAGGAAGTCTTGGCTTGATTACATTGGGGGTACTTTAGACCCTAATCATACTAATATCACATTTCCTATGGCCTTTGTCCATGTTTCTATCTACAATGATTCATTTCTCAAATATTCACAAAACCTCACTCATTGGTATGCACATGGATGTCCACCAACACCATTCACAGACGAGGTATACAGAATGGGCAGGTGCAATCTACCCCACAATGGATCTTGACTTGATCAACCACATACTATTGCTTATCAAGTCTTTGGCACATCTCCATTCAGTTTTGACCATGACACTGACGATATTTTAGATGATGTTACTTGATCACACTTATCATCACACACTTGGGGGAATTCTTCTCTCCCCCCTTGCCAACATTCTTAGGTGTCTCACACTTCTAACATTTCACTTCCTATTTCACATATAGTCCCTCACATGTTTTATACATATGTATCGTTATTACCCTATGATGCACTCCCATGCTAAGGTTCATAGTTGAGTATTGAGGGCATACTACATACATTAACCTCACACAATACACACTTCACACATTACACATTCATCACATATCTTTCTTGCAACTTCTGTTATATATTATATGCAATACATACTCTACGCATTCATGTCATATCTTTCTTACATCTACTTTTACATGTTTGGCTCATTACCCTATGATGCACTCTAGTTCCACGGTTCATACTTGACTACTGAGTGTCTCAATCTGAAATGAACCTCACATCATTTCACTCACACATTACACTCTACACTTTCTCAATCATATCTTTTTGGCACACACGTTCAAACCATTTCCTGATGACGTACTCTTGTTCTACGATTCGTTCTTGAATGTTGAGGGGTATTTTATAAATGAACCTCATCTCATGCATATACATCCACTTAGGGGGCACGCTGCTCCTAACACACTCATACCGCATTCCATTCCATCCCATCTAAAGCATACTACATATCTTCGTCACACCTAGTCTTGCTTGCATTTACTCGTTACATGTACACTTTATTACACATGTTAGACAGATACATTGTATGTCATTATCTCTTTCTATATACACATGTGTGTTCACTTGCCTTCTAGTTGTGGATGTAACTTTCATACAGATTGATACATGCAGTACAAATGCTTGGTGCAGTACCTCTTACTAGTCCCACAACAGTACCTAGGGCAATCCACTTTCGTACATTAAAGGTGTTATTGTTCCATTTTTCATAGCACAATACTATATCAGATTATACACACTTTGACCTACTTTCTATCTTTCTAACATGCTAACGAGTGCTTCATGTGCACCATTTGGCTTGCAGTTCTATTTTCCACCATGGTTATCTATTAAATTTCTTAATATTGTTTACTCTTGTTTTCCATTGTATGCCATTGTTTGTGGGCTTTTCCCTTTGTATTGTGTGCACACTTTCTGATTTTGACCACTGTAGCCTTGATTTTCCTGCGACATTGTGAGTGATGTACTATATTTGAAACCTAATTTTTCGTGGTCTAATTTTTCTACACTATTGCTTGTCAACTTTGTCTTCGTGTTTGCTAGCTTACATTTTGTCTTCTATATGCGTATTTGTACTTTATTTCACTAACACTTATTTCCAACCACTTTTTTGTGTGCCTTGATTTTTACCAAACATATTCCCTCCCCCCTGTAGGGCATCAGTCACATTTCAGCATTCGGTTCTCCTTTGGACTGTATACTCCTTGTGATGTCACATGTACCCCAAACGAGGGGGGCATCATTTGGGTGAGTCAGTCACCCCATACAATGTTCTAGAGTCATAATACAACACAACCAAGTTCACATTCAACACAACATTCGATCTCAACAATGGCCCAGATCCTGACTTGGGTCCTCAACACAACACAGACACAAGCACCCAACACCAAACAATAGTGTCTGGGTGCCCATGACCCTTTTTGGACACCTATGACTAGGGAGCAGTTACGCATATTTTCTCAGTTTAGTACAATTTGTGGTACTTTAGACATTGGCTTTTACATGACACACAATCCTTTAGCACTTGACATGCATGCATTACATCTTCTTTTCTACTTTCGCGTTGGATCGAACCGGATCGTATTGGCACACACCATCTACAGTTGTGTTTATACTTCAGGAAGTAGTCAAAGGTTGGAGAATAGCACTCGACCTTTCTCCCTACACTTCTTCCACACTGGCGTGAGATTGCCCAAAAAACTCGTTATTCTACAATATCTTCGTGATCCTTTCTATCTATTTTCAATCATCATGGATTAGGTGCACATGTTCCTTTTTCATTTTTTTACATACTTTTACACACTTTTTACACGTTTTGATCATATATACACATATTTGACTACTTGTTTGTTTTTCTCTTTTGTAGGTCTGTCCTTATGAGAAGTGGTAGTCACATCAATCACACAAAAAATGACATCAACAATAGATACAACAAGAAATCTACACATATTCTCTCACCCTAGAGTCATCTTCATCATTTTTCACTTCCTCTTCTCTAGCTTCCACGCTTCACATTTTTATCACTCCACGCTTTTTCTTGTATCTCTCGGCATGCTTTTTGGCATCGATATACATGGATATTAGGTACACAACTCTTATCTACTATATGTTATCAATAATTCACTCAACAACATAAAGTGGGAGTAAATGTAAACATAAATCATGCACTTTGGGTATATTTATAATCCTGATCACATACCACTATTCATATGATTCCTAAGTGAGAAAATCACCAATTGACCATTGTCTTTGGCCATTTTTGCTTGTATTATGCTTTCTCTCTTGGTCTTACACTCCTTTTGGCTCATTATGTCTTTTCATACTTTGACATTTCTTATTCTGGACACCAACACAAGGTTCCCCCATCCCCTCTAGGAACCCTTGACCACTTTATACCCTTATCACATCTTTTGGGTCCTTTCTAGTCGTTTGGGCATTTTTCTTTTTACTAATCAGCCTTTTAGTGGTTAATTACAACATTTAAACAAAGGAATCATATAAATATAAAACCATGTGATCATAATAAAGGACCAAGCACTAAGAATTATCTATCACCACTTAAGGTTACATCTAAGATCATTCCAAGATCACTCAAGCATCCATCTAGCTTCACACAAGGGATAAGGGACTGCATTCTTATGCATACACTTCATAGGAGGGGAAGTTCATTCTTTCATGCACACATTTATCTACATTTTCTACACATATTTATTGCTCACTATCAAGTGTGACATGCATAAAATCTACCCAAGGAATGATCTCGACACACACACACATAGAAATACATGGGGTTTGCAATGTAGTGCAGCACTCGGTCCTAAGTTCAATTTTTTGACAGCCAAGGATAGTCCAACCTCCCATTTTTCATCTTTATTTTTTAGGATTTGATGTAGTTTGGGGTTTTTGCATGTGATTATTTCTTATCATAGGTTTCAGGTGAAGAACAATGAGGTCTAGCGAAGTACATGTGATCAAAAGCGACAACCAGTGAACATCTGTCAACCCTATGAAATTGGGTTCCATAGCTTCTGAGCAGTCACAGGTGCCTAGAATAGGTCTCAGGTACCCTTGACCCTCCATAGGCACCTTGTTCATGGCATTTTTGCCACTGTTGCAAATTTATGGGTCTGATTGTGATACTTTGAGTTCTTGTTCCAGCATATTTCTATCTCGACATACCTTTAGGATTATTGTGAATCAACTAAGTCTTTCTATCTCTCCATTTGAAACTAGAGTTTAGAATTTAAAATTTCTATTTGCTTAGAACAAATATGTACTTAATTGTTTATATTCAGTGTTGTTACATATTTAGAGTTAGGAATCTATTTATGTTAATATTTTCTTAATCGGATCTCATCTAAGTGAGATGAATCACCTTGTGAGATGGACAAGACCCAAAGTGATGACAAGACAAATCACATACACCAACATATTCTCTACTCATTCGAGAATAAAGAGTAACAGATAACTTTGACTCAGAATAGAATATCTCTCAGGAATTGTTCTTCCAAAATCAGAAATCATTTAAAAATAAGAATAACAACAATACTAATCAACAATCAAGCTTTAATTCTAATTTTAATCGTAATAATAATAAAAAATTTGAGGTCGCGTTTGATGGCACATGTACCAAATGTGGTAAATTTGATCATAAAGCAGTTGATCATTATTCTAGTGCTAATATCATAATGTTAAAAATAAGAACTTCAATAAAAAGAAGAAGAATAGAAATCATAATAAATCTAAAAATCAAGCTAATAATGTTGATCAAGCCATTGCTCTTTACACTACTCTTTCAATCTATAATGGCAACGAATAGATCCTAGATAGTGATGCCTCTAAACATGTGACATATATTCATGAAATTCTATCTGATATTGTAGAATGTCATGAAAATATATATCTAGGTGATAATGTTGTCATTAGATATGAATCTTATGGTGATGTTAATTTGAAAAATGTAACCATTAGTATGTTTTATTTTTTCCTAACATAAAGAACCTTTTATCTTGTGCTTAACTAGCTAGAGAAAATTATAAAGTTGTGTTATTAAAAGATAAATGGTATGCAAATAATGAGTTTGGTGAAATTATTGTTATTGGTTTTCAGAAGAATGGGTTGTATATCTTTGAAGGATTTGTTATTGAATCTTGTCTTTCTTCTTATTATTATAATGATGTTCAATTATGAAATGAAAGGATTGGGCATGTGAACTTTAAAATTTTATTTGAAATGTTCCACCTTAACCTTGTTGTAGGTATTCCTAAGTTAAAATCAAACAACAATTCTTGTGAAATTTACTTGTGTGGTAAGCAACATGTTGAACCATTTCATAGACATTATGAGTCTAATTCCTCTAACTTGCTTGAGCTAATCCATAGTAATGTAAGAGGTCCTTTGAAATTTACTTCTCTTAGTGGACCTTTGTATGTTGTTAGTTTCATTGATGAATTTCTAAAATGAATTGGTCTTATTATATTAAGAAAAAGTTTGAATTTTTGTCTAAGTTTCAAGATTTCAAAGCCTTGGTTGAAAACATGCATAATCGTAAAAATAAGAGAATCAGAACTAAGAAGTTTGATGAGTTTTTTGTTTCTTTTGGATTTCAAAGAGAGTTAACAAATTCATATTCCCCACAACAAAATCCCATAGCTAAAAGGAATAATATTTGGAATAGCTAAAATTTTATTTGAAATGTCCCACCTTAACCTTGTTATAGGTTTTCCTAAGTTAAAATCAAACCAAAAGTCTTGTGAAAGTTACTTGCATGGTAATCAACATGTTAAACCATTTCATAGACATCACGAGTCTAATTCCTCTAACTTGCTTGAGCTAATCCATAGTGATGTAAGAGGTCCTTTGAAATTTCCTTCTCTTAGTGGAGTCTTGTATGTTGTTAGTTTCATTGATGACTTTTCTAGAATGACTTGGTCTTATTATATTAAGAAAAAGTTTGAAGTTTTGTCTAAGTGTCAAGATTTTAAAGCCTTGGTTGACAACATGGATAATCTCAAAAATAAGACAATCAGAACTGATAATAGAGGTGAATATGTCAATAAGAAGTTTGACGAGTTTTGTGTGTCTTGTGCAAATGGAGGTTAACAACTTCATATTTCCCACAATAATAGAAATGGTTATGACTATGCTTCATGCATCCAATGTGCCTAAGTTTCTTTGGGCTGAAGTCATGAACACTGTTGTTCATATCGTAAATAGAATTCTTACTAAATCTTTGCATCAAACTACACCTCGCAAAGTATGAAAAAAACAAAAACTTGATATCTCTCATACAAGAATATTTAGTAATCCGACTTCTTTTCTCATTCCTAGAGTCAAAAGAAAAAAACTTGATCCTACCTCATACTCTTGCATCTTTGTTGGGTATGGCGGTCGCACAAAAGGATTTAGAGTATACGATCCAGTCAAACATGTGATCATAGAAAATAGAAATTTTCATGTTCTTGAGAAACCATTTTTGGATTCTTACTCTCTTCCCTCTTCTACTTTTCCTGGGTCTGAATCTCTTTAATTTGATAATCTATCTTTAGATAATATAGAAACTGATTTCCAAGAGGTTTTCCATCATTCTGCTGATATGATGGATGTTGATATTGAGGAAGAGTCTTCTCAATCTATGTCTCAGTTTAGAATTCCTAAGTGGGCTCAAAATCTTATTTCTAATTCTCAATATAATAATTTGAGAAAGTGTTGTCATGTATTTTTACAGGGGTAAAATTCACTAGAAAAATAAGACAACTATACCACAGTGTTGAAATTTTTGAAATTCATACCTTCCCAAGACCCCCCAAGCCAGTTCATCCAAAATACCAGCCCTATCCTATCATCAAAGTGACCCATAAGTTATTGTCATGTATCCCCTAGGTTATTTAGGAAATTCAAAATCATTCAAGTGCCTTTGGAACAATGATGTTCAAGACAAGTTTTCAAGTACACTTAGAGAGAGCTTTCATCAGCCTTTCTAAGCCAGGTGCACTATCATTGGAGTAGTGCAAAGGACCCATGCTTGTCATGGAGACATATCCAAGAGCTAAAATCATAAAGGAGCTTATTTTTGGAATATTTTGGGAAGTTTCTAAGGTTTTGGATCCGATACACCAAAAGAAGGTTTTTGGGCCTGAATGAGCATGCACCGTGAAAGAGGACATGAACTTCAAAGAAATATTCTGGGAGCTCCACAATGAGTTATGAGCCCAAAAAATTATCTGTGGAAATAATTATCAATACTCTACATGGTGTAAAATACATGACATCTTGAAACCCCATACATTTCTCTACGCAACTCTTTCTTTCAGCACACAACTGGAGGTACCGAAAAAAAGGAGAAAGTTAGAGGTGTTGCAGTTTGATTCAAGCATTAATACCCTCACTATTCTACTCAAATGAATTTTTTATGAAAAACAATATAAGGAAGCACCTGAAAACTCATTTGGGAGCTCAAGTTACGACCTACACAAGTGGGCTCTCAAGGTATGTTCTTCGGTACTTAGGTAATTTTTCAGTGGGACACATGGCACAACTAGGTGAAGGGACATTTTCATGTCCCCTTTGCACCTTTGAAAAGGGACATGATGTGTAAAAAAAATTTCACAACCCCTATGTATCCCTCTAGACACCCATATGACCTGACGACACTCACCTAAGCCCCTATGACTACTTTGACCTGCTCACCTACCTACCCCCACATGTGTAACACTTGGCATCTCCAGAGCAAGGCACATTTTCTTGTACCTATTATCCCATTTGCAAAGTGAAAATGGGGACACAAAAAATTTTCCCACCCCTTGCATTCCTCCTATACCCACATGCGACCATCTCCCATCTCTCAGGTGCTCCACTTTAGCCCCCCTCCTTTAAGTTGCTCAACAAAACAACACTCGACACTTGTCAAGCTAGGGACAAGGTGCATTTTTATGTCCCCTTTGAAAATGGACATGAGGGGTAGAAAAACATGCCTTTCCCTCCCTCCTTCCATTTCAAGCTTATAAATAACGGGGACTTAGCCATTTTCATCATTTTTCATCCCCCACACCTCCAGATGTTGTTGAAATGCTAGAAAAAATTTCCAGAAATTGAATTCAAAATTTTTTCCTCAAATGATTCCATGAAGGCTGCCATGATCTAAAACAAGAAAAAATACAAAAATAACAGATTCAAACAAAGGAGAAATGAGAATTTTTTGTTGGAAAACCTCGAAGTCGTGGGAGACAAATTTCTCAAATCTCACAAACTGCTGGACAGATCCAAGTGTAATTTTTTGCATTCATGAATTTTCTAAGGAAATTTGATTATCCCATAAGAATATCTCACATGCACAATGTGTATTTTTTGTAGTGAAGAAACCCCAAGTTTCCCGCAGCAAAAATTTAAAATTTAAAATCTCTTGTTTCTAGGATATGACCAAGTTGAAATTTCAGAGGTGTACTGAGGATCGAAAACCTATTCCAAAAAATTTTATTTCATCAGAAACTGACCATTAGAGACTCACTTTCCAAAAATAGTAAGCCTTTCTACATTGGGACTGGCTATTTTTCAGATATTAACACCAAAAGCAGTTGCGGCGAAGACGGTGTGCACAGAGGATATTCAGAAGGTCAGAGTGGTATTCCAGTGCCAGAAATTTTTAAAACAAGCACTTAATAAAAATATTAATTTCCCATTATGGATGTTAGCTATAAATATTATGTCATTCTAGGAAGAAGTCAAGGAAAAAATAGCAAATGAATAGGTACAATTATTGAGAAAGGAAAACCATTTATCCCTGAGGAAAAAACAATTCAAGTACATGTGTGCCACTCTTGATAAGGCACAAATGATTAGTGGGGATCTGGAGAAAAAAAATAACACTGGGAACCCCTTCATCAGTTGGTGGTAGAAATGGGTGACACACACTCTCATATATTGATCACCAAAAAGGTTTTTGAGGCTCCTTCAAAGGAGTTGTCACGTGTGTGGGAAAGGTCTCTAGTGAATAGTTACGAGATGATAAAGTGAGCCATCGTGGAGTTGGATGAAAATGAAGGGATGGCATACATGTTGCAAGATAACATCAATCATTGAACTCAAAAACTTGGAGTGCCTACGATAGACGAGAACATGATGGCAGATGAGCTGATTGCACCATTCGAGGAGTACATCAAGAAAGAGGTAGGAGATCCATTAGCATTCAATGAAGACACTTTGGAGTCTCTAATTGAGATTCATGCCACCATTGATGAGTAAATTATTTGGCTTATTTATATCATTTATACGATTGATAATTTTTCATTTAAACATGATTTACTAGTGCATGGGGATGCTTTATATGGTTATGTCTTAGTGAGTTTAATGAATTTTCCTTGCTCGTGTTCATGCAACTTGTTAACCATATAACTTCCTACTAATTGCCTTTGTGAGTGAAATTTGGTAATGTGTGTAGGATAATAATGAACATTTACTACAGTTTTGGAATGCAGTCAAGGAGCCTAAGTCTAGAGTCAGTATGCAGTCGTGGAGGACTTTTGCCATTAATGGCCTATAAACATGGGTCTTGTTTCTAGGATTTTTGTAGGGTTTTATAACATTAATCAAATGTTGTTAGTGGAAGAACTTAGTGCCTACCATTTTGGCATGATATGTAACCAACTATGTCTATATAAAGACATCTCCTTGAGGAATAATTTAGTAGTTGGATAATATTAATAATCTGCAATATAGTTTGTAGCAGTTAGTATTTACTTTCTAGATGCACTGAATATGTCATAGAACTTATTTGAATCAATATAACTAGATATCGTTATGAGTATCTCGTGTTGTTAAGATTAACTCTCTCCCAAGAAAGAGCAAGGGCCCACTCAACCAAGGTAACTAGAGGTTGTTTACGTTTACGCATGAATGTGGTTTTCTGATAAGTCATAATCTTCTCATTTCCTCTACTGTAATTTCCATTTAGTGTGTTTATTTCCTTTATTGCAATTTCCATTCAGAGTGTGTATTTCCTTTTATGCAAATTCTATTTAATGTGTGTTTTTACTTTTAGTGCAATTTCAATTATGAGTATGCAATTTCAGCTCTGCTATTTTAATTCGGTGTGCACATTTTCATTTTAGTTAAGAATATCACTTTCAAAACTTCTTTCCATCACAGTAATTTAATTTCCGTAGCTTAGCATTAATTTTTCGTAGATTAGTAGAAAACGAAGGAAGATCTAGCAGAAAACCCCTCCAAAGAAAGACCCAACAACATAACTGGTTGTATAGGTCTTCATTGCGTACAACCTATGGCACAACCCTGGTTTTATAATAACACTAGTATAAGAATCTATTAGTTAAATGATTGGAGAATACAACGACCCATCATTTTTGGCGTCATTGCCAGGGACACCATAAGCACAAAATGTCATTTAATCTATCTTACATGATATGGATGTTAATGAAGCTCATGTATGCAACTAGTAGGAGTCCCAAGCCTTGTTTACACGACCAATATTGATGCATATGCCACGAGACATTCAAGGGAGATTTATACCACGCAATATCCAAATAATATCTCCAAATAAAATACAAGTAGGGAACACTGAGAGTGACACTGAATCGAATCCAACGCCTAGAATCCCTTATAAAAATTTGGCATCATCCTATTTAGAACCATAACAACATTCATAAATGGGAGACAATGGGAATAATGAGAACAGACCCTTGGGTAGAACCCTTACCTATCCCATTGCCTTAGATGAAGATAAGGATGTATGTATGAAAAATATCTCACTATCCATCCTCCCTATCTTTCAAGGAATGTCTACGAAAGACCAAGATCAGTTCTTGTTTGAATTCAAAGTTCTTTGTCAGACATATGACTACATAACAGACAATCAGAAACTCAAACTATTTCCTTCTACTCTTAAGAACTCTGATATGAGGTGTTTCATGGGATTGTCCCCTAACTCCATTCATTGTTGGGAGAACATGGAGAGAGATTTTTTGGATAAATATCAAGACTACTACAGAGGAAGGGATAAGAAAGAAGAGTTCTTCCAGATACAACAAAAAGAAGATGAAAATATAGAATATTATCTGGATAGATTTCTCTTTCTCCATCGGAGGAGTGGTTATGAGTTACATGCAGAAATCACTAAGACAATTTTCCTTAAAGGACTTGATGATAAAACCAAGGATTCCCTCCATCTTATGGGAGGAGGTGATATGCAAAAACTTATCATGGAGAATATCACTTAGCTATGTAGAATTTACTCTAGAACACGAGGAGGTATAAGGAAAAGAAAAGCATCCATAATGGGCTGACATCTAAAACCAGTGATGCAAAATAACCTCTAGAAATATATTTCCCTAAATGCAGGAAGATACATCCCTTGAGAGAGTGTCCTTTAGATGTCACAGACATGTGTTTGATCTATGATGTCACTGATCACAATACTAAGCATTGCACTTTATTACCTTAGTTGAAAGAAGGATTGAATGCCCTCTCTCAAGTAGATGCAAAGGTAAACTTTGTTCAAAGGCCAAATAATCAGGTTGTCTATGCTCCTCGACCTAGTCAAAACCCCTGGAGGATGTCATGGCCCATTCAAGCTCCTCATCCTACTTGGGGAGAACCTGATTTGACACCACCAAACTGGATGGCTTACCCACATCCACCACCATGGATGACTCCCTACAATCAGCAGGGTTGGACACCACCAGCTAATGTAAATCCATGGAAAAACCAACTATGGGCACCTCAACAGAATTCTAATCAAAACCAAAAATGGGCACCTCAACAGAATTCTAATCAAAACCAACAATGGGCACCTCAACAGAATTCTAATCAAAAGAGGAGGTTTCAACAACCACAACAGGATTTAATGGCCCCACCACAAAACTATCAATAACACGGGAAAGTAGCAAAAACTCAACTTCCAGCCCAGCCTGTAGCAAACCCTAAACACCAGCAGAAAACTTCAATTAATGAAGAAAGACAAAGTGATACAATGCAGGTTAATACTATCAATAATTTGTGACTAAGGTTTGGGAGAACCTTAAATCATCCTCCTATTGTTATCACAGAAATACCTATAGAAAATGAGAAATAAGAGACACCTGAGGAAAATGAATAAACTGAACATGTTCCACAAACGCAAGACACTAGGAAGGTCAAGGAAAAGATAATAATGTGCATGCAACTCCTTTTCCAGAATGATTACAAGAAACTCGAACTGCAGAAGAAACAACATTAGTTCAAGAGTTGAAAAAGATGAACATTGAGGTCCCACTTCTGAGAGCAATAAGGGACATTCCTAAATTAAACCAGACCATTAGAAATGAGTGTATAAAGACACCAGGAAGGAAGAATAAATACCCAAAAATGGTCAAAGTAGAAGGGAATCTAGCCGATCTTGTTGTTGGAAAGCTTATTTCACCAAAATATGGGGATCCTGGGAGTCCATTCATTACTATTTTTGTAAATGGTCAGTCAATATCTAACATTTTGGTGGATCTTAGTTGCTTGCCATCAATGTTATAACAACAGATATGTTAATCTGTTGTCTTTAATAGGATTGCAGCCAACCAATACCATTCTTCAATTGGCAGATCAATCTATTTCCGTACCAGATGGAGTGATTGAGGATGTAATGGTCATGGTTGAATCCTTGGAGTATCTCATCTATTTTATGGTCTTACAATCTAAAGCTCAGAAGTTGGGATATCCAATCATCTTAGGAAGACCCTGGTTGGCTAATGTTGTTGCATATATTGACTGTAGGTCGGGAAAAATGACCATTTTAAATGGGAAAAAATCAAAGAATATTTCATTATATCCTCCTGCCCAGCCATATGTGTATGATTTTGAACATGTATGGGTAGATTATTTAGATACTAATCATTTGAGTTCTTCTTATCTGGCCACCATTGTAGTGAAAAATCACATGACATAAATTGTTGAGTCATACACAATGTCTGATGAAGAGGACATTGTGGCTACGAAAAATCAGAACTGGGGCTACTGAAATTAGAACTAAGGCTTCATAACCATCTATTTTGAACACATCAGATAATATTACCTTGGTAAGTGACATTTCCAATGAAAATTGTAAAGAAACCTATGCTTATAATATGGAATGTGCAGTCACTGATTTCTATTTTCCTTTAACCAAGATTATGTCTCTTGAAAATATGACTATTTTGCACATGCTTCAGCCTCATGTTTTTCCCTTGAATTCTTTAATTTCTGATGCAGATCTCATTATTTTGAAAAATACCAAGCAAATGATTGTTGACATAGGAAAAGAGCTGACAATTGGTAATAACTTAGAGGCCAGCCAAGAGACTAGGGTTTTAGAAATCTTGAGGAAGCATTCCCAAGATTTTTCTTGGGATTATACTGATATGAAGGGGATTCATCCAAGCATATACACTAACCATATCTACACTGAGGATGTTAAACCCGTAAGACAGCCGCAATGAAGAATTAATCTAGCACTCTGAGACATAGTCAAAAATGAGATAGAAAAATTGTTGAAGGTAGGATTCATCTATCCTATATCTAATAGTCATTGGGTATCACCACTAATTATAGTTCCCAATAAAAATGGTAAATGGATAATCTGTGTAGACTATAGGGAACTTAATAAAGCCACCAAGAAATGACTACTTTCCCCTGCCCTTTATTGATCAAGTTCTGGACAATCTTGCAGGTAAGAAATATTTCTCCTTCTTGGATGGGTTTAGTGGGTATAACCAAATTGCATTGACTGCTGATCAGGATAAAACCACCTTCACTTGTCCCTAGGGTACATTTGCATATAGATTCTTACCATTTGGGATTTTTAATGCACATGCTACTTTTCAGAGAGCATTTTTGGCCATTTTTGAAAATCTTACAAATGACTGTGTTGAAGTTTACATGGATGACTTCACTGTCCATGGCTCCACTTTTGATGAATCTCTGAACAATATTGAAAAATTATTAACTAGATGTGAGCAGCACCAACTCTCCTTGAGTCATGAAAAAGGTCTGATTATGGTTGATTAAGGAATTGTCTTAGGTCATCATATTTCTACCAAAGGAATACAGGTCGACCCTAGAAAGATTGAGGTAATAACTAAGTTACCTACACCAACGAATCATACTGACATTAAGAGTTTCCTTGGACATGTAGGGTATTATAGGTGGTTCATCAAAGACTTTAGTAAAAATTTTGCACCTATGTTTTCTTTGCTGACAAAAGATTATGTTTTTGAATAGTCTCCTCAATGTCAAAGCCTTTCGATATTATCAAAGAGAAGCTAACCACCGCTCCAGTCTTGAGAGGACCCGATTGGGGGAAGCCTTTCCATATTCACACTGATGCATCTAATACAGCCATGGGAGTTGTTCTTGGACAAAAAGATGAAGAAGATCAGATATATGCCATTTATTTTATCAGCAAGAATATGACCCCTACAGAGAGAAACTACACCACTATGGAAAAGGAATTTTTAGTTGTTTACTCCATGAATAAATTCAAACATTACATTACTAGGTACAAAATCTTTGTTTATACTGACCACTCGGCCATAAGATATTTGATGAATAAACTAGTAGTTAGGGGCCGGATTATTAGATGGTTACTCTTGTTACATGAATTTAATTTGACCATTATTGATAAGCTAGGAAAAGCTAATGTTGTTGTCTGATTTTATTTCAAGAGTGAATGTTTCAGGTGATGAAGAAGCAGTCCACGATCATTTTCCAGATGAACATTTGTTTGCAATATCAACTCAACCTCCATGGTTTGCTGATCTTGTAAATTATCTAACTACATGGAAGTTTCCTGCCTATTTTACTAATAAAGAGCGACGAATATTAGTTAAAAATAGTGCAACATATAAGTGGTGTAATGGAATTTTATTCAAATGTTATCCTGATATGGTTCTTCACATGTGTGTTCGGGAAGATGAAGTGTATGACATACTGAGAGCTTTTCATGATGAGCCTGGAGGAGGACATTACTCAGTGAAGAGGACAATCCAAAAAGTCCTTAGAGTTGGATATTATTGGCCTTCACTTCACAAGTCTATCAAGAAGTACGTGTGGCAATGTGATTCATGTCAAAGAATGGGGAAGCCTACACTATGAATGGAAATGCCTTTCAACCCTCGGCTAGTCTTAGGACCATTTGAGAAAGGGGGAATTGATTTTGTTGGACCTTTTGATCCGCCATATTTTGGGAAAGAATACATGTTGGTGTGCATTGACTACGTAACGAAATGGGCTGAAGTTCAAGAATTGGCATTTGCCAATCATGATGATGTTGTTGACTTTTTGTATAATCATATAAAGCTAAGATTTGGCACCCCTAGAGCAATTGTATATGATCAAGGTCCTCAATTTTTGTCTAACATGATTGAATATTTCCTAGAAATATACTGAATCAAGCACCGAAAATTGTCACCATATCACCCCCCAATCCAATGAGTAGGTGGAAGTCACAAGCAGAGAACTTGAGAACATTTTAACCAAAGTGGTCAATGCGGACAGAAAAAACTGGGTACCAAAACTCCCAGAAGCGGTATGGGCCTATAACACGACCTAGAAGACTACTACTGGATTCTCCCCATGTGAATTGGTATATGGGAAAAATCCATTGTTACCCTTGGAATTTGAGTTATGAACATGGAGAACAACATTGGAAATCATAATCGAATTGGATGAAGCAAAACACGAGAGAGTGATGTAGCTGAATGAATTGGATGAAATAAGGATGGAAGCACAACAACAAATGGAAATTATTGAACATTAGAGGAAAACATGGCATGACACTCATATCAAATACATGAATTTTTATGAGGGAGAATGAGTCTTACTTTTTGTTTCAAAATATCAGCAGTTCAAGGGCAAGATGCGAACACGGTGGTTGGGACCATACCAGATCGAAAAAGTGTTTGATAATGGTTCTTTGTGATTATTGCCAATCCATGGAGACAAAAGAACTCTTCATGTGAATGGACACATAATAAGGATGTATCAGTGTCCTCTAGATAAGGAAACTTTCAACAAAGATATAATGCTATGCGAGGAAATGGATTCAGTGGAGGCGCTTAGCTCCTTCTGTCAGGAGTGATTGTTTTTTGAATTTGAATAAAGGAAGATGATAATGGTTTTGATCTTCTTCCCTTAGTTAGATGTTTTGTTTTCAATAAGGCATAAATATTCATTGTTTGAATAAACACTAATCACATTTTATCTAAGAGTGTAGGATGTGGAAATCTACGGATATCAAGAAGCTGAGCTGGCAAGGATAAGTGCATTTTACTTCACTACGGATATTTCCTTTTGAAGCAATTCCCCATTACATGTACCTAGCATGATTAAATCACTACACAATGTTCAATGAATTTATTGGGGATATCATTCCAAATCTTAAGATACCAAGTGGGGTGTAATGATTCATAATTACCGAGGAAACCGCATGTGTCAAGTTTCTACGAAGAGGATGCACTACTTTATAGGAAGGACATGTGGAATTACTATTCAAAATGATGGGATATGTGTCGTACCATGCATTAAAACTTCCCAAGCATACTTGGTCCTATCAACTTTTCACACCGCCAAAATTTGCACCGACTATAGACAACTAAAAGATTATGGTGTATTTTAAATTGTGACTCGCTAATCACTTCCCATCGTTACTCTGTGCATTTGAACACAACCTTGTTTTTGTCTTTTCCATTGTCTGGATTCTTCTACACTATAGGGAAAAAGAACAAATCTAAACCAAACTCTCGGGACCCACTTCTCTGGAATGCTACAATTTCCGAGGAATTTTATGATGTCGGTTGGCTAGAATTCATTAGGAAATTCGAAGGCTTTGATGAAAATTTAGTGGATGAGTTGCTGGTAAATTTTGAAGCCGCCTGCTCACGCATTGGGGGAAAGCGAGTAGAAATCAATAGTCAGGTTGTTTTTGAACTATCTGGTTTACCAGATTTTGGTCTCAAGGTTATGAAAAATGCTCCTCTTAAGGACCTGATTCCCATGTTTCATGAGATGGAAAATATTTTCCAGAGGTAATCCTCACCTCCAATGGTGCTTAGAAGGGGATTAAGAGGGGAATTTTTCCTAGCATTTGGAAAGAAGTAGCTAAATGGGTCAGCTGATACTTCATCTGTGATAGACAGCCATATGTGTTTGGAAGGGATTCACTAAAAATTCTAATTCATTTTAGAAATGGCTGCATAAACCCTACACTCAGGGTAAATTTACCTGAATATTTATTCGATGCAGTCATCAAAGTAGGACAAAAATATATGAATGGAGATGGTAAGGTAGTGATAAAACACCCATGGCTTATTCAATTGCTTTTCTCTCATCAATTTTTCTACAAACCGAAGAGAATATCAAATAGATAAGTGTGGGGGAGGGTTCTAAACCAAGGAAACTCAAAAAGGGGCCATCTTCCATTATTCGACCCAAGCTCAAGTCAACCTCTTGCCCTTCATAGGAGAATGTGGAAGAACTTGGTAGTCAGGGGAGCCAAGCTTCTGTGCCTCACAATTCTAAGGGTAAGAGCACCTTGCCACTTTATTCTTCTATTTCGTTAAGGCCAAGGTGATCATATACTTTAAAAATACCTAGAAGTTCCTATCTGATAGTTTTTTATGATGATTTTTCTCCCCTTCGGGAAGAGAAGGAAGAGGCTAGTTGTAGTGCCCACTTCCCTTTGACACCTTTTGATACTGTTGATTACATTATGGACATTATTATGGTTTTGATTTAGTATGATGTTAGATGTTGGACATTGGATTATTGTTGATCTTGATTTAGTTATGATGCATGATTATTATTAGAGACACTTCATATGTGGATGATGATATACTATTTGACATGGATATATTATGAATGTTGTTTGGACATGTGATTTTTGGATATTGTGAGTATACTTAGAAAATGTACATTATTTGATGATGATATAGTTGTTAACAAAAATTGTAAATGATATTGTTGGATTGCCTTGATGTTGTTGTGATTCATATGTATAGATGATTTTGTGATTATACTTATATCATGTTGGATGTTCTGATATGGCCACGAGGTCGAAGGAGGTATTTGTGTTTTGCAGGTTAAACTATCACAACAAACATCGAAGGACTAGAGACCAACCACATTGGAATTCTAGATGAATTCAATAAGGTCACCATGGCAACTAGTATTTGTTTGTGTGTGTTATTTGTGTTAGGGATTCCCATGGGAGGGATCACCTTTAAATGTGACCAAGGGATTTTATCTGTTTCTTTTATTTGGTCCCTTTTGTTATGTTTGCATGTGTTTATTTTGTGGTGCACTTACCCCTTTCATTAGTTATTAAATGTTGTGATAATATTGAGAATAATCATGTTGTTAAAGTAAATAAATCAACATGTCATAAGAAAGTAATTAGTGAAGTGGTTGGATTTTGTATTAAATGTTGTAAGTATGTGTAAGTGACCTTGTAAGTGATGTGTAAGTTTACTTCTGAGTGTGAAAACACTCCACCACCCTTCTTGGAAATTCGAATTTTTCCTTGGAGGCTGATTTTGGAGGCTTGTGGGACAAGTAAAACTTGTCACATACCTCTTAATTTTATTTACCAACCATACCTATGGTTCCAGGGTTGAATTTAGACATTCTTTATGCATTTTGATATGACTAATTGTAAGTTTTAATTGCACTCTTCTTACATTTTATTAAATTCAGTTCTTATGGGGTGTGGGCTTTTTGGAGCGTGTATGTTTATTGTCATATTATTCACCCACCTCTTTATTGTGCATTGGAGAATGAATTTGACTTTTGTGTTGGAGTTAAGGATGTGTGATGTGGCATCCTACATGGATCCACCTCATCCTCTTCTCTTCCCTCTTCTATAAATTTGGAACTCCTTGCTTTGTTTGGGTTGTTGAACATTTTGCATACTTCCTTTTGGGTGAAATTTTGTTGTGTGGAGCTCTTGCTTTTGGAAGGAGATTGGAGACTCGTGCATGCTTGTTGGTTGTTGATTTTGGATAGTATTTTGGCATTGGAAAACAAGTTGTTTTAGAACTTAGACAACTCCATCATGGAGAGGTAAGAGCTTGGCTCTTGAAATACTCCTTTCCTTCATGAATGTACATGTTATTGTGTGAATGTTTTAGCATGTTTGTGGGTTGTTTGGGTAGACTGCCTAGGAATAGTGTAGGAGAAGGATATGGGGAATCCATGTGGGAGGGCATAAGGGAATGCCAGTGGCATCAAAATTCTCGTGGAGGGAGTTGGGATTGGGTTTCTACCTTGGAAAAGAAATGGAATTGCATTTCTTACTTTGTGGGGGGGAATAAGGAAATTTGTGGGGGGGCATAAGGAAGGATTGTGGGGGCGCATAAGGATATATGGGAGATGTTTTATATTAGCAGTTTGTTACAGGTGGATACCCGATTCCCATTGGGAGGCATAAGAAGCTTCCCCCATAGTTACTTGCTCCTTTGGCTTGCTTGATGGAGCCTTAGTCTTGTTTGTATGTTTTAATGTAGTTATAAACTACATTTTGTTTTGAACTATGTTTAAAATGTGAAAATGTTGCATGTGTGTTGTGGAAGCCTTGTTGCCATGGGTTGAATCACATCTTTTATTACATTGTGGTTGGGGCTCAAGGGCCAAAGAAGAAGGAGGGCTTCTCCTCTTCATTGGATGTCTTGGTTGGGTGGAGAGCGTTGCCTTTTCCCTGCCTTTGTTGTGATCCAAAAGGAGAAATTCATGTTATTGTTCTGGAGTAGAGGAGAAAAATAGTTTGACAGTTCCATGTGAAATGAAATCTCATTGTAACCCTTCCCACTTTGAAGTGGATGATATGTATATTATTTTTAATGGAAATATACTTTGTATTGAGCTATGAAAGTTGTAAATTCGAAATGTGAAAGATATATATACTTTGTTCTGTTCATTTGAAAGAAAAAAATTGAAATCTGTTATTTGCATTCAAAAAATTGAAAGATGTAAAGTTGTATATTTGAAACCAATAAAAGATGGCACTACCTTTATCAATTTACATTGTTGTATTGAAATCTGATCATCAAATTGTGATTTGAAATCTTTGTTTGGAAAATGGAAATGAGGAATACGTATGAAGGAAATATATGTAACTTTGTTCTTTTGAAATATGTTAAAACTGGAAATTAGACTTTGCATTTTAGCTATTAAATGGTTTGTTTAAATCAACTAAATGTATTAGACTAGAATAGAAATTATTTTCCATATTTGGAAGATGAAAATGATAAACAGATCCTTTATAAATTGACCTCTGTTTTGAATTTTAAACTGGCAAATACTTCCTCTAAAATGCACAGTTCGAACCTACAAACAATAAATAACATTGAAACATTGAAATCTAACATGTTATGATATAAATGAACTCAATTGGACTAAAACACTTAAGGAAAAATCCTTCAAACATTGCAAAATCAGGCCCAAACCTTTTATAGTTATTTTGTTGTCTGAAGTTGTAAAAAAATCGAATTAGAAATCAATCAAGCAAAATTAACTTCCAAATGCATCCTAAATTCTTCTTAGAATAATTCTCCATGTCTATTTGGCATGTTGAGTGAAGGAGAAGATCAAATTGAAAAAAAAAACTACAAGTTAAAAATTACCAGTCTGCTTTGTTAGAGCCTGCAAAACGTTTTCATTAAATTGATCCCTTAAACTTCATCAAAATATAAAATTAATGATCTCTATGCAAAGGGGATGTTGAGATATTTCCAGAAAGTCCTCGTTTTCCCAAAATTGAGCTCTCTATCAAAAGTTATGGCCTTCTGAAGTTTTCTTCACTTGGCATTAAAATTTTGGGAAACATTTCCTTGGCGGGCCCGTGGCCCGAATTTTTCTCTTGGGGTTTAGGAAATTTTTTGAGAAAATTTTCAAAATTTTCTCCACCACGCCATCATTCCACAGCCAATCAGAGGCTGCCACATGGCACCATGAGGTGTCAGTGAAGGGGTGAATCCCCTTTTTAACTTAGCACTTTCGGAAAAATTTGGGAAAATTTTCCAAATTTTCCCTGCCAACCCGCAACCAATCAAGTAATGCCACGTGGCATCACGAGGCATCGGTAGAGGAATGGGTCCCTTTTTTTCTTTTTCTTCTCAGAAAATTTTTGAAATTTTTTCCAAGTTTTCTCCCATGTCTCGCCTACCTGCAGCTAATCAGGGGCTGCCACATGGAATCGCGAGGTATCGGCGAAGGCGCCGGTCTATGTACCCTCTTAGCCCTTTGGGGCGTTAAGCCAATTTTCTCCTCGCCAGTGCGGGAGAATTTTTAAAATGTCTCCTATCGCCCCATTCTCCCTGCGCTGACTTGTGAAGCGCCGTGTGTCCCTTGGGGGCTTGCGGACCCACAGGACCATGGGCACAAATGTGATTTTTTCCCCGCACAGGAAAAAAATTCCAAAGGACTCCCCGCGGCCCGCTAACCTGCCCTTTGGGCAAATTTTCACCCCTAGGCCCGCAGGCCCGCTCTTGGGGGAAAATTTTCACCCTAAGGCCCGCCAACCCATAACTTGAAAAATATGAGGAGTTAGGAGGACTTATTTATATCAATGGAAAGGTGAGGAAATTTCCTATCCATAGGGAATGATTTAGGGAAATTTTAAATGCATTAAGTGTGAGAAAAACCAAGTTGAAACTTTAATCCTGTTAGAGAGTGGGTATGGTGAGGAATTTTCCCTCTAAACCTAATTGAAACTCCTGACCCTAAATTTTGGACCGTATGACCTCTAATAATTATTAATAAAATAAAATCATGTTCTAGTAGACTATAATTGTTCTGGAACCTATTAGTGACAACTGTTGTCCTGCAACCTGGTTGTAGATTCTTTTAATAAAAAAATTATTTAATAATTTTCCCTAACTAACCCTAGGTTGTTTCTTGGGTCTCAAGTGGGTTGTTTTAGCAGGAGTTACACTAGTACCTTGACTATCCCTACTGAAAAATCTTAGGATGTTGCATTCACCACATCTATCCCTACCACACATAGCTCAGATATGCCTGCATCTTTGGAAATCAGCTCAGCAGTTCTGGAAATACCCTCAGTACCTGAAACACATACCCCAACTCCAAAACCAGTTGTAATGGATACTGACGGCCATGGGTTACATGAAGATGATGTACCAAAGTGTTATTTGGAATAAATTTCCTCCCTTAAAGAAAAATTGAAAGGTATGCAGGACATAAATTTATCTTTGTAAATTGCATTCACACTGAGAACGGTAGAAAAAAGTTAGAGAAATTACTGCTTTACAGGTAGAAATTAGCAGTCTAAAGAGACAAAAATATATATGCCTTAGAGTTTTGTATGATTTCAATCAATTATCTCTTCATTATAAAGATTTAAAAAAGGAAAACAAAAAATTAAAGGAAGAGTTTAAGGCCAGCACAAATGAGAAAAGGAAGTTGCAATCTCTTTTGAACTTTGTTTTTCCTTAGGCTTGTAGGCTTCTGGAATGTAGGAAACCTTCTTCTACCTATAGTATGTTTGTTGAAGAACTAGTTTACTCTTGACATTTATTGAGATTATGTAGTCAAGAACCTTATGAAGCTCCTGATGGTAACACCTTTCTATCAATTTATCAAGACACTCCCCCTGCCATACAGAATCGGCTATGTGAATTCTACCTCCACAACATGTTAGTCACCAATGTTCTTGACTTCTTTATTAACCTGTTTTTGGGAGATTTTCAGTTAAAGGCCTTACATTCACTACTTAGGAATCAAATTGTGTGGGGTAAGCAAATGGAAATTTTCAATCAAATAGATTGCACCATCGGGTTCTACATTAGGCCCACCCATCACAATCATGTGGCCATGAGAAAGAATTTCAGATCTCTTTACTATAAGGTTGATATTGGAGAAAATACTTCAAAAATCCTACTAAAATGTGTACAGGAATTTGAAGCCTATAGTCAATGGCATTTTAGAGCAGTAAGGTAGGCTTGTTACAGAAGGTGGGATAATTTAAGTTTACCATTGAAAATGAGAGAGGTTATCTCCCCTCAAAATTTGAGTTGGAGTATAAGACGAGGTGATGCACTCATCACAATAATTTAGCAATTGTCAGAAAAGAATGGCAAGCAATACAGTGGCAAACGGGTAGGACTACAGGTGACACCACCTCTTCTCCTGAGTCCAACTACAACCTGGAAAAATAATGTTGCCCAGTCACATGAGATTTTCACATCTTGGGTAGAAGTGATTTCAAACACTCAGGGATGTAAGGGAACCAGAAAATGATATGTTGATCAATTTGAGGAGTATGACATGGCTCAGCAACTTGGCCAAAGGGAAGGACAAAGATGTGTTGCATTGGGACATGCAACAGGTAAAGTGCAAGGGAGATGATAAGTACATTATTTGGCTTATTTATATCATTTATATGACTAATAATTTTTCATTTAAACATGATTTACTAGTGCATGGGGATGCTTTACATGGTTATATCTTAGTGAGTTTAATGCATTTTCCATTCTCTTGTTCATGCAACTTGTTAACCGTATAACTTCCTACTAATTTCCTTTGTGAGTGAAATGTGGTAATGTGTGCAGGATAATAATGAACATTTACTACCAATTTTGGAGTGCAGTCAAGGAGCCCGAGTCTGGATCGTGGAGGATTTTTTCCATTAATGACCTATAAACATGGGTCTTGATTCTAGTAGTTTTGTAGTGTTTTATGAACCTTAATCAAATGTTGTTACTGGAAGAACTTATTGGCTACCATTTTGGCATGATATGTAACTAAGTATGTCTATATAAAGACATCTCCTTGAGGAACAATTTAGTAGTTGGATAATATTGATAATTTGCAATATAGTTTGTAGCAGTTAGTATTTACTTTCTAGATGCACTGAATATGTCATAGAAATTCATTGAATCAATATAAGTGGATATCGTTCTGAGTATCTCATGTTGTTAAGATTACCTCTGTTCCAAGGAAGAGCAAGGGCACACTTGACCAAGGTGACTGGAGGTTGTATACGTTTACGCATGAATGTGGTTTTCTGATAAGTCATAATTTTCTCATTTCCTCTACTGCAATTTCCATTCAGTGTGTTTATTTACTTTATCACAATTTCCATTTAGAGTGTGTATTTCCTTTTATGCAAATTCTATTTAATATTTTTTTTTACTTTTATTGCAATTTCAATTATGAGTATGCAATTTCAGTTCCACCATTTTAATTTTGTGTGCGTATTTTCATTTTAGTTAAGAATATCACTTTCATAAATTATTTCCATCATAGTAATTTAATTTCCATAGCTTAGTATTAAGTTTCCATAGATTAGTAGAAAATGAAGGAAGATCTAGCAGAAAACCCCCAAAGAAAGACCCAACAACATAACTGGTTGTATGGGGCTTCATTGCATACAACCTAGGACGCAACCCTAGTTTTATAATGACACTAGTAGAAGAATCTATTATTTAAATTATTGGAGAATACAATGACCCATCAACCATTATAATCATTACATAAAAGCATTCATCTTAATTTGAAAAGTGCAGAGACATCAATAGTGTTTCAGATGGTTGGACAGAAACTCTAAGTTGTGTGTGTATTCCTCACACTAATAAAGTGGCATCTGTTGCAGCTTGTTTCAGCAAAGAGTTCAAGGGAGTTGAGATCTTTCTAGTGGCACAGGACAAAGATCGATCGGGTAGTGAGATCAAGTCAACATGAGCGGCTTCTTCTTTAGCATGATTCTTCCCTTCTCTTCTCTTCCTACCCCCAACTTTCTCTCTCTTCAATGTTCTAATTCTTCGTTGGGTTTTCACTTTTTCATGCCTTTAATATAATTTAAAAGTAACTTAGGTTTCTATTGTAATAAGTCACCTTTATGTTATAAAAAGGGACTTAATATTTTCCTAGGAAGGTCAAAAGTTTCAAGTTGTGTAAAGACATATGAAGGGTCGTTGGGGGGTAGATGAAGAGTCATTTATCTTCTTATAAAATGTAAAGGTTTCACATTCCAAAAGTGAAAATCATACAGCATGTTTATAGAGAAATCACAGCCAAATAAAAATTATATTCAATAAGCATCTTCACTATTATCCAACGTAATACATTGGTTATTATATAGCCATGAAGGTAGGCAAGCTACCTCCTACAAATTAGGGAGCTAATAACATGTTTATAATATTATGGGTATAACAAATATATTTGACTAACAAACAAGTATGTACTAACAAATATTTTCGTAACATTCCCCCCTTAGTGTGAACATGGGGAAAACATATCTTTGTACTTCCACCTACTTTCATGATTAGGTTATTTTTATAGGACAATCACAAACCCGACGGATGGTTTTACAATGGCTGACCACAAACTGATATTGGTGGTTTTCAAGTGGTTTACCACAAACCACATCATGATGTGCCAAGTACTATTTTTATCCCTCATCAATATCACACTGCATGGAATAACATAGGAAACAAAATTCACGAAATTGGAACAATAGAACATATACTGGAAACATTCCACATTATCACCTCTAAGAATCACAATGTTCTTAGTTGTAGCCACTGGTGTTGATCGCTGCCACTCGATCTTGAACAACATAGACAACTGCCACTGCCACTAGAAGTTTCCCTTGAATTTAGTCATTTTGGTGAAGAATGGGAATGGAACATTGATTATTATTCCCCCCCACAATGTGAAATTCCAAATAGGAAGACATAAAATGACAAATATATTGTGTTGCATCCTACTGTCTAGATCTTACTATTTGGATCTTGTTGCACAATGATCACCATTGCCAATGAACATATTCATTGACTGATCATCTTTCAATGAAGTACGACAGTCAGAGGATCATCACAATTAGAGGATCACTGGAGTTATCTTCCATCATATACAATCATTTTATAGTATACACAATACACATAATACAACATGAACACTACAAAGAAACACACTACAAAACTGATAAGCACATACTCACACTACACAGATGTCACCATAGTTGAAACGACCCCTTCCTTGGTGACTGACAAGAGGTTGTTGATTGACCTCCAACCTCATGTGCCCCTGTCCTCCATTGTGATGCTGGTAGCTCAGCAGAATATGAACATGAATCTCAAGTTTACATATTGGACGTCGCGTTCCAGCGAAAATGTGTCTGTGAGGCAAAAAAAGTTTTGACAATACTTTGAATCTGACTCATGACGACAATTTACAAAATAACTATTAAAAATAAAACCTAAAATCACCTATATGACTCAAAACTTAGACGCAACTTGAATTTTTGACTTAAATTTAAGAGGACAACATCTGACTTTGACACTTTATATTATAGAACAACAATTTGAATAACACAACACTTGACTTGACCATATAACTTGTGACTAACACAATAATAAACTCTATTCTAAACAAAATAATATAACTTTAAACAAATAATACTCAAAACTAATCATTCAATCCAATTAAAGATTGGATTTTGATAAATAAAAAAATTATAGTAAATGATACCCAAACTATTTTTGACTCGCATAAGTTTATTCTCTTAATGATGGACATAAAATGACACCTACACCGTGTCAATGGTTTAAATAACCCAATTTACAAAATTTTAAAACAATTAACAAGGATAAATGCAATAAACATTTATAACGACACGGATTACCGACTCGAATGTTATTGACATCAACATAGAATTTTCACTCAAAAAAACATCACTAGACTTCTAAAAACATATTCTCGATCTGGCTATCTTGGCATGACATAGAATTTTTGACCTAAGATGGTTAAACAGGCGATGCGTAGGAACCAATTCAAATAGAATTCCTGTAATACAACTTCGAAACCTCCTGCATCTCGAGAATGTGAGATTGCCTTCACTAACGCAATTGGAGAATAGTGCGTAGCAGATCCAAATCTGGTTGTGAATGGAATGTGATCACTAATCCACAACAACAGAGCACATACAAACACAAATCCTCCGTATGCAATGTATATTCGAAATAAAAAAAAATTACTCTATTCGAAGCTTGATTCACGTGCAATTAATATAGTAATAATTTAGTTATAAATCAATCTCAGATCTGGATAATGGCGTTGATGGAGCTGATGCAAATAGGTCATGATTTTTGGCATATTTTTGTGTGGAAAATAGTAGGCATCAAGATAACACGCAGGTAGAATTCAATGCACAAGTATAGCAGGCTAAGGCGTGATTTGAAAGGCACGAATCATACGGTAATGCATATAACTGAACACAACTCATCAACGGGACAAAGAGTAATTGAATTGCCCCTGAAAATACACTATTCCTCCATTACAATCAGATCGCTCTGATGCCAAATGAAAAGCATACAACAGAATTATAGAGAAATCACATCCAAATACAAATGATATTCAATAAGCACCTTCACTACTATCGAGTGTAATACATTGGCTATTAGATAGCCATGGAGGTAGGCAAACTACCTCCTACAAATTAGGGAACTAATAACCTGTTTATAATATTACCGGTATAACAAATATATTTGACTAACAAACAAGTACGCACTAAGAAATATTTTCTTAACAAAAAGGGTTGCAATTTTGTGAGTTCATAAATGAACAATTCTTATTTCCTTGTGAAAGGGAAAAGAGTTAGCCATTTCTTCCACTTCTCCCCTCCATATTTCATGCATTCTAATGCTATCTACAACCTTGTTGAGATGCTAATAAAGGAAGAAGTTTCAGTTTTCCAAGGCATATGAATGTGTGCATATTTGTATGTATGGTTTCCTCTAGCCAGTAGCATCAAAGCTTTGTTGTTTTCTTCTCATAAAAGTGTGTTGAAATTTCTAATTAGTGTGTGTAGGAATCTGATATTCTACCTGCAACATTAATTCCCCTCCCTCTTTTTCTCACTCCCTTCCCTCTCTCTAAGCAAAGTCTTTTCTTGCAGGTAATCGCAAGCTTTTTCCGTAGGGTCAGTGGAGTGCCCCTATTGGATCCTCAATCGAAAGGCCACTAGAACAAATCATTTCATCACTCATATAAACACAGAGCTGCACTGTACAAGTAGAGGGACTCAGATTCCCAGAGCGTTGGCAAGAAGTCCATAGAATTGTCCACCCGAAAATTTTTCTCACCAACAGAAAGATAACCTACAATTAGCATTCTTATCATGCATTTTCAACCTTATATGAGGTTGAACCTCAATCTTTTGAATAATTCAACCGAAATGAAAGATGGGTTAATGTTATGAAAATTGAATACAATACTCTTATTAGAAAATTGAATACAATACTCTTATATGAAAATTGAATAAAATTAAACTTGGGAATTAGTCTCTCTTCATCATAAAAGAAGCATTGTAGGATATAGATGGTTGTTTAAAATTAAGTATAACTCTATTGGTAAGATTGACAAATTCAATGCAAGATTAGTTGCTAGAGGGTTTACTTAGAAACCCGGTTTAGATTATGTTGAAACCTTTTCTCATGTTGCCAAAATGAGAATTGTTAGAATTATTCTTGCTCTAGTTGCTCAACATGGATGGGAGATTCACCAAATGGATGTGAAAGATGTTTATTTAAATGGTGATTTGAAAGAAGAAATTTACATGTATCAACCTAAAGGGTTTGAATAACCTGGTAAGGAATTATATGTGTGTAAACTTAAAAATATTTTTATGGTCTTAAACAAGCTCCTAGAGCTTGGTATGCTAAGATAAATAGTTTCTTTCAAGATATTGGTTTCAAAAACTATTTTGTTGATAATGATTTGTTTGTAAAATATGAAAACAATCATGTTATCATTAATTTCTTATATGTTGATGATCTTTTGATTACTAGTAGTAATAAGAATCTAATTCTTAAAATCAAAGAGAAGTTAAGACAAAATTTTGAAATGATCAATTTAGGATTGTTAAATCATTTTTTAGGCATGGTGATTTGTCAAAATCACAAATCTATTATTGCATCTTAAGCACAATATGTTTATAACCTTCTTAAAACATTTAACATTATTGATTGTAAGTCTACCTCTATTCTTATGGAAGTTGGAGTTAAATTAGATCCAAAACCTGCTTGTGATAAATTTAATCCTATTGTATAAAGACAACTTGTTGGTAGTTTGATTTGTTTGACTATCACTAGCCCTGATATATCCTATGCAATTGGAATTGTTTCTAGATTCATGCAGTATCCTTATGAGGACCATTAGAAAATGCTAAAAATGATTTGAAGATATATCAAAGGTATAAAAAATTATGGTTTGTATTATTCTTCTTGTGATGATGCAGATTTATTTGGTTATTGTGATTCTGACCATACTGCTGATATTGTGGATAGAAAATCTACTTCTGGATATGTTTTCAAGTTGGGTGTATTTGTAATCACTTGGAGTAGCAAGAAGCAACCAACAATATCTATCTCTTCTACTGAAGCAGAGTATAGAAGTGTTATGGAAGCAACAAATGAAGCTATGTGACTAAAAAGACTATTTGATGAACTTCATATGAGCGTCAAAGGAAGTAATCTTCTTCTATGTGACATCCAAATTTATATTGCTCTTTCAAACAATCCAGTTCAACATCAAATGACAAAGCACATTGAGATTCATATGTACTTCAATCGAGAGAAATTTCTAAATGGTGACATAGACCTCAAGTTTTGTTTTACTGAAGATCAGGTTGCAAAATTTTGTACAAAGTCATTGTGTGCTACAAAGTTCTATAAATTTCATGCTATGTTGGGCATTTAAGATTTTGGCTCAAATGATTATGTGGATGACCTCGATCTCCACATTTGAATGAGATGAGCAAGACTCAAATGATCATGTGGATGACCTTGATCTCCACCTCTGAAACAAATGGACAAGAATCAAATTATCATGTGAATGACGTTAATCTTCACCTCTAAATCAAATGTGCTTATGTTGTTGATGATAGACTTGGATCAGATTTACATAAATGTACAGCAACAAATTTATACACAAATCAGTATCTCTTCTATTCAACACAATAAACTTCTCTAATATTATTCACGGAATAATAATGTATCTTTCAATTCATTCCGGATCCATACATACTGAACAATATGCCAATATATAGGGAGATAGTTTCCTATTAAGTAGGAAACAACTCAACCACAAATATCTCCTATTTAGTTGTAATTGTTACTCACGTAACAATACACAACTCAAATCATATGAGTTGTTAAAACAACTCCAACCAACATATTATTGTTAATATAACAATAATATAATTACTAACATTTTTATTTAATGAATACATATTAATGTAAACATTAATACTTAATTTCCTAACATTCCCCCCCTTAATGTTTACATGGTACAACATATCTCGTTCGCTGATTGTAGCCTGCCACCTCTGTGTGCTCATGATCAACTCCGCAAATGTGCAGCATTGGGCTTGCACAAAAACTCGAACATGTGCCAACGCACATTTCTTCCACTGATGGTTTTCTTCGGCTTCTACCAACAACCTTACCAATTGGTTTTGCAGGTGTACCAATAACCTTTCACACTTGGTTTTGCAGGATTACCAAAAACCTTACACAATTGGTTTTTACAGGTTTACCAAAAACCTTACACAATTGGTTTTTACAGGTTTACCAAAAACCTTTACATCATGATTGCTACAATACTTTTTGATCAATATTATACAATGTCACTACAAAAGGGAATCATGTAGGAAATACTGCTTTCAAAACTGAACAATAAAACATAATGGAAATGGAACAATGAGACCATGTTCCCCCCCTCATTGTGAACATTTCACTTATTCAACACACAACAGGAACTCTGAAATCATACTGCACACAACAAACTGCAATTCAGAAATGAAAGAAAACTCACACTACACCCCTGTGCCACCAAATCATTCTGTGCGGCCCCGTCGTTGGTGACTGACGAGAGGTCGCTGTCTGACCTCCAACCTCCGATGCCTCCATCCTCCATTATCATGCTGCTAACTCAGCAAGATGTGTACATGAAGTGCATTTGTTTCCACATTGATCTTATTATTTTCTTCCTTCCCGTAATGTGAAACACTTTATTTTTTCCGGATGTCGGGTAACACCGAAAATGCGTCCGTGAGGAAGTTTTTTTATTTTTACAAGTTTTGACTCTGACACGAATATCCTAAATCACCTATTTGATTGATAATGACTTACAACTCACAATGACTATTAATATTAATGACATAACAATGATACTTTCTACGACATTAAAAATTTGACTAACAAATAATATAGACTTTAAAATCCACGTGATAAGATTTGACAATATTGGCTTTACTTTTAAACACGATGGACATTACTCTTTTAATTAGAGAAATGTGGACCAATTAAATATCTATCTAGACCTAAAACCACCTAAATGACACTTTATGACTTTGACAAATAAGCTAGACATGTGTTTAAATGACAATGAGGAATAACTTTAACAAAACAAACAAAAAAATAAATTAATAACTTTGACTAGCCCGATAAAATGACCATTCTAGACTGATTTAGACTCAACAAAATAACTTTATAGTGACACATATAGAATGGAAGTTGAGACTCCATCTAAGATCAGAAAAACTGTGAATGGAAGGCTACTAACTAAAACAATAGACATATATATTTAAAAAAACTAAATACCAATCCTCACGCAATATATTGAATCACCATGGAAGCTTGTAGTGGAAGCGGTCACATAGTGAAACTTGCCAATATTTGAATGGCCATATTGGTTGTTGGAGGCCGCAATTTTTTGATAAAACCTTCTCTTTAAAAAATTTGCTCCCTTCTTATTGAAAACACTTTCCATAAAAATGCTGAGATCTGCGGTAATTTGTAGAAGATGTGGTCATTGGCGGATCTATCCATTGATGGCTATGAATTTGTAAATCCTTTGCATGCCTAAGTATCAGTCTGTATATCAAGCATGTGGATGAATTTGAGGTAATGACTGAATGCTCAGTTCACCATTTGAACTCATATGCCTGCCAGCACTTCGCAGGAACAAACACAGGCACAAAACCCGTCACATTTCTGCACAGAACTGCTCACTTATCAAAACGAATTTTCCAAAACGATTTCTGGGTTTTATTCCCCACGTTGCAAGCTTTTCAGAACACTTTGAAATTCTCAATTTCGTTAAGAAATGAGAAAGTTACGAGTATTTTACTGAAGGCCTGTTTTGGATCACGCTTGGCGGAAGAGCTGCGCCATGATGTTACAAAAACGTTTTTTTCTTCCCTTTTTTTCTTTTGCTGCTGGAAATAGAAATGAACCAGAGGCATCCCCTTCTCTAATATGAAAAATGCATTATGTGGACATGGTTATCCACGCTCTGATACCAAATGATAGACCTGGATCAGATTTACATAAATGTACAGCAACAAATTTATACACAAATCAGTATCTCTTCTATTCAACACAATAAACTTCTCTAATATTATTCACGGAATAATAATGTATCTTTCAATTCATTCCGGATCCATACATACTGAACAATATGCCAATATATAGGGAGATAGTTTCCTATTAAGTAGGAAACAACTCAACCACAAATATCTCCTATTTAGTTGTAATTGTTACTCACGTAACAATACACAACTCAAATCATATGAGTTGTTAAAACAACTCCAACCAACATATTATTGTTAATATAACAATAATATAATTACTAACATTTTTATTTAATGAATACATATTAATGTAAACATTAATACTTAATTTCCTAACAGTTGAGACTTGGCCTTTAAGATTTTCCCTTGAGGGGGAAATAAGGAGGTTGAGAAAATAAGGAGGATTGAAGATGTTTTGCATATTTTTTGCAATGTCACTCTTTATACTATTTCTATTTTGTTTAAGTAAATTATCACGTTATGTGAAATTTACTTATAATACCTAGCAAAACATTAAATATGAGAGATTATTGTTTTATAAAAGACTCCATAATCTTATGTAAGACTTCATACTTAATCACTTTATCTTGAGAATTTTTGTTGTTCATGTGTACTGTGACTTTTTCCAAAATCTGCGAAACACTATCGCTTTGTACCGCAGTATGTTTTTCTTAAAACCCGTGGGACATTAAAAAAATGTGTTGCGGATTTTCTAAAAATCCATGGATCACTATGAAATATATTGCATATTTTCCAAAATCCACACAACACTACATCTTTTGTATCACGACATGTTTTTCTCAAAACCTGCAAGACATTAAAAATCTTTGTGTTGTGGTTATTTCTAAATCTATAAAACATTAAGCCTTGAACCACATATTTTCTAGAATCCGTGAATTACTCAAGCTTGGCAACGTGACATGTTTTTCTCAAAACACGTGGAAGAGTAAAGTAGAGTATGGTGACTCTTGTAAAATCTGCGGATCAAGTGTTTAGTTTACATGCTAGCCTAAATCACTTAGATGGTTTATGGATTGTGATTCCTTTTGTACAAAAAGGTGACTCGACATGTGTTATTTAGAATGAGCTTTATATATTTACATGCTAACCTAAATCTTCATGTGAGGATTTATGGATTGTAATTCTTTTTGTATAAAAAGACAATTTTACATGTTTCCCTACTTAACATTAAGGGGGAGTGTTGGGGTTGTAATATTCGGTGGGAAATTGACTTAATACAAACCCGCCAAGAAATCCATCAAAGATTAAACGGTCATGGCATATAACTTATATTTAAAATATAAGCATGACGACATCCACATATTGTGTCATCAGTGTTTAAAGTTAAATTATAAGAGTGACCCAAAACAAGGCCACACGCCTTGATATAAATCAAGGTGATATCATTAGAGATTGGTTACAGTGAAAAAATAGCATGTAAAAAACTTATGCGGGCAAGAAGTGTGAACAGATTGATAATTCATGATGTGAATGATGTGAAGTATAATCTTCACTCATGAGTGAATGTATCTGAAAATTTATATTTCTCCTTGAAGGTGTAACTGTTGTGGATTCATGAAATAGTGGGAATGATGGGTGAAACATATATTCTCAATAAAGATAAGTGATTTTTTAGTGAGTGTTTTACCGAAAGGTTTTCCTACTTAAATCTTGTGTCTTGTGTTCATTTACTTTCATGTTCGTGCACTTAATATAATATCTAATACATTATGTGATGTAATCTATCATAACTTGTTGTTCAATCATAAACTATAATTCTTGGCAATTTATTTTGTTGGATATATAAATATGTGGTATTATTTATCCCCGTGTTTCCTAACAGGATAAAGATGGGGCCTATTTCATTGGACAAATTAGGGGTGTGTTGCGAGCACAAAAAAACTTTTGTTCAATTTTCTATGTTAGAAACATGTTTTGAGATCAAAATTTAATATATTTTATATATTAAGAAAATAGTTATTATAAGTAAAACAATTGAAATAAATTGTAATGGGATTAAACTGTAAAATAGCATTTTTTATTCCTAAAATTTATAGAGATATATATTTTTGGAATGATAAGTTTCACAAAACACG
This sequence comes from Taxus chinensis, assembly GCA_019776745.2. Lineage (NCBI taxonomy): Eukaryota > Viridiplantae > Streptophyta > Pinopsida > Cupressales > Taxaceae > Taxus > Taxus chinensis. The sequence continues at coordinate 567,633,932 of CM034151.1, read as the reverse complement.
GGGACTTATATTCTAGGTGATTGGATGTATGTATACTAAATATTTTATATAATAAGAAATAAGTTATTATAAGTAGAACAATTGAAATTATTTGTTATATAACATGTATGATTTATAACATGTTGTATATTAATACTATCATATAGAAGATGGAACAATAATTTCTACCATCATAGTAGATATGAAGTAGGTGCATGCTAAATTCTAATGAAGATCATTCAAATCCGTGGAGACATTATAAGTAATAATTAATTTTTAAGTTACAAGTTTTGTTTTGTTATATGCATCTTTCTTTGAATTGAAAAACAAGTCCATTGGTATGATTTTCGGAGCATTATAGTTGTCATTGTCATCATGTATTCACATATAAAATTGTTTGAGTGGTACAAATACTCATCCATGAAGGTCCATGAAAACAATTGGAATATTAGAAGAAGAGAAGAGAGAGTATAACTAACGACATGAACAAGACTCAAAAGGGCTTCGAGAATCAATTAATGTGATTAGAACAAAAGAAGAAAAGAGTGTAGTCTTTCTCGTAATTTATTTATAGAGAGCACATTCATCTAGATACAAAAAAGCGAGCGAGTGATTGGCAACATTGGTATTTAGGAAAATGTTAAAGCTACTCTTAAAAAACTCATGGTAGCTTACACCCGATCATAACGACATGTATGATTTTTCCTAACATGTTATGTGCAAAAGATATTTCAAAGCATTTGACTCACAAATATGAATATCTCAAGTGAAAGAGTAATTTCTCTTTGCTAGACACATTGTTGAGGTCATTAGGGTACTCAGAAGGACTTGTTTTGACTTATTAGACTCCCAAAGAAGAAAATAATGTTTGTTAGCATCCTGGGTTAAAGTGGTTTTTATATTTTGTTTGTTACCCCCTTTTGGCTCAATGATTTGTCTCTAGCATTGACAACACCTTTTTGAAGAATGCAAGTTATGCCTATATTTACAATCAACTATGAGAACTGAAGAGGCACCTTGAGGAGAAAAAAAAAGCACTTAGGGTTAGATCCAATATCCTAATACTTATGCATTGTAGGAACAAACACTACAAGAATTTTTGGTGCTATCGTCGTCTTGTTGTCTTTAGTCTTATCTTTTTTCTCCTCTTTTTGACCGTAGAAAAATTCCCAAACAGAGGACCTGCAACAACCATTGGTAGGTTGGAAAAGTTTAACAAAAGATTGTTCCTTCTCAAATTTAGAATTTTCATATTTATGAGATCCTTTCATTCTTCCAATTGGAATCTCTTCTAGGACCTCCAAAGAAAGATTATCTTCCTCCTTGACAGTTGTATCCCCCTCTGAATTATGAAAAACTTCAATATTCGGGGTTGTGGTTCCCAAAAGAGGAGGATCATGCGGAAACCAACTTTTAGGCTTGAAGGAATGCCTCTTTTTCCTTTTGAGGGTGTCAGCGGGCTTAAGGACAAGTCCTAAAGGTGCCCTGCTTGATGACAAAACTGACACCTAAAAGTCATATTTTCATAATCCAAACTAGTTCATTTAAACTTTTCTTGGATGAAGATCATCTTGTCAAGGAGACCTTTGTTAAGGTCAATCTCCACACATATTCGAGCATAAGTGAGAATATGCTACTGAAATCGCTCTTCATTGGACTTTAAGAATCTACCCAACGAATTTCCAATGTCATCTAGAACAAGAGGATGCCAATAAGGAAGAGGCAAATTAAGGAGGCGGAATCAAACTGGAATTTTGGCTACTACCATGTGGAGGGGTCAAAATCTGAAAACTAAGTAATGAAAACCCTTGAGCTACCCCAAAACCAAGGCCCTTTTTCAAAAAAAAATTGGAAATCATCATCTGTGAAGAACTGGACTGTAAAGAAAGCTCTAGAACACAAAAGAACATCACAACAGTTAGCCCGATTGAAGTGAATCCACTAATGAAGTTTTGTTGTCTTTGACCAAAAACCATTAAATAGACAAATAACAGCCCCAAATTTAAGGAAGTAGAGAAATCATTTAGCTTATGGTATTTGACCTCTAAGAGGGAACCTCAGATTTCTCAACAATATATGGACTTTGCATAACACGGGGTTGTGTTGCAGAAGGATATCCAAAAGACTGAACAACAACTTTGTAAGAGGTTTCCTTGGCAGACGACCTAGATCCAAGAGCCATAGGCGCAAGTGAGAAACAGGCAGAAGGCATGAAGGGTGGGTAGCAGGGATAGTCATTGGCCTGACGGTAAGGGTAGCAACGGCAGTAACCCACTGTTGGCGAGAAAAAATGTCGGGTAGACTAATTGGTGGACTTCTTGCCAATGCTCTGGGAAACTAAGCCCCTCTACTTGAACGGTGCATCTCTGTTTTTACATGTGCATGTGAAATGTGGTTTATGTGGTGACCTTGCGGTCAGGGATCCAACAAGGGCACTCCACTGGCCCTACGGTAAAAGCTAACAATTGCTTGCTAGAGAGGACTTTGTTTAGAGAGCAAGAAAGGGAGTGAGAAAAAGGTAGAGAGATTAATGTTGTGGATAGCAAATCAAATTCCTACAACCATTAATCAAAAAATTCCAACACATGTAAATTTAGAATAAATCATTAAGCAAGCTGCAACAAGACCAGTTAAGATTCATGAGCACAAAGTATCAATAAACCTCCCAGTCGAACAAGGCAAGAAACTCCTTCTTTTATTGATGCTTGAGCAAAATTGTACATGGCAAGAGTGGGAAGAATGTAGAGGTGAGAAGTAGAAGAAATGTTATCTCTTTGCTCTTCACAAGCAATACTCACTCATGAATTCACAAAAAATGACAACCCTTTGGAAAGAGATTGTCTTTACAATTTATAGAACTTGAAAATGACTCTTTGTCTACCCCCCAATGACCTTTCAAATGCCTTTGCACAACTTAAGACTTTTTATATTCTTAGGAAAATATTAAGTCCCTTTTTATAAAATAAAGGTGACTTATTACATTATAATCTTAAAGTCACTTTTTAATTAAAATAAGGCATTATGAAAAAGTGCAACCGCAACAAAACATTAGAACGTGGAGGAGAGAGACAAAGTTGGGGGAGGAAGAGAAGAGAGAGAAAGAAGCGAGAGGAAGGATAAGGAAGCATGCCAACGAAGAAGCTACCTTTGATGAAGTCCATTGATCCTTGCTAGAGGATTCGATGAAATGCTCCAATATAGTGAACTCTGAATTCTTGAATGCTTTACACCATGAGAAACCTCCTTTGGATGACCCACAGACACCACGAACTAAGTGTTTAGAAACACTGTCGAGTGATTCCATTGGTGACCAAGAGCGCCACTCATGAAGATCCCCTCTAAAGAGATAGAAGCTCGAAACCAACCCTGTTAGGATCTTTGCAACATGACCACACTGCTATGCTGAATTGAACATTCCGAAGAAACACACCATGAACAGCTTGACGACGATAATCGCAAACTCCACCTCGCACATGATACACGGGAAACCTGAACCATGAAATGAGTGTCGAAAGACATTGTCGGGATCTCCTGAGGTGGATTCCAGATGACCTGTGAGCAATGCTTATGATGATCCTCTGTGACACTGCCATGTTCCGCTGACGAAGATAACTCCTGGGCTAATGCATTCTCCCGTACACATCGAGGAAATAAGCCACGAACACTGATGAAGACACCATTGATAACAGTAAAGAATTCCCATTCTGTCGACATGAAACAACCAATCCAAGCCATGAAAAACCACCATTCCTTTGATCTTCTGATTGCGCACATGAATGGGAAACTGGAACAATCTATGAACTTGAATTTCTTGCTTCCTGGAACACTTTCTACACCTAGAAAAGAAGGCTCACTATTTTTAGTAATTGGAAATTTCTACCCTTTTCGGCTCCGACCACTGAGATTGTCCTTCTAGATCACCATTGTGCACAGTGCTTCTATCGAAACTGCTATTTGAGATGACTTACTAAAAATAGCAAGTGCTTGTGTAGGAGGCTTACTATTTTTGGAAAGTAGGATTCTGGGCCTCGATTTTTGACGAAACCAAATTTTATGATATGGGTTTTTGCTTTTCAATGCACCTCTAAAATTTCAAGTCCACCCGGTGTTTAGAACTGGAGATTTTAATTTTTAAACTTTTCACCGCGGGAAACTGGGATTTCTTTGCTGCAACAAATCTGGAACGTGCATCTGAAATTTTTTGCTTGGATTCTAATGGCCTATGAAAATCTTAAAGATTGCAAAAACATGCACGTTGATCTGTTCACCGGTTTGTGAGATATGAGCAAATCTCCTTCATGGGCTTCGAAGTCTATTCAGGCAAAGAACTTGTTTTTGTTCTTCACAAATCCATATTTTCTTGTATTTTTACTTGTTTTCACTTCTTTATATCATGGGAAAAATGCAGCAATGGATAGAGAATGAAAATTGTGGAGGGAGGTTTGATGGAAATTTTGGCAGAGTTTCAGCAGCATGGAGAGATGTGGGAGAATGGAGGAAAAAATGGCTAAGTCCGGAATATATAACTTTTGGCACAATGAGAGGGAGTGGGGCACATTTTTTTCCCCCATTGTCCCCTTGGTTTGGGACAATAGGCGCACAAAAATACATCATAGCCTTTTTACGACAAGTGGCGTTTATTCATTTGACGAGAGAAAGAGGGGGGGAGTTAGAAATAAGCACATTGGGGCTTACCAAAGGTTTCCAGGGTCACATTGCATGTCCATGGGCTCTATAGGAGGGGAAATTTTTTTTTTCCCTTTGGAAAAGGAGAATGGGGGCACAAGAGTGCGGTTGAGCGCCATGTTGACATGTGTCCTTCAAAAACTTGACTAAGTACTTAAACATGCTACCTTGGGAAGAGACTTGAAAACGCCATATCTCGAGATCCCTAAGGTATTTTTAGGCACTTCCTTATATGATTTTTACTGGAAAGTAAATTTTGAGACAAATAAAATGGGTCTCATCTTTTGATTCTTCCTAAAAATCCTTCAAAAATGACCTTCTTCCTTGAAATCACTAAGTATGCCCGCTCAAAATGAACTCCCCTGAAAAGCACCAAGGGTTTTTGAAAAATATGAATGTTTCATCATGTATAGGATCTTCTTAGCTTTACAATGAGTGATTTTTTGCCTTCTAACTCCTTATAGAGCTCCCATAATCATCCGATGAAGATCAAGTACCTGTTTTCATTGCCTTCTCCTCAAAGGCGTTGAGATTGGGTCATATGAAAAACCATGTGGAAATAAGGTGGGGGGGGGTAGGGGGTGCATTTTCTTATCCTCATTTTCCCTTTGGTTTGGTACAATAAGTGCACAAAAATGTGCCTTAGCCTTTTCTTTACGAGTAGCATGCATGCGGGAGTAGGTGAAGGAGAAAGTCAACTTGGTCAAAGGAGCTTAAAGTGAGTCGCTGGGGTCATATGAGTGACCAGAGTGCTTAAAGGGGGGAGGGCACAAGTTTTTTGCACTTCTTGTCCCTTTGGTGAGGGACAATGAGAACACAAAAGTGCGTTTCAGCCTTGTGTTTCCACCTGTCCATTTACAAATTTGACCAAGTATCGAAACACGTACCTTGGAAGGCGACTTGGAAAGACCATAACTTGAGCTCCCGGATGAATTTTTGCATGCTTCTTTATATTATTTCACATGTAAAATGAATTTTGAAAATAATGGGATGGGTCTCATGCCTTAATTCTTCTTGAAAACCCTTCAAAAACCTCCTTTTGTCTTGGAATTACCCATTGTACATGGAAAGAATGAGTTGCCTGAAAAAATGCATGAGGGTTGAAGTTGATCTGTTTTTTCCACCATGTAGAGGGTTGAAAATTATTTACAATGATATCTTGTTGGGCTCACAAATCATTCTGGAGCTCCCGGAATCACTTCTTGAAGCTTAGGTACTCTTTAACGGTGCAAGCTCCTTCGGCCTCAAAAACCCACTTTCAATCAATTGGCTCCTAAACCACCGAAACTTTCCAGAATCTTCCAAAATATGTTCTTTGATGTTCCTAGCTCTTGAATACCCCTCAATGATGAATTTTGGTCTTTGCTTCGCTCCAGAGGTTGTGTATTTGCCTTAGGAAGACTGATGATAGCCCTTCCTAAGATTTGCTTAAAACTCCACTTTTAGATACATTGCTCCAAAAGTTCTTGAATGCTCATTTTCTTCCTAAATCACCTAGGGTGATGATGACACTCACGTATGGGCTATTTAAATGACAAGATAAGACTGATATAGGAAAAAGGTTGACCTAGGAGGTGTCTTGGAAATGTGTAACATTGAATTTTTTGACACTATGGCATGGTTGTCCTATTTTTAGGTGAATTTTTCCCATGCAAAAACACATGACAACACCCACTTAGAAAACTCTCATTTGTGTCCTATCTCTCCTCTGTTCACAAAAACCTTTTTTAGAATATCAAAGGGCATTATTGAAAAATTACTAACACCTAAAAATTGTTTGACAGGAATAGGTGGCCATCAAAATTAACTCATGCCCAGTAGCATGACAATGAGTGCAGTAAAACAATAAAATAAAAACAATACAAAGATAGCTCAACTCCTCGGCAAAAGAATTGTGATGATAATCATCAAAAACAGAAGCTAAGTTAAAGATTGTTCAATGAAAATTGAGGATCCAAAATCATGAAAAGGTTGATTGTGGTTGGACGAGCAGTATAACAAGTAATGAGTCTCACTCACTTGCTTGGGCACATGCTTGGTCCATATTGTATTAACCTAGAGGAATTTAATTTTAGGCCAAGCATTCATGGTTCAGGAATCAAAAAGTGTTCTATCTGCAAACGAGCAAAGAAATTAGAGTGTTTGATGCTTTAGATTTTAATGCAACATATTTCTACAATAGAGTTTTATTGTGTCACCAAATATTTTTTTGGGTTAATATATTAATGAGAAGGTAAAATATATACAAATGCCTCGGACAACGCTGAAGCAAATAGTAGAAAAACAACATTACGAAGAAGAGAACATAGCCAAATCAATGTGTCATATTAGTCCAACCATGATTAAGGCTCCAATGGGATGAGAGAATCTGAGAGGTAAGAGTTGTAGCTTATGTCAACAAATGAGTAGCTTTCAAGAAGAACAAGTATCTAAAATAATTGTCAACAATAAACATCAATGAGTACAGTAACCATAGCCATGGCAACAAAAAGATGGGATGCATAAGTCATATAGAGGGAGATTACGTTATGTACCTTGGAATATGATATTATAATGTATATGGGTTGATGGAGATGCCGACATGTAGCACACATTCTCCTTAGTTATATATTTATAATATATGGAGTCACATAGGAATTAATTATATTGGGTAATGAGTCAACCTACATTGAGATTAGGTGTTACCCATCCATTAAGAGTAATGTATGTCTATATAAAGGATGTGACTATCATTATGAGTCATGTCACGGATGTATGAGTTGAGTCTTCTACTTGATAGAGGTATATTGGAGGTGTCTCCCCTCGAAGTGGATTCCCATCTTGGGAGATTGTGGAATTAATCCTTAAGGAGCATTGTATGGTGTTGCCCTACCCGAATGGTATTATTCTACATATATTGAATATTTGGGCATCTTAGCCCACCAATTTCTCTTGTGTTGTGTTATCTTTTGTAGATTATTCATTTATTATATGCAAAGATCTTATCAGATTGACCCATGTGATTTCTCATCCCTTTACCATTTGGACTGCTTTTTCAAAGGCGCTCTGAGCCAGAGGGCATGGATTGATTTTGCTTGAGCATGTTGACTAGCCACTAGAGTACCTTGCTTATAGTGTATAAATTCAGCATGACTAGATGATTGTGTCTTGGAAGAAGGCCAAAAATACTGCCAAATCAGCCTTTTGACCCCATTTTGAATCTATGGCTGGCCAAATCAAGGTATAACAGGATTTCAATTGTCTCTGTTCTTTTATGCTATTGCTGCTGGATGAGATTGGCTAGGAGGGCGTTGCATTTACCTATATTTGCTATGTTTAAGTCCACTTGTAGGTTTTGTATACCTACATGTCCATATTGCAAACCAGGGCCTTGAAGATATTGATCAACAGATTGGGATCAGGGTGTTAATTTGGAATATTTAGAGGGTTTGGTTTAGTAGAGATGGGCCTTAAAAATGGTGGAATATTGACAGTAGTAAAGCCACTTTCCTGACACTTGTGAAAAACATTGGTTCATCCTCCACAAGAATAATGGGGTTTTTCCTATCAGGTTTATCATTTACAACTTGAAACCAAAAGAGCTACAACGATATTCTTGTTTCTTTCTGTTTATGCTGACATGAAGTTTCATGAGAAAGAGCAATCTCTATTTATAGTATGGCAAGCACTTACCTTTGATTTTTTCAAATATGAACAGCTCGCCATTTTCCTTTTTTCCCTCGATTGCTTTGACCTTTGAGTACTCTATCCATCGTCCCATCTACCACTGTTGCAGTAGAAAGTTGTCATTTAAATTTATTTAAAACCCTTGTTTTCTGGAATTGTCAGCCAGGGAGCCACATTTCGTTGAAGAAATTGTATATTGTTCCATCCGTCTTCCTACCAAACTCCTTCCAATTCTGACTCCTCATTAAAGTGGATCCATGCTGAGAGAGGGATGATCACCATTTTTACCCGGCTCTTTGATGTTTTTCATAAAGTAATCTGCCAAATCGCCTCTCTGAATGATAGCACAGACTGTAATGAGCATGACCCATTTCTTCGTGAAATTGTTGGCGCAACTTCATGAACAGGACAATGGCCGTAAACAGTGTAGATGGCATGGGCGTTCATGTAGTATGCATTCCAAACAATCAAATCTACTCATGATAAATTCCTCATGCAAGCAAGCTCCGTCTTCAACCGGTCACTGCTCCACTACTTGAAGGCACCTGAAAGAACACAACTATGGGCAAACTATGTGGAACATTCTTGCAAAAGGAAACTCCGATTGATGGAAAAACCCATAACCATAGTCAGACTTAGGCAGTTAACATAATTGAATGTGGCAGGAGAGATGGGATGGATTTCATTGAAAATGCAATGAGGGGGTAAAAGAGGGTAGTAATATAGAGTTAAGGGTGAATCGTGCCACCTATGTCTAAGGAGCAAACTAAAAGAATAAAAACAAAAAATACAAGAAGAAACCGGTGATAATGTTTACAAAACATCAAAGATATAAATGAAGTATATAAAACCTTAGGCGGCTGTCACTAATAGTAATTACATAAACAGACACAGTGGGTTGAAGGGCGTATCTTTGAGACTAATGCATAGTTTCACTAAAGAGTTACTGATTAAACCCATGTCAAGAGAGGAAACCAGACACCTAAGAAAGTGTCTCGTACTCATTTTATACTCACCCATATACTAAATGTCTAAAACAATGTCATTAAATCCAAGTTCCAATCACGAATATAAACAATCTTCCACTACATGTATTATAATAGTAAAATGTAGGCAATATAAATCTGCAATATACCAAGATACGAATGCAGAAGTAAGAAATCAATCTGCACATTTCAGATATTATCTTAGTATTCTATGGCTCTTCAACTTATGTTAGAATAAGAAAGTATTTTGGATTATTTATCACATTGAGATTTTCCTAATATAGATTACTTTTGTTGGTAGGTTGTTCATATCCGTATCTATCAAAACAAGGAATCTGAAACTCAAACCCCAAATCTGATGTTTTACATTTACCATCAAACAGAAAAGCCAATTAGAACTTTAAGCAAGTTGGCATTATCTTTTTGAATGGAGTTCTACACTTGCTTTTTCATTCACATTTCTAGATGTGTTTCCAGAATTTCTGCAGCAGTAACTTTGGGATCTTCACCAATCATGTTTCAACTATTTGCAAACATAATAAATTAAATGTCATCTACAGTGATTTTGCAAATATCTTCCTTTCCAACATTTCAAGATACTTCCATTGTAATTCTTATAACTCTGAAGCCCTTTTACCACCCACTTTCTTTTCTATGCCATAATAACACTTCTATAATACATATTTTCTTGTGCGTAAAACATTACCACAATAAGAATATAGAAAAAAAGTTACTTCTGTCAATGTAGAACTATTGTTGGAAATAGAACCCAAAATTTCACATTTATTGCGAAGGTAGAGACAATAGCTTTATCTTAACTGTATCTCTATTTAATAAATATTTATATTTGCCAATAAGCTAAACAGCTTATAAACTCGGTAATCTCACACAAGATTTCAACCTTTGACAAACTAGGAAAATCATTGACTCATTTTGACCGACCAAGAGAACCAACTGAATTGAGGGGTAAATACTTGAATGATATTTTTGTTGCATGGAATATACATAAATTCTGGTGAGCATCGAAGGCTGTGTAAACAATAAGTTAAAAGGATTGTATTAGTTCAAAGTTTCCCTTCATTCCAGCAAAAATCCATATTGTATGGGCCAAAAATGACATCTCGAGATTATTTTCCTTTCTATTTCTCAGCTCAGAAATGAGCAATAATCTTTACAAATACTACAAATTTGCCCGTGATAAAGTGCTTAAGAAAATGACTGAAATATTCTCCTTCGAAGGAGAAGTGCAAATATTCCACATCAGCATTGTGAAGTTTCTCAACCTGTCTGAATGAATGAATATTTGCTCTTCCAAACTTAATGTATGTAGCAGTTTCCTTTCATAAATTACATATCTTGTTAGAATCTGAAGAATACTCTGTTAGAATGCAATGAATACTATGTTACTCTTGTCGCTAAAAGACTATGAACCGGACGTAATCAACAAATAATATACAAATTGATTGTAAGTTGTCATTCACAGCAGACAGGATCAGGACCCTGCTGCAGCTTTTGCCAAAGACAAAGCATTGTTCTGGGTCCTTGATAGTGTGCAAGAATGTACCCTGGCTCACAACCTGTGTTAAAAAACCTTTCATCATTAATATACTGCATCTCTTGACCTCTCTTCTTGAAATCCTCAATCCAGATGCCCATGGCGACATCTTCTAGCTTGAAAAGCTGCAAAAACCACTTCAAAATCTTTAGGCACTTTGAACTTACAGTCTCATCATCTGTTTTTAGTGAAATTCCACAGATACAAGTAAAACAAGTGACCAAAGGAACAATTATTGCAATCTACATCAGCTAAATAAGAAACTAATGAAATAATTGCTCAAGCATTTTATCCAAACAAACCTTAAGTTGTTTCTCTTGATGACCTTGAACAACAAATTTGGCAATATCCCTTGAAATAATATAACCTGGACCGTGTGCCCAGGGTGGATAAAACTCATGGGGCCATTCCTGCATGTATACAAGAACGGTTTCGAATGGTCATGGAATAAGATAGCCATCATCCAACATGTTAATCCTACATGGAGATTCTAAGCTAATATCCAAGCTGTGTGACTGTTAAACAGAAATACATTCTCATATACCTCTGGGCTTATGTACCATTTGCTATCTTCACTCCTGTGGGGTTGAGAATCAAATGATATTCGACCATACAAAAGACCATGGTTAACCTTCGTTTCATTGAGAGCCGAGAGGACTGCATCGACTCGAACAAAAGCATCGTCATCGGTTTTCATGATATACTTTGCCTGTACAACTTTGGTCTGCAAATTCAGTGGAGACAGTCTAAAGTCATCCCATTTAAAATAAAATATGACCAAATCATAAAATCATTCAAAACCGCACATACAGAAGACGCACTTCTACCTTTAGGTACACAACGAATAAAGAAAACTCCTGCAAATACAATCATACCCCATAAATGCAGATGGCAATGGTCTTCAAGGTGATTAGATTATAGTAATCAACGAAGGGCATCAACTGAATATCACCATATGTCTGAGCCTCTTTCCAAAGCTCCTCATTAACTTGTTTGTTCTTATGCTGCAGTCAGTAAAATGGTCGGCATAAATCAACCATGCTTGTGCAGGTATAGTATGCTAAAACAGCAAGAGAAAATAATTAAAATGAGATGTTGCAAACTATAGAAGCTGCAAAATTATATTGATACGGTAAGTAAGCTAAGTAGAATCTGCCATAAACTAGAAAAATACACCTCTTGGTTCCTAGGTTACCCAAATGTAAATCATGCTTCCAAAAACAGAAGAAACGTACAACACATTTATGGTAAAAGAACAGAGTAAAAGCTACAGATACATACATGTTTATGTAGAAGAACAGATAAAAGAAGAATGAACATATATTAAAATAAACATACGGAATATAAATTAGAAATGCATAGTATGAAAACTTTCTGTACAGAATCAGAAATGTAGTATTATCGAAAAACAGAGGAAAAAAGAACACACAATATAAATATACAGATTAAAAAAAATACATATATTTATCCTCCAAATTGCATGAACGAATATTATTTTAGAAATTCATTTTATATTACTTCAAGGAACAAAGAATTATATCAATCTAACGATAGAGTTGTAAGGAAAAACTATCACATCAATCTAATAATAGAATTGCAAAGAAATGCTCACATCTGAGCCTGTACCCCAGAAGGCAATGACTTGCCATCTTTACAAAAGCACTTGACATTAGAAAGCAAAGGCAAATCCTTAAATAGCCTCAACTCCCCTAAGCTAGGAGGATTATGACCCTCGTGAAAAATGGCCTTACATGTTGACTTTCATAGGAATCCAATAGCAGTCAACCTAATTGTGTGCCATAAAATTTGCAGTTGTCCTAGAGCATTCAAGTGTTCCCAAGGAGAGGGCCTCTCCAAGGAGGAAAGTGAATGTAATTGAATTCAACTTGAAATCATGCCCAAAAATCTTAGCATACAAACTTGTCCAAAAGATATGATCAAAAAATTAATCTCTACTGCAAAGATTGCATAAAGAAACTATAACACCACCTTTTTTGAAGCCTTGGTGGACCATTAACCACTTAACACTTTGTACTTTCAGAAATTACTGATTTCTGAACAAATTGGCCCCTCCTTTTCCAGCACACCTTAAGATCCCTCACTCACCTTTTATTCAGATGTCGAGCAAGGTCAAAAAAGCGCCTAAGTCAAAAAGATGGCGTGTCACATAGTTATGGAAAGCCTTCCCATTACTCCATTTTATATCTCCAAATAGACCTTATCCCTTACAGCTGCATGTGAAAAAAACAGCTTTTGAAAATCCATGTATGAAGGTCTTGATATGCTGGCCTGTCTATTCTATTTTACTTTTGGGGTCGGTGTAAATCACTGGATATGCCATGTTCGATACTCATGATTCCACATATACCAGCAATAGGACAGCCCTCTCTTTGACAGTCTCTTACCAGCATAGGAAAAAGACCAAGTTGACCATTAGGAGGGTGACATAGCCAAAAATGTATTGATGCTAGATTTCAAGCATTCCATGGCCCCTCATATTGCCATCGAAGAAAGCCACACCCTTTTAAGTGGAGTTGGACCTGAAAGAATGAATGTCTTAAAATTGCTGGCTGCCACAAAGTTAAAAGGGGTGCGTTGAGCAACTTGGATGGAATGACAAATCTCAAATCTGGCATTGCACATCACCCTCTGCTGCTCTCATTACCCACTTTCTAGAAAGGAGCAATCCTTGGGCTCTTATGATGGGATTCTCAAGCCCCCTTCACAGAGTCAATGTCTTAAGATTGCCAATTGCCACAAAGTTAAAAGGGATGTGTTCAACAACTTGGATGGAATGACAAATCTGGCATCGCGCATGACCCTCCACTGGTCTCACCACCCATTTTCCAGAAAGGAAAACTCCTTGGGCTCTGATGTTGAAGATTCCCCAGCCCCCTTTATCCCTTGAAAAACATCCAAAGCCACCACAGAATCCCTTTAAAGAAAAATTTTAAGCGGCTTCTCTAGATATCTGGAGCCAGGTGACATCTTCAAGGGAAAGTGACACTAGATTAGTAAATGTGTCTTGCTGCTAGAATTTTATCATCAATTGTCGCATTCCTGACAACAAAGAGATTGAGGCTACTCCACAATTTTTGTGAACTTATCCATTATCCACTTCGAATAATCAGCTATAGAAAGCTGAGTACTGAAAGGAATGCCTAAGTAACAAACAATTTTGCCTGGTTTGATAAGCTCCCGTTTTTTAATCATCCAGTTTGGGAGATCATCTTCACCAATAAGAAAAAGCTCTATTCCTTACTTAATACTGCTCCAACTACTGCAAAGGTGTCTAAGAAAACCAAATTACCATCCATGGATTGATTAATCAATTCAGTCAGTAAGGCTGAGTTATCAGCAAAATGAACATTAAGTAATTAGTACCTACTTAGTAGAGAGATTCCTCTAATTTTCCCTAGCATCAAGCTGCCTCCAACACGTAACCAAGAGTGTAATGCTGCAATCAAGATAAGAGGGTCTAGAGTAGAGCTCTGTCAGATAGACCTTTGTGAGAAAATAGGGACACAGCTGATCTATGAAAGGAGGAGGTCAAACCCAACAATTCTAGCATTTCAATCCTTTCATGCCTTATCAAATATTATTTTCAAAAAGAGGGCCTTTTAGCCAAACCCATGAGCCCATTCAAGACCTTCCCAAGAGCTTATAGATTATCAAATATCAAATATCAAATCTGCCTTTAGCAGAACTTGATTGATTCTTTATAACTATCAGGGAAACCAACAACTCAATCCTCCTGGTCAACGATTTTGCTAGAATTTTATAAGAGATGTTGAGGGTAATAGGGAACCAACCTCCTACTAATTCAATTTCCAAACCTTGAGGAATAAGCTTGATAAGGCCTCCATTGACCAATTCCCACATATTTCCACTTCTAATATATTCCTGGTATATTTTTCAATAAGATGGTCTAATCACATGACACATCCTCTTATAGAATTCCACTGGAAGACCCTTGAGGCCTAGAAACTTATCATTCCTGAGATCCTTCCTAGGTGCCTCCAACTCCTTCAACTCTATATCTCTAAAAAGATGAACCACTGACAAGTTTCAATCTTCTGAGTATGACCCATTTGACAAGCTTCATAGAGGCGACACTCAAAGGATCAAAGCCCCTTGAAGTGAAATTCATTTGAAATGATCCACAAAAATGTCAATTTTGCATCTCATTTTTGGGAAGGATCTGGTCAGTGTCTCAAAAGTGCTAAAATTCTCTGTGATTTTCTCTCTTTAATCACTGGAAACAAAATTTGGAGGGTGCATCCCTTTCATCTACTTTGCCCCCTAGTTCTAGCCCCTTTCACCTCATAATTCTCAAACATTTTGAGCTGCTTCTCAGCTCATTGGCTGACGTTTACATCAGTTTTTTAAAAGTGTCTATTTTCACAATTCATATCGCTTGTTGAAGTTGGAGTTGAACATGATTGAACCAGTTGTTTACTGAGGCCATTCACTGGGGCATCGTCATTCCTCATACCAAAAGGAGCAAATAATATGGAAAAAGCAATTGCAATAGTGGAACGAATAAAACTCGCTCTCTCTCGATGTGAAAAGACCATCATAGTAGAAGGTGAATCTCAGATACAAGTCAATGGAATGAATAGAAGAGCAACACTAAGTTGAAAGGTAGAAAGCATTCTAAACAAGGCTAGGGATTGGGTATCCACCTTCCAAAGTATTACTTTTAAACATTGTTACCTGGGAAGCTATCAAACCTGTGGATCTTTTAGCCATTGTGGGAGTAGACGAAAAACCCCTCAGTTTGATCTATATATTATACTAGTGGATGAATGGTCCAGTCTTAGAGAGATAATTGTCATTGATTGTACCTCCATTGAATAAGAGGCTAATGATGTTGCACGGTTATATTGACAAATCTGTAAAAGGATTCCTTCCTTTTCTCCTTTTAGAAATATACACCTGTCCTTGCAAGACAAATTAAAGACATTATAACATGATTCTAGTCAGCTTTCCAAGGCAGGCAGCTCCCTAAAAAATTAAAAGCCCAAAGTAAGGATTGTGGTAGTAATTGAGGGCGGGTGATTTCCCATCTCAGAGTAATCATTGATGATGGAAGGAGCCTCTTTAAGGCAAGCCATACAACCTTGGGCAGGTATCTTGTTCATTTCACTTGTGTGGTACAACATGTTGGCTCCCAAATCTATACCAACATTGAAAGGGGTGAAGGCAGTAAGATATGCTGTTGTAGTGAGGTACTTCTTCACCTGGAATGGCAGACTTAAGGCCAACAAAAGGGAGGATGGCTAACCTCCTACTCTTCAAGCTCTGTGAGAACTAGGGGAGAGACCCTCGAGCAACCTAAATGATGTCAAATAACAGAGATTGGGCAAGTATAATCCAACAAACCCAACCAGGCATCCTAACCACTATGAATTCCCGTGCAATTATAGTCACTAGCAGGGTATTCACAAAGCTACCTGAGAATGGGCAAAGGTTGCACTCAAACAGATGATAATGCTAAAGATTTCCACAATCCACAAGCTAATTGCTCTCTAGACCAGCACAATGTTCGAAGGAAAGCTCGAAGACATGAATCCAAAGTTATAATGGCCGAAACCTTACGAATTTACAAATACAAAGTGAGATTTCAATAGAGTGTGGAGGCGAGTGGTAATATTAACAAAAGGAAAATGATCAGATGAACTATGATCAGGGACTGAATCCATTGGGCAAAAAGTTACAACATTTAGGACAAGTAAACTAATGATAACCAAAAGAAAACAACAATCTATACAATTGTTGCACATTCCACAATACATTCGGACAGATAACAGAATGGTCCTATAAGGTCCATGCATTACTCATCAGAACAAAATATTGCAGGATAACAATACACTGATATTGGGACAATTACAGAACATACAAAGAAATGAGACCTACAAGGGTTTTATAATCAAGCATTCATACATGTTTACACAACACAGACAAATGCTTCATTCGCAAACAATAATTTGCATAGTCAAATCCTTCTGATAAAAACCACAACACTTGCTCAACATCATACAATATTTGCTCTTTGAACCAGGAAAGATTATCACCATTTAATTGCTCATAAACAAATGAAAAACAAAATGTTGCAATTGGGACAACCAAGTTTGCTCAATAGCCAAAAGATCCAGATGGAGAATGACTTCTCCAACTTATACAATTTCTCTTTTCAAATGTGCACAACAAAGGTACTCAGAATATTCTTCCAGAAATCATAAAGAGTCAAGAAATAGGCACTTGTCTGCATTTGGTGAAAGCAATTGATCAAACAATAGGAAGAGAGGTAGGAGCATGTCCGAATCACTTCCACCGAAGCAACCATGAAGAAACACAAGTTCGACCTTGAAATGAGCCAAATTTAGCAGAAAGATGACCAGGGAGAAAACACAAATGATCTACGAGAGGAAACACATGTGCATCCCCAAAATCAGGAGAACAAATAACTAGAAGGTTGCCACTTGTTGATCAGATCAAGACTCTGCCTTCATATCATCATAATGGTATATCCTTTTGATTTATAGTTTGATTAACTACTTAGCATGCTTTGGTGGGAGCCAGAAAGGACAAACAACTTGCAGGCATCTATTGGAAGAAATCATGACAACCGAAAGATTCCAGAAAGTGATTTTAGGCGGCATTGAGGATGGAAGTGCTCTCAAAACTTATGTCTTAAAATGATCTACAAATATCCCATCAATTTCTCCAAAATTTGTTCCTATTGTGTAGCCCTCTTCATAACCTTTCTAACGGTACCAGTTTTGTGTAGTTTGGAGCTCCCAATCAAAAGTTATGAACAAAATACTACGTTGATGGCCATGTCCATGGAGTCCACACAGTAATGACCTCCCCAAGCTCCTTTTCCTTTATTATTTGGCCATCAAATTTAACCTCATGTAACTTGCCTGCAACCAGACGCAACATGCCATGTATCCTCCCTTTGTCTCTATCTCATCAATTAGACTTCACTAATTTTTGCTACGTGGAGACAATTGGTACCATCCCTCCACACGATGTCTCCGATCTCGACTCTAACTTTCCTGTACACAGAAGGCCACCGATGAGCGACATATGGCCGTCATTGACGCCATCATCCTCCACAAGTTCCTGGGCTTGATTCCCATGTCACAACTGCACCAATTGCTGACACTTGGCAAGTATTGGTGCCAGCTCTTCCCTACCTAGGCTCTATCTCCTTGTGCCACCAATCTCCTCCGCGTGGCTTTCATTGGTGCCCTTTTCTTTTAAAGCTTTGCCCAGCTCCTTTGTGCCACCGATGGGTGACACTTGTCTCAGATCGGTGAGTTAACCAATTCCGCCCACAGGTTAACCTCATAGCTTAAAATTGGCGGTCCCCTTAACAAAGGAAGTCAAACAAGTTAAACCATCTCCTGCCCTAAGTCTTTTGGAGGGGCCTATAGAGACACAGAGCTATCCTGCGTAAGCCTTTTGGACAAGTCTAGATCACTTAGTCAAAAATGCTTATAATGTATCACTTTAAGTCCTTGAACTTGCTAATTTTAGTCATAATGCTCCCAAAATTGATGTGATCAATTTTGGGTGCCAACACAATAGAAAAGTGGACTACAAGGAATTAGAAAAGAAAGAGATGAAAAATGATGATGAAACATGAGGTAGAATTATAAGGGGTCGTGTCTGATAGGAGATTGAGGGATTGGTTTCATGCAGAGATGAAGGACATGATTGCTATTTTGGAAGTGTTACGGAGATAAGGGACAGAAGATAGGGCAGGAAATGAATTAGAACTTCAGTTGAAGAGAACTTTGTGAAAATATGGCAGCCATGAGATCCGTCGAGGCATTTATGTGTAGGTGATGTTAAAACGTGATCAGGACTATGGATATCCCATCTTGGGCAAAACCGTTGGGTGAAGCTAGAGGCATAAGAAAGGAAAGAGTATTGGATGTTGGGAAGTTAGAGAGAGATGATTCATCAGTTCAAAGCATTTATGAGCCACTACACTTGTCAAGTGAAGGATATCCATGATCTAAAGGTGGCAAAGGTGGCAGAGGATATAGACTAATCTGAGCAGGCCTATTCTGCTTCTCAAATGGGCCCTTCCTCTGCCCTCACCACAGGCAACTTCGAAGCAAAAGAAAGAAGGTTCTAGCCATCTGTTCATTTTTTATGCTTTTTAATGGTATTTTATATGTTATTTAAATTTACTTTATGAGGGGAAAAAAAAAATAATTTTCCGCTGAGCTCCCAACTCTAAGTTAAAATATTGGGGTGCTGAGTTTTTGCCATGTCCATGGTTTAAATCAATGCACCCGTCACCCACTACTCAAGTAGTTGAACCAAAGGATTTAGCCAAGATTTACAAACAGCCCAACTCTATTGAGAGTGGGAGGAAGCATTTGCCCTGACAATAGAAGAGCTGAATAAAATCACAATAATATTTGAAGCAAGGGAGACCAGGGAAAGGGTAGAGGAAAAAGAAGTAGATGCTTGCCCAACAAGAGCACACAGATGCTCATTCCCAAATTTCCAGTTGACTGATTGAGTTGCAGAAGCGGACTCGACCCATTCCAATGGTAACTCTTCCCAGGGCTGGATGACCTTTCTTTAGCTTATTACAGTCTTTTTTGTTTTTTGAGCTTTTGTTTGTAGGGTGGTATTAGTGTCAGATGAGAGCGGTAGTAACAGATTGTGAAGTGGCAAGACAGACCTGCATTAGACATTGTTATGCTTCCTATTAATGCTGTCAAACTATATAGTGGATAGCTACAAACTAGTATATCGTATTCGGTGCTATGAAACCTTATTACACTCTATATTCCGTGGTTCTGAATCCAGGCTCGTGAAGTTTGGCCTATATTTGTTTATTTTTTGGTTGTGGGACCCAGAATAACCTCCTTCTATCAAGTAAATAAAGTAATATGAGAGGTCAAAAAAATGTAAAATACACTCGAGCAAAAACACCGAGACAAAAATAGAGGGGAAACTGAGAGAATTTATTTCCAGCAAATATCCCAAAGCATGTATTCAATAAATAACTTAATGTTATATAGAAATTATGACCTACAAGTATAAAATATAACTTCATTAACGTTAAAGATAGAGTGGGTCAGTGTTAACCCACTCAATATGCACAACCGAAAAAAATGGGAAAATGTATTTTTCTTAATTTGGAGGATTTTTGCTACGAGTAATAGTAGTCTTTATAGTAGATCAATAATGCTAGCTTATAATGTCTAAGTTTAATATTACTTATGTTAATCGAGCCTATTCTGAAGGCCATTGTTCAAATCTACAACAGTTCTCCTGTACACTAAATTTATGTATAATATTAATAAAGTTAGTTTTTGTGTATTCCACAACAAGATATTTAATATTTATACACATTTAATAGACACATTAGAATATTAAGACAACTTCCATTAAATAATTTTGGTCATCCCTAGATATTAATATTCGTTCGATCTTTCTTTCTTTATTCATTTGTCCATAAGATGCAGAAAATGGCTCTTCCCCACCCTCTTCCCCCCACACACTGTTTCGCAGCCCGAAATACATTTTGAAATGTTTCGGGCGACATTTCACAATTTGCAAATTTGCCCAAAATGTTACCTATTACCATATTAATAGGACCTCCATTAAATAATTTTGGTCATCCCTAGATATTATTATTATTTCTTCTTTCTTTCTTTATTTTTTCCTTCCTAAGATGCAGAAAACGCCTCTCCCCTTGCCCCCTATTTCGCAGCCCGAAATGCCGAAATGTGGTTTGAAACATTTCAGGCTGCATTTCACAATTTGGACATGCATCCAAAACATTTCAGGCTGTTTTCGGACCCACAGGCCCACATTTCGGGTGCATAGATGAGGGCATTTCGAGCCAGCAACTCACCTCTGAGGCCCACACTAAGCCAAAAAAGGTAAACTAAGAAAATAGACGCCTAATTAACCTCTAATGCAATCCTAACACTAATTAATTAATGTTTCACATCCATTCGAAAAAAAAAAAAAAAAACTAGAAACCCTAACAACCTCTCTATTCGTATAAGAAACCTCTTCCTTTCGCTCATTCCTCACACTTTCTTCTACAGCAAAGGTTTCCCACAGCAGCAGAAAGCACTGTGCTTGTATTTTTGAGCATTGGAAAATGGGAACAACCTCTGGAGCATTTCCAGCAAGAGGAAGGTTGTGGGCAGCAAAAGGATGGTTGTGGGCAGCAAGAAGGTTATTTTTGCAGCAGCATTTTTTACTGTTTTTGCAGCATGAATGCCTTCTCAAAGTTTCTTTCCTCGAGCCCATTTAACTCCTAGATCACACAAGCAAAATGAATACTCTCCTCTTTGAAAATATGTTACCGAGATTAAACAAATGCCATTGGGGGTTCATGGGATTGGAAGTGTGATCTATGCAAAGCTGACAAGATTTTCAAGAGCTCTCATACAAGAGTGAAGGCTCATATTTTGCATGGAGGAGTAAAGGCTGTCGATGCTTGTGCACAGACATCAAACCTGGTGGTGAGGGCAAAACATGTGAAAGAGCATAATGATAATCAAAGGTTGAAAGACTGGAGAAGCAAGCTTGCTAGCAATCCTCACTTGGCTGCTAGTAATGAGCCAAGGATTGTCAAAGAAACAAGGAAGAGGATGCAGGTTCAAGAAGACTCATCAAAACCTCTATTGAGTCCATCCGCATATGAAGAAAGCAGATTGGCGAAAATAATCAGCGCTCAAGGAAGAGAAGAAGCCAAGACAAGAGTGGCAAAGGCCATCTACACTTGTTGCATCCGCTTATCCCCTTTAATGTGGCTTGGTCTCCCTATTGGCATGATATAGTGAGAGCAATTGACACAGGCCCTCAAGGTTTCAAGGGGCCAAACTATGAAAAATTCCAAACCGATTTGTTCAAGAAAGAGAAGCAGCCCATTAGAGATGTTTTATCACCAATTTGTGCCTCGTGGACTAGCTCGGGAGTTTCCATTATCTCAGGTGGATGGACAGATGGAAGCCATAGGCCATTGATCAATGTCATTGCATCAACACAAAAAAGAGCAATGTTTTTGAAAGCCGAAGATCGTTCAAGTGAGGCAAAAGATAGAAATTTCATTGCTGAAATTTTAATTGCTACTATTTAAGCAAGTTGTCACGGATAATGCACTCAGTTGCAAAATTGTACGCTTGATTGTTGAGGGTAGGTACCATCACATTTTTTGGACTCCTTGCATAATCTAACTCTGATTTTAGAAGAGTTTGTTGCTAGTACTCCATGGATTAAGGAGCTCACAGGGCAAGTAAAGAAATCATAAAATTCATCACCAACCACCACCGGTCTAAAGCAATATATGGAGAATACTCCAGATAGGAGTTGTTTGAAGTAGCTGAGACAAATTATGCCTCAAATTTCATCATGTTGTGTCACCTTGTTGAGGTTTAAACTCCGTTAGCATCTATGGTGGTGAGTGATCTTTGGGTTGAGTGGAGATACGCAGATTCAGAGAGAAGTATGGTGTGCAGATTATTGATTGATGAGGATTGGTAAAACAAGATAGATTTCTTGCTCAAGGTCATGACACCTGCATTTGAGATTCTTCGACAGGCAGACACAAAAAGACCTTTCTTGAGAGAGGTTTATGCTGGCATGGATACCATGGTTGAGAAAACCTTAGAAATTATTAATGTTGGTGTTGATTTTGCAGAGCTTGTGAGGTCAATCAATATTCAGATGTGGATCCATTTCAACACTGTTGCACACTTTGGCACATGCTTTGAACCTTGGGTTTTAAGATGAATACCTCATAGCTCAAAGCAATGAGAAGAGTTGGGAAGAGGAAGGCCCCAGCATAAGGATAGGGAGGTAGCCCATGGAGTGAAGAGAGCCTTGATGAGATTGTTACCAGCTTCTTTACAAACCGAGGTGAGGGAGGAGTTGGCTAGTTTTGCTGCTGGATCGTATCATTTTTCAGACATGTCATTTTTGGATGAGAGGGGGACCATGGACACGGTCAGATAGTGGATTTGTCATGGGGCAAATGGTGTACATTTGCCAAGCCTTGTCACTTGTATTCTCTCACAAGTGACAAGCTCTTCATCAGCAGAAAGGATTTGGGGCGCCTATGGTTTCATTCATTCCATGAAGCCCAAGAAATTGGGATTACAAAAGGTAGAGGATCTTGTTTATGTGCATTTAAATGTGCACCTTGTGTCTTGTAGGGGTGAAGAATATACAAGTGGACCTCAAAAAAGAGAGGGATGTGGAGCCCGAGTCAGCAGACTTAGACCTCTCTCTTGCTACACTTAATATCGATGTTCAGGACACTGGAACGGGAATCTCTTCTTCCAGTCCACGATTCAGTATTGAACATGCATCTTGTTCTATTTTTGTTGATGAAGATGAGATGTATTATGATGTACCTCATTGTTCCTGTTATGGTTTTGCACATATAACCTCATATAAAAAGGTTGATTTTGGATATGTACTTCATAGCCTCATCTAGAAAGGCTGCTTTTGGATAATGTAATCATCTATGGAGTTAATATCGACATGGATTTGCTTCCAAATTGTCGATTATGTGTCAAGTCTTTTTTTCTTGCAAGATAACATGATATATATATATATATACGGGCGCGTGTGCATTTTTAAAATCCATGTTTAAAAATTGGGGGGTCATGTTTCACAGCATATCTGTTTCCAAAACCCTATCCATTTTCAAGTTTTGTGCAGTTTAGATTCCTTCTATATATGTTTCTGACAATAATTATATTGCTATCAAATTATAATTACTCAGAAATCTGCCACTCATTCACTCTCTCTGCACCCCAGCTCCTGGAAATTTATTAAGAATGATACAAGAATGGGTTCACAGACATCAGAAGCAAGGATCAATGCAACCTCATATCCAAGCAGCTCATGGATACTACATACAATAATCAGGGCCCAAGCTCCAATATTGATAGTTTTCCCATGAAATGTCAAAAGAAAAGATATGCATTGCACATGCATTTACTGAAGAATTTATCTATTGACTATTCCTAGTAGAGATTCTTTCAAAACAAAAGACTTCATTAAATCATAGTTAAATATTTCCTAAATCATGAAACAAGAAAAGTTTAATTGCATTACCATCCCAACAAAAAATCGAACCACTACTTCTCCAGTTCGTACAGGACTATACTGCATCCATGACCTTCGTACTGCCATTCTGCGTTCAAAATTGTTCCCTGTGGAAAAGACTCCAATGAACATTGCAAGCTTCTTTTTAGGAATTAAAGCAGGAGCCTTAAGGGACCCCAAATCAACAACAAGGTCCAGATCTTCTGATGTCGGCAAACCATTTGCCAGAACAGAAAGGAGCTGCATGTCTCCTGCAATTCTCACTCCACTAACCAACCAAGGCTCAAGACTCTGAAATGCAAGAGATAGTAGGTATTTATATTAAGTCATGGCATCCAATTACACAATCTTTGTATTGTTTCATTTATAGTTCATACTTAAGTGTCAATTGTGCTAGACAAAAAAAGTACAAAGGCACATTGCCTTTTTTGCATCCATAGAAGATAACATTACCTCACGATACTCAAATGAAGTGATATGTTTCCCATTAACTGTCATGTGGAAACCCTCCAAGCCCACCCATAGTGTGGCAGCAAACGGATAGCCTTCCACAAACGGAAACCAAAAATTTGGTCTAGAACCTTTCCTTGTAATGCTTGACAATTTGACTACTCCAGGCTCCTTTTCATCTGGATGTTTTCCCTTAGCTGATTCTCCAATTCGTTCGTTGCATCGACTGAGTCCATCCACTGTAACAAAAACTTCATAAGTAAATGATTGGTGGAAATTCCAGATTATAAATATTTATAATACTGGGGGGGTGAGTACGATCGGTATGGGAGAGAATCAGATTGATGACTTAATCAAAACATCGTACAAAACATAATCCATAACAAACAGGATATACATTTGTAAGATTGCTAACTTCTATGGAACATAAGATTGCTAACTTCTATGGAACATCTCATGTCTAAGGTATTCCTGTGCAATGATAAGTCTGTAGCAGACACGTGCACAGAAAAAAATTCAAATTGTTTTTTATTCAAATATTGGGTAGAAATAAAAAGCCAAACAATAGTTACAGCTGAAAGACGGACAGTCCCAGAAATTCCAGGTTAAGATAAAGACGACAGGTTTTTGCGGGAAAAAAATTAAAATCAATGAACCTCAAAAGATTGGATTTCCTCACTCACATTTCTTGTCTCACTTAACAAAGCAAAGAAAATGCTAACTCTAAAAACAAAAGTACTGACATGCAAACCAAGGTCTACACAAACTTCTCATCATTTCAAAATACATATGTTGCAAACCATTCATATATACATTGGTCAATGCTAGTCAAACTAGTTAACTAGCCTTGTTAGATGTAGTAGAATGAAAGAGTCAGCCTATTTCATGATTGGGTGCCTATTAGTGATGGTGGACTTTGGAGAACATTGTAAAGAAGCTGACTGCTGTTGTAAGCCCTGTTTCTGTAGGGGGGCACCATTGAGAAATCATGGACAATGCAACTGAAAGATGGTCCAGATCATTATCTGAAGAAAGAAAATAAAAGCTTTCAACCCATTGATATGAGGGTGATTTTATTTTAGGATCTTTTTACTCTTGCTTTGTCAGGATGCAGAATTGTAATGGACGTGCAGGAAGAGCTACACTTGGCATGTTGGCTTTCACAATAGTCCACAGATAAGGAAACAGAGATTGGTATAAAGCCTTCGATTTTGTTCTTAATGAATACCTGAGGTTATGCTTCACTCTATAGGCTAGAATTGACATAGCACCCGTCATTATTTCAGCCAAAAATCGATGATCAGCATACATCAATAAGATAAAAAATCTAGACTGCCAGGATACGGGTACGGGTTCGGTACGCTGAAACTGTAATTTTTTGAACGTACAATATATTTTTAAAAATTAAAATATATATATATATATATATTTTCAATTTTTAAAAAAAAATATATATATATATATATTTCAATTTTTAAAAATATATTGTACGTACATATATATATATATATAACTGCAACCCATGGGTTTACAGTTTGTGTATATCCACTCTTTGACTATGTTGGGTCCAAGGTAAGACCCCAGAAACCTGCATATCAGCACCATTTCTTTCACATAACATGGTCTTTGTTCCACCTCTTCGGGCCAGTGACCATTTGGAGGTACGTTTTGGAAACATACCTTGGACCCAAGTTTAAAAATACAATTTAAAAATATTAATAATAAAAAAAATTCACGCTGTGTACCTGCATGTCCTGGGTACGCCCCAGGTACAGCCTTGGCGTACTCGGGACCTGCAGTTATGTTTCCAAAACATACCAGCAGCATACCCGTACCCGTATCGGGTACATTTCTGACCTGGTATGGGGGGGTTCTAGGAATTTCCCTGCAGTCTAGTAAAATATCAAAACAATGCAGACTCGGGATTACAAGATTTGGTAAAGTATGATGATAGCTTGTCATATCCCATTGCCATCAAAGCAAAATAAAGACAGTATCTCATAAAGACGCTTTACAGAATGTCATTCTATTTAGAGAAGGCCTGTGTTTCATGTTCAGGAGCAGAGCAACGTGCTTATCCCATTGAACCAGAAAAAAGTACACCCAGAAAGCATCCAAAGGTTTACCCAAGCAATTTTAAAACACTTGTTGACTTTCTGTCTCCAAATATATACCTAAGGTAGCAGTTCGAAATCTTGGATGAGCAAATAGTGCCTTTGTAAACTGATATTTAGCTGCATTTGAACTAACTATATTTTTAATGCCTGTGCTTATGGAATTACTTCTCACGGAAGCTTTGCCTGCATCTTCTGCTGTGAGTGTGTCATTATACTGCTGCTTTTCTATCATATCAGGTACAGAATTTGTTTTATTCAATGAAAGCACATTATACAAACATAAA
The DNA here is from genome assembly GCA_019776745.2 of Taxus chinensis. Lineage (NCBI taxonomy): Eukaryota > Viridiplantae > Streptophyta > Pinopsida > Cupressales > Taxaceae > Taxus > Taxus chinensis. The sequence goes on along the minus strand of CM034151.1, from coordinate 567,607,099 downwards.
TAGATTGTTCCTTTAACTAAAGTGGTTCAAAAGGAATAGAATCAGAAGAAGTTTAATATCAAGAACAATAAGTTTTTAGCCTTAAGATCCTAGCAAAGATAATAGCTTTTTCTGTATATGGATACTTCAACATGAAAGAATATTTTTCTAGAAAATAAATCTGACAAAATAAAAGGATTAAACCCATTTTTAATTTTCTTTTGAATAATTTTTGGAGTCATAAATAAGTTCTTGTTCTAAATATGAAGGGCACAAAGCAAAGATAGGAATTATCAACTATCTATACCTTTTGGTCTGCTATCTGGGACATTATAAGGACAGCGTTCCTCCTCGCCCCATTCATGTATTACACTCCATGTGTTCTGGACTATGACTGGGTCCTCTGTAATTTTATCTCCTTGGAGGCGCACATTATAATGCAATACAATTGGAGGATCAGGCTCCCCTGGAAGTTGTGCTCCTGTAAGTTCAATTTGAAATTTAGCAAGAAGCCCACTTGGAATGCCAACAATTGTGATGGAGGAATCTTGAATAAGACCACAAGGAATCTGCAACAAGAAAATCCGTGACTGATGATCTGTCACATTCATCGCACTCAAAGAGAAAGGGCACTGTTTATCTTTTGTGCCATTCTTAGCACTAGTATTCTCAAATACTTTAGATATTTTTTCTTGCTCGATAGATACCATAAGATCCTGCCATGCAACTACTGCTTCTTTAACACCCACCCTTGCTTCAGGTAAAAGGTCAGTGCGAACAATAATTTTCTTCATGTCATTCCATGTCAGTTTGACTTGAATCTCTTCCTTGGAAAGATTTCCTTGAGAGAAAAGGCCGTGAAGTGAGTCAGCAGCTACGACAGAGGGGGTATCCAGTTGACTGATGCTTTCTGGAGGTTGAGTAGACTGAATAAGAAAATCACGCTCTAGATGAAGGGCTTCTGGCAAATGATCAGCGAAGAAACTGAAAGGCGATGACTTTCGAGCAACACTCTCCATAAACTGGTACCTCAGTACTAATACTCCAATCAGGAAAGCAATTAAAAGACTTCCAAACCATTTCTTCATGCCTACAACACCAACCACGGCTATCTTCATATTGCCTTTCTCTGGTTGATAAGCATTCTAAATTCTTGCAGAAGTGAAATCTAAACATATTTTTATTTTCCAGAGCATTTGCTTCTCTTCCGTGGTCTGAACATTGGTCGGGACTGTGGAGTCAACTCATGTTAACAGCTATATAAAAGAAATAAAGATGTGAGCATAGGTCATTGCTCGAACAAATGGAGAAAGACACCTGAAGAAATGAAAACAACATGTCAACCGCACTAAACAAATGTACGCACTTTAAGTGGAAGATAGAGACCAGTTGTTAATTGCATCTTTATATTAGACATGGATTGATTCAACAGAAAACATAAACAGGGAAATATTACCATTCAAAATGCAATTCATTTCAGTACAAACTCCTCTTGTAAAAAAATATTATGAAACTTTTGTTTCTCAAATTGAATAGCACAAGAATAGATCAAGAGACAAGCTAGATCTGGTTGTCTTCTAGAATTGCAATATTTTTTTAAGTTCCCACTTACGCAAAACAAGACATAAACATTCCAGGTATATTATTCTCCCTTGACCACAAAGCTTCCATTTGTCAAGGTCTAAGGTCTAGCCTATTTCGGTTCCTATTGCTCCACCGGTCTCCACCAAACACCTGCATTGATGGTACTTTAAGACTAGATAGCTTCTTCCTCCTATCTGCATCTCTATTAATAGGCTACCCCCTGTCGTGTACTCCCTAGATGCCCTCCCCCCTTCCCCTTGGCTCCTTCCCACAAAGGACATCATCATTAGAGCTTTCAGAGAGGACATCTACAAACAGTATATCCAAGCCACCTAGATCTCTCCCCTTGAGCTGTTCAGCCCCAGAAACTCTAGACTTGGATGCTTCCATAGTCCCGAATTTCATTGCTAGACCCGTACCTAGAGCGTACTCTGAATGACCCGCATAGTGGAGCTAGTGGGAGCGGCACTGCTGATGGTTGTGGTTCTAATGAACCACCTGATGGTGATGATGCTCTCATTGAAGACATTGGAGAAGAGGTAAAGCCATTTGATTATGATTATAATTAGACTATTAGAATGCTGATGTAGCTTCATTTCTGTGTATACATTGTAACATTTGAACAATGTACTTGTTGTAAGTTTGAACAATGAATATCAGGACAAAATGCACTGAATTATCAATACATTTTGTGGCTATTTCACTTATGTCTTGTGGATATTTCACTTATTTAATAATTTGTTTAATCTATGCATGTGTAAGGCTGGAATTTTTTTTATTTGGTTATATATATTGTGCGGATGTACCCAAACGTCATACCCAGGCCCCCAAAAAAAATTGTCATACCAATGTACCGGATCCCCGTACCCATACCAACTACCTAGCATATCATGATGTAAAGACCCAATCTCCCAAGCGGACTCGTTGAGTTTAGAAGTATGCTTCCATACTTCTGATCCTAGATGAGAATCAACAATTCTTAGGAATTTTTTACAATGCCATTTGGGATAACTACATGGATCCTTCTACAATAGGCATTTTCAGTTGACTGTTTTTGCTTTATGGGACTACATCCTTTAAAATCGTTTGCGATCTAGATTGAAAAACGACCAAATTGTTCTATGTTTCTAATCTTAAATAGCTACAAGAAAATTCTTGGGGTTGCTAGTTCACTTCCCAAGAGCAAATCCTTAGAAAAATGAATGGATCCTTAAAGCTGATGAATAGAAAAATAGCAGATCCCTTAAAACAAAAAGAAAGGATTCTTACAATAGGCATTTTTAGTTGACTGTTTTTGCTTTATGGGACTACATCCTTCAAAATCGTTTGCAATCTAGATAGAAAAATGACCAAATTGTTCTATGTTTCTAATCTTAAATAGCTACAAGAAAATTCTTGGGGTTGCTAGTTCGCTTCCCAAAAGCAAATCCTTAGAAAAATGAATGGATCCTTAAAGCTGATGAATAGAAAAATAGCAGATCCCTTAAAACAAAAAGAAAGGATTCTTAAGATCGATTTCTTTAACTAGTGTGAGGATGCAACATGGATGTTTTTGAATAATTGGTAATCGTAGTTTAGAGAGCTTGTATGAGTGTAGGTAATCCCTAGATATAGCACAAAATGAGTATTTGAAGAAAACTTGCATTGGAAAATTAAGAGAAAAATTAAAAAGTATTTTAAGAACATATCATTTTTTTATTTTCTAACCTTTCCTTGTAACATATCATGTATATAAATCTTTCTGTGAATAAATAACCACATTAACACCCTAGTCTCATGTTAGACTTGAAAAGTCAAAACACACTTCCAGATCAAGTGTTTCTTCATGATTAAAACATCAAGGAAAATGATGTATCTTACATGTACATGTATGTTATATGCACATACATACACACACACATATAACACCATGCATACAAAAATTAAGAGATAAATATATGTATCTACATATGTATGTTATATGCACATACATACACACACATATAACACCATGCATACAAAAATTAAGAGATAAATATATGTATCTACATATGTATGTTAAAATATGTACATGCAGATATGTGTGTGTGTGAAAGGATTCTTAAGATCGATTTCTTTAACTAGTGTGAGGATGCAACATGGATGTTTTTGAATAATTGGTAATCGTAGTTTAGAGAGCTTGTATGAGTGTAGGTAATCCCTAGATATAGCACAAAATGAGTATTGAAAGAAAACTTGCATTGGAAAATTAAGAGAAAATCAAAAATTAAAAAGTATTTTAAGAACATATCATTTTTCTATTTTCTAACCTTTCCTTGTAACATATCATGTATATAAATCTGTCTGTGAATAAATAACCACATTAACACCCTAGTCTCATGTTAGACTTGAAAAGTCAAAACACACTTCCAGATCAAGTGTTTCTTCATGATTAAAACATCAAGGAAAATGATGTATCTTACATGTACATGTATGTTATATGCACATACATACACACACATATAACACCATGCATACAAAAATTAAGAGATCTACATATGTATGTTAAAATATGTACATGCAAATATGTGTGTGTGTGACACACACACAAACATGCAGGCACGCGTGTATATATAACATACATATGTATATGTATGTATGTGTTTATACATGCATACATAAACATATATATACACATACATATTTGCACCTAGCTCCTGTGGTATATCACTTCTGAAATTGAGTGGAAATCCTAGAGATGGAAGCAAAGAAAACTATAAGCTAGGAAGGCCTGCTCCTAAAAAAGGGCCCTGCTGCCTTGAGAACAAAAAGAGTTTCTCAAATCGGTTGGAATGTTCAAAAACTAAATGTGCAGAAATAAAAAAGGTCAGATGTTCAATGATTCTAGATCTAGGGTAGAAGTCAAAGATAAATAAAACAACATTAATATGGAGGAAAGATAGGAAGGCTAATAAATTACTTAAGAACCGTTATACAGCTATGTAGCATGGGGAATCATTCTTCTAAGATTAAACAGAAAATAAGCCAGCAATGTCTTATTGCAACTAGCAGTCACATCGGTGGATGCTGTTACAGTGGGAAAAATAAGATCCATGCCAATTTAAACTTTTATTAAGTGGGCCAAGCATAAGCAAATTTGAAGGAAGAACAGCTAGAAATAAGTTGACTGAAAAAAGCAAGCTGTATTTTCCTTAAATTTTCATCGTTAAATACAATAACAAACATTTCTACAAAAAAATGCTGAAGCAGGAAAAACTAAAACATGTGTCAAGATGTTAGTGTTCTTGATTCCTCAAAATATCTTTTTGAAATTGAAACTGATAAAAACAATAGGTCTGCAAGGAAATTTAAATTCCCGAAAATTACACTGCAAACGCTATAGTGAGAAACAAGAAGCAAAATTATAATGTTTTGCCATTGCATTTGAATAGATAATATAAATTGCAAAATTTCTGTATAAAATCGATACAGTTTTTACCAGAGAGGGGCAGAGCAACACCATAATATAGGCAGTAAGCATTCAAGATTTTTTACATATAATTTTAATCATAAAAGAACTTCGTGTGTTACACAGATTATACCTGTAAGCGGAATACTGATGCTAAGGTGCCAATATCATAAATTTTGGTGTAAAAAAATGCTAAGGCTGCATCACTCAATTATACAGAAATGCTCCATTGAACTAACGCTATAACACAATTTATCGAACATAATTCTTATACAATGAATACTTCAAAGTTTCCCAAAACCGAAGGTTTACAGTGCTACAGGAAGCATTTAAAACATATTCTACAGCCTGATAAAACTCCAATGCACTTGAAATGTGTGTTTTCTACCCTCTATAAAACACAATCAGTAACTAAAACAAAAATGCATGCCCTGAATATCAAACTTAGCTCAGATTATTTGTAAAGAACGGTGAGGGACAAAAGTCTTGACATATTTTTTTGACAGCTTACATCAGGGAACGACTTTTGCCAGCTATATTAAACAGCCATATTTAGGCTCTGTCAGTTCAACAAACGACATGACATGTGGTCCAGGGATTACCATAATTAGCATTCATGATCAGCTCATTTTGGATGTTGGAGAAGACAGAGCCCTTTATACACGCCATTCACTTATGTTTGATGGGCTTCTCCGAGCCATGAGGAAATTACACAATTCTGGGAACTGGGGCTACATTCTCTTTAAATGCTTACTTTATAGCCATTCCAATTCCTAGATTGACATAGTGTGTGCTGAGATGCCCAATCTACGGTCTGGATGAGGGAAATGCCTTGTAATGTGATGTTGAGTAATGCTCCTAATAGAACCTGTTTTAGATGAGTATTCTGATGCTGATAATGCACCCAGGTTAAACATATGAATGATACAACACGATCTTGACCAATCACACCCGCATGGGTATAAAAAATATAGGGATAAACACCCTTGAGCCTCTTGGATACCTCTAATCACATATCAGGTTAAAATGGATCATTTATAGTTGTAAGCAACGGCAAAGGAAAGTTGATTTCTTAGCTTCTAGCCAGGTTCAAATCTTTGCGATGCGGCTGTGCATAGTAGTCCAGCAGCTATTGCCTGCACTGAGATGCCCACAAGATGCAATGTAAATAATAATGGTAAAATTAAAGAAAAGATCACGAAGGAACCTAACAAAGAAGAAAAACCCTACAAGGTTTAAGTGGAGCTGAACACCTAGCAATGGGGAATCTGAATTACTATTTGCAGATTAATACAGATCATCTTCTTGGATCTTAAGCTTTCTTCTCAAAATACTCAGTAATGTAGCTACATTTCTAGGAAAACCATTAAAAAGAAAATGATCTTGAAAAAACACGATTGTGAAAGCAAAATTTGACCAAGCTTGAATTCCACATGGTCATTACAAAATTTTGCTACTTGGGTGTTCAAGATCCAGTTCAAAACAATAGTTGGCATCTCATTTGTGAACTTTACACTGAAATTTCCCTTTAAGGATAAAGGTTTCCAATTGTAGGTCATGAGTTCATACGCTAAAAAGAAAGAATCCCCTAATGGAGGAGACAACTGCTAAAACAGACAACACCAGCACTCATTGTTTTGTCAGGGGTTTGGGTGAGAACATTTTACGCTAGCTCGCAGATCCCCACTAAAAACAGCAAGCTAAACAGTCAGTTACAGAAAAAAATGTTTTTAAGAAATACATACGCACCTGCCACCACCAAAGTGCGATCACTTATCCAGAGCTCCGATTTGTGTAAAAAACAGCGATTGTTAAGTTCGATCAGGTGATCCATACTCGTTTGCAGTCGAAATTGCAAACAAAAATCCACTCTCTAAAACCTGTTTGCTCAGTTCTATCTCTGAATTGTCTGCGAATCTTCCTTTCTTTCTACTCCATGTTCGAATTGTAAACAAATATTTTGCCCCCGGCCACTGTTAAAAATGCCTAGATTTCCACTGTAGTTTTCAAAATAGGTACCTACTCTAAAAACCATGACCAAAAGCTGAAACGCGTTTGCAAGTTTTTAGGATAAAGTGTGTAAAAGTTTAATGTAGGAAATGAATTCATACATTTTATGATGGCGTTTGCGAAGGCAGGTGCCCCACACACCAGAAGATGTCTTCAACTCTAAGCATGCACCACACTCATACCGTGTTTTTTCTCTCTCGGAGACTCTTCTAGTTTCATGCATTCATGTTTGGTGTATTTGTAGATATCAGATTAAAAAGGGTATTAATTACTTGTTTAATTGAACAAATTTAGGTATTACGAGTGTTGGCTTCAAACATGTATTAATGGTGAATTATCCAATTCGAATGTTAGGATTTGGAGTCGTCCCTTTTGCCTAATTGTTTTTCTAGCTAGATGGATTTTTCTTTTCACCTTCATTTGTTTTTATTTGTTTTTTTCTTAAGTTTTTTTATTACTCTTTTTCATCATCTTTAGATTCGACCTCGCGATCTATGATAACCTCTCTTTACTAAGTGTGATAATGTGTAAGGTAATCTCTTGGTGTAGGTTTTTTTCCATTATGTGATTTTACCTACAGGGTCTAATTAGTTTTCTTAGGTTAATTAGTGAGTCGTTAGGAGAATTTAATTTAAGTCATTTTCTAATTGTGAGTTGAGTTAATTACCTATTTGGGTGACATAATTCCTCACTAAATAATGTGTCTTCATATACACATTTTGGCTAATGAGAATGAATGAATGAATTTATAAACAATTTCTTGTTTGTTGAAGATTTTTTCTTCCTTCAAGTGTTTTTGGATTTCGCTACTTCTCACAAGGTTTTGCTTTGTGCATTTGATCTTATCCAATCCTAATCTTCGATTATGGCCTGCTCTGACACGATATCAAAGTCATCCGGTAGCCAAAGGCCATTGCCTATGTTGTGAGATCTAGCATTCTAGCTCATTCGATGTTTGTTTTTTCACTGATTTCAGTTTTCAAGGGATTGGTGGGGTTTCTAAAAAATCCATACATATTTTTTCCTTCAAGTTTATAAATGAAAAACAAACTGAAATATCCCTAGAGGGATATTGCTCAAAAATCCACAATATATATAAAAATTACAGCAAATAAAAATTTTTATTTTTGCAAGAAATAAACCAGCTAGGGCAGCGAACTAATTTTTATTGATAACTCACAAAATACTTGCCCAAATCACACGAAATTTTATATAGAGCTTGCAATAATGATAACAAAAACTAGGAAAATATTTTTGGAATTTTATGAATAGTTTAGGAATGCCAGTAATTTTTAGAAAGCCCTAAACTACTGGAAATCTTCAAAAATTCATAACTTTGCAAATACAAATGATAAAAATCTGGAATTCTGGAAATAACATCTATAAATGATATAGATGAGAGCCCAACCTCCAGATCTAGAAACAACAGCTTGAAACCCTTCCAAAAAATTGTTGCAAAACCCTAGGGGTGATGTCACCCTAAGGGAGAGGCTAAAAACCCACGAAAATGTCTCCAAAAATTACACCAAACTCTACCCTGAACACTATGATAAATCTGATCTAAAACCCTTCAATTTTCCTCCACAAAAAGCCTCTGAAACCCTCCAAAACTCCTCACTGGAATCTCTGAATAATAGCCTTGAATCAGCTCCAAAATGGCAAACTAGGGTGGATCTTTTACCACTAAAGAATGCACTACTAACTAGGAATGGATCTCTCACCACCGAAGCTAGGGATTATGTGGGATCTTACTCCACAAGTAATAACAATGCAAACAGTAGTTGCTCAACATCCAAAATGTGTGAGTGTGTAAGAATGACCTTCATTTCTCCCCCATAGTCCTCTTATAATTTTCCCTAATCAACAAGAGGCCCAAAAGACGCCAATCGACCCCCTTTAGGGAGAACCACAAAATCCTAAAGTAACTTAAGTTAGTTTTCCCCTCCTAGTCGCCATAGGGACTTAAGTGACCCCCAGCGAAAGATTATAACATTAAAGTGGCATGAGTTCCCCCCTTAACAACAAAACATAACATCTGTTCCCTCCAAGCCACTTAATACTCATGTCAACGCAAAAATATAACAAATATGCAAGGTGGTAATAGTCATCCATACCCAATAGCCTCCAGTGTCATTAGCCCCTAGGGTATGACCAAGGATAAGACGAATGAGAAGCCTCCTAAGCCATCTGCTTGGAATTGGGGATTGATTAACTAAAATTGGCTAACTAGGGGAAAGTATAATTATAGTTAATCTAATCTAGGAGGACAATAAATGTTGTAAATAAATACTCTAAAACAATCCAAATTAGCTAAATAATTAAACTAATAGAAATAAAATGCTAATATGCAAGAGTAAAGTGAGGAAAGAACTTAGTTGACTGCAGGTGGTTGTCCCAGAGTGTTGCTGGTGTGAAAATAAATTTCTAGGAGCAGGAATGACATGCACCGGGGTCCCAAAAATGGATGGATTTGGAGGATCTGAATAGACTGCAGTGCACCTAGGAATGTACCCGAGAGTGCCCCTGGGTGCACCTTGGTCTGCTCAAATAGGTGTCCTTGGTATGTATTAAAGCTCTGCACCTAGTCTTTTTCAGAGGTCAAAAGATAGTTCTGAAACCTTCGCTGGTTATTGCAATGGATTCACTCAACTGCGCAAAATATACCAAGTGAAGCAAGATTATGTTTGAAGACCTTGTAAAAGATAAAGATGTATCAAATCCTTAAATAAAATAAAAATATGCAAATGAATGGATCAGAATGACCTCCAGAATGCCACAATAGTGGGCTTACTAAACTGAGCATTGTACTAAATTTAGGACCCAAATGTACTACTGGTGTGTGTGTTGTGTGTGCATGTCGTGCCCTAGGTGATCTTGTGCTCAATCACACTTTGTGAAATAGTGAGCAATAGCTAGATATAGAAAATGTAATACCCACATGTTTTCATGGAATAGAATTGAATCCCTTCCCCTTATGAAATGTGATGCCGATGTCAGTAGCTCCTGATGTCTTAATGCATGGAGCTATGTGGATGTCAATGAAATGCAGATGGATGTAACTCTAGAGTGGAGTGATAGTATTGTATTGATGCTAGGTCCCTCATTATGGTCTCATAACTTTATATTTATAGGGTTCTCCTTTCTCTAATTTGGTAATTAACCCCGAAGAGGCCAACCAAATATAAATATAAGGATGAAAAATGGCTAGAAGAGGCTCAAACAACTAGCAGGAAAGTGCTAGAAGGATTGGGATGCACCCCAGGTGGGACTAGGGCACCTCAGGGTGCCCCATTACTCAATCTGGGTTTCCCAGTTACGACTAAAATTGTAGGGGATGTGCAAAAATGGTTGGGCATGTAGGTAAAATAGGTCAGTAAGTTATGAAATAAAATAAATAAAGTGGCCAAAGAGATGGAGGGTTACTTAGTACTTTATTTGTTCTATAGAACCTTTTAAATAGTAGTATGAGACTAAGATAAATAATTTTCTAAAGTGTAAAATTTTGTGACTACATTTTGCCCCCACTTTATGTTCGGTGAGAAAATTACTCTATAACATAGAGTAGATAGAGATGCATACCTGATGTCCATGAAGAGTGTAGTATAAATGTACCAAAGGACTAGAAAAAGTGTGGAATGATAAAAAAATATGGAGAAGCATGGAAACTATAGATGAAATATGCACAAAGAAAAATTGATGAGAGTAATCATCTAGGGTGAAACATGTGTGTTTATTTTCTACAATGTGTACCTACATGGTTAGTAAAGCATGTGTTATGTTGTCACAGAAGGTTGTTTTTGTATTGTTATTTGTTTTTATTGTTGTTGTTGCCCCCATTTGACTACTTGTTTCTCATATGGCCAGACCTGCAAGGAGAAAACACTCAAGTAGTCAAATATGTATGTATGTAAGTGTAAAAATGCTATAGTAAAAGACGCATGTAAAATACGCTAATGAAAATGTAAAATGTAAATTTAAGTGCAAATGGAAATGTAAATGGAACATGTGCACCTAATCCATGTCGAGAAAGAGTGTAGAAGGATATCCTATACTATCTGGGTTTTTTGGGTGATCTGATGCCACTGGACAAAGTAGTGTAGAGAGGCACACCCACTGTAACCTCTAAGCTTGTAACTCTCTACAGAAATATGTGTAGAGATCTTTATACTGTCTAGGTTTTTTTGGGTGATATGACACCACTAGATGAAGTAGTGTAGAGAGGCACACCCATTGTAACCTCCAAGCCTGTAACTGCTCCACAAAAATATAAGGACACCATGTCCTATAAAATCCATTGTGTATGGAGTTCATAAGACTGGTCTGAACCCACTCACTGTATGTAACCCACAATGCTAAGGGAGGAAAGTGCACTAAACTAAAATCGGTGTAAATATATTGTGTTAGTATATAGAAACCCCCAAATGATGCCCCCCCTCTTTGGGGATGCATGCGACATCGCTGATAGGAGACATCTGGCCCCAAAAGAGGGCCAACCACATGTATGTTGTAATGGTGGAAAGTTCTTGGTAGAAACCAAGGCACACACAAATAAGAAAAAGGCTAGCCAAAGACATGCATGTATAAAATAGTGTATAAGCTATGTAAATAGTGTAAAAGCTACCAAACAATGTAATGTAAACATGCTGAGAAGTCAAGTAAGCCATAAAAAGTGGGCTGCAAACATGGGACATCACTCACGATGTCCCAAGACATGTAAGGCCATCATGGCTTGCATAAAAATAGACAAGTGTGCACACCAAACATAGGGAAAGGCCCCCAAACAATAGGAAATAAGAAAAAATAGTACAGATAAGCAAACAATGTAGTCATGGAAACATGTAATCTGTGTAAAACAAGTGTTACACATGGAACACCCGTTAGCATGTTAGAGTAATAACCAATATGTCAAAGAGTGTATGATCAAGTAATATAAGATGTTAAGTACAAAATGAAACAATAACACCTAAATGAAATGAATGTGGATGCCCCTAGTGACCAGTATAGGAAGGGTAGAAGGTGAGCATCCATGCCTTCTGTAAGAGTCATGTATCTGTAATCACAACTAGAAGAAGGTGTGAACGTGCATGTGTGGATGATATAGATAATGACATAGAAGAAATAAATCTAACATGTGTAGTAATGTGACCATGTAAAACATGAGAAAACATGAGTAAATTCCCCCAAGACAATGTAATATGTTGTGGATGGATGAAATGGAATGCAAATGATGGAATGATAGGATTACAGATGCCCCTTGAGTGGATGGAAATATATGCAATGAGGTTCATTTTATTTCCCCCTCAGCAGGAAAAATGAATTGTAAATGGGAGTGTGTCATCAGGAAAATGGTCAAGTAGTGTGTATATCATGTCTAACGCATTGTGGTGCATGTGTATATGGGTAGTGGTGATGATATGTGAAATATAAAAGAGAGGTGTGTGGAACTTATAGCTTAAGTGTATACCATGACGAGATGAAGTATGGAGTGATGATTTATCCCTAAGCATGTATCACTATGAGATGAGTGAATGAGTGATGATTTAGCACTAAGCGTATATCACTATGAGGTGAGTGATAAGGAGTGGTGATGTAACCTAAGGTGTATACCACTACAAGATGATATAATAGGTGACGATGTAGCCTAAGGCATATGTCACTAAGTGAGAGATGTCAGATGGTAAAAAAATGGAATAGTAAACATGTGGTGAATGTAAGGTCCATTTGATTTGTAAACCCTCGATAGTCAAGTATGGACCGATGAACTAAAGTGCATCATTGGGTAGTGAGTGCAATGTGTAGAAGATAATGTAGTATAGATGACCAAGTGATGAATAGGGTATGTAAATGCGTGATATGTTGAATGTGATGCTAAATGGATAGGATATGTAATGTGTAAAATGCAATGTAATAGGTGTAGATAGACTAGTAATATAAGATGTAGTGATGAAATGTAAAGCTAGACTCATATGTAATGTAACCTAGCGTAGTATGTAGAATATAGATGATGTATAAATGTGTAGTGTGAAATAGCCTAATGGCGTATGTAATACATAGAGTGACTGATATGTGTATGTAGTATAATGTAGAATGTAGAGTAAGTGTAGAATGGATGGTGTATGATGTGCGATGTTTGTGATAGAATGTAAATGTGTAGTGCCTATAGTGCAGTGTGTGGGGTTCAGTGTAATGGTAATCCCTCAACAGTCAAGTGTGAACCAAGCACAAGAGTGTGTCATCGGGTAATGACACTAAGATATAAAGTGAATGTGATGTAAAGTAGTAATGAATGTGATGATGTGTAAGACTAAATAAGGAGGGGAAGGTGGAGTATGGTGCCCCCCCAAGCATGTGAAAGAGAAAAATAATGAATAGGACCTGCTATCAAGCAGATCATTATTATTATGATCAAAACATATCGGTGCCCGTGTTGGAAACTTGATAGGTTATAAAATGAGGAGGATCATAGAGAGACCCGTTATGGCGGAGTGTATAGATTCATTGCATATTCTTCATTGGTAAAGGTGATCGAATGGAAACCATGGGAATGCTAGGTGAGAACATATTTGGAATGTAAGTAGGGGAAAAATCACTAGGAATAGAAATATTAAAACCAAAGGGAATGGGAAAGGTGATCAAGGAGTGTGAGTAACAATTGTGCCACCAATGTAATCAAGCCATGATTATCCAAGTGTGAGGGGACCTTGTTATCAAGGGAATTATGCAACAAAGTGGTCAAGTGAAAAATGTGCAATGCATAAGACATTTAGCATGAAAATAGTTATGATAGAGATGTGTTGAGTGATGAGGTGGTAAAAACTTCATTCAGTGTTATGCCGAACCTAGAAAAACTATCATGGGTATACATAGTTTTTAAACATGTGGGGTCAACTGGGATATGTTGGCAAAAGGTCATAATTATAAATAATGTACATGTAAAGGGAGGTAATGGAGTGAGCTATTTGTCGGGGGATAGAGGATAAAGACATTAATACTTGGGAACAAGATCACTTGAGTGTATAATACCATGACATTAATAGATGGAGGGTTTTTAAACATGTATTCCCCCGGGCCATCAGTCACAAATGTTTTCTTCGAAGTAAGAATCATCTACGCCTAAAGGGGTAAAGTCAAGTTGTCTTAATGTTTCATCAGTGAGTAATAGTGTCAATAACATCATCAGAATCCTCAGAGTCATCAGTGTGAACGTTATCATGTGATATGGCATTATCAAGGATGTTGGTAGGGGATAACATAGGTGTAGTAGTAGGGGTTATCAGAATTGGTGAAAAATATACATTAGGAGGAACTAGTTGTGTAGGTGGTAAAGTAGTAGGTGCGGCGATAGACGAAGGAGGGACATAAATAGGAGCGGATACCATACGTGTAATAATATCGGTTTTGTGAGTGGAAATATCTAGGGTACTGAAAGTGGCAGAGGATGATGTCGGAGAACTTGATTGACTAATGTCATATGTATCAATGTTGTTGTATGGAATGCATTGTGGAGGTGGTATGCACATAAAGGTAATGGGATCTATACAAAAGTATTTGATGGGTTATAGGTCAATAGTAATGGTGTGTTCGTAGCCACAATATAATAACTTGACACATTGGTGTATAGTAGATGGTATTGCATGCATTGGTAAGTGAAGACAAGGTCTACCTAACAAGAGATTAAACTGGAAAGAGCCATCAATAACATATAAGTCAGTGAGAATAATTTTAGGTCCAACCCAAATATGTAAAGAGATAGTTCCTAAGGTAGGATTGAGTGGTAGAGTCATAACCGCGAATTACGGTAGAGTTTTTAGTAATGAAATTGTCGTTAATGCCTAATTTCTTTAAAAGGGAATGTGTGCATAAATTAACAGCTGAGTCCATTATCAATGACAACTTGCTTAATTAAGTTGTGATAACAACGATAGTGATGAGCAAAGGATTGCATGGGTTATTTTTAGATAAAGGTGAAGTATCATCATCGGTGAAAGATATGACATGTGGTAGGTTGTGAAGGGATTGCATGGGATGTGTAAAAATTTTCGTGAAATCTTCAATTTCAATATAGATGGCACAAAGGGCAACTTCTAATGTATTACAACAATCTAGTGCATTACACGTAAGAAATCGTAAAGGGAGATCTTAGCAGGTGTGTTATTAAGTTTCTCAACGATGTCATAGCCCTTAGAAGTAGTAAGAGGAGGTACAAAAGTAATGGGTGGGGGAATATATGTGGGTAGAGGAGTAGGCAGATCGAGACGAGTATGACGAGTAGTAGCGACATTAATGGATGAGTTGACCTTAGGTGTGACAAAGCGAGGGGGGTGTTGAGTACATGCTCCCATGGAAATTAGCATCAATAGTAACTATGTATGTGACCTTAATTGGTGTAAAGGTGGGGTAAGAAGATTGAGCCATTAGAGGAAAAGGAGAATGTTGAAAACTCTAGGGTTCACCAAAATGATTAACTAAAATTAACTAACTAGGGGAAAGTATAATTATAGTCAATCTAATCTAGGAGGAAAATAAACGTTGTAAATAAATACTCTAAAGCAATGCAAATTAGTTAAATAATTGAACTAATAGAAATAAAACCCTAATGTGCAAGAGTAAAGTGAGGAAAGAACTCAGCTGATTGTAGGTGGTTATCGTAGAGTGTCGCAGGTATGACAGGAAATTCTAGAAGCATGAATGACTACACAAAGGTCCTGAAAAGGATGGATCTGGAGGATTTGAATAGACTGTAGTGCTCAGGAAGGTACTGGAGTGCCCCGGGGTGCCCTGGTCTGCTGAAATAGGTGCCCTGGTCTGTGTAAAAGCTCTGCACACTGGTCTTTTTAGGGCCCAAAGATAGTTTGTAACCTTCACCATTTTTGCACTGGATTCGCTAAACTGTGTCGAATGTACCAAATGAAGCAAGATGATGTTTGAAGGCCTACAAAAGAGAAAGAAGTATCAAATCTGTACAAAAAAAATGATACAAATGAATGGGTTAGAATGACATCAGCTTCCCCAACAGTGGGCTTACTAAACTAAGCATTGCATTACATTTCGAACCCAAATGTAGTTTTTGTGTGTGTGTGTGTGTGTGTATGCGCATGTCGTGCCCTAGGTGCTCTTGTGCCAGTTGGACTATTGGAAGTAACGATCAATAACTAAATATAGAAAATGTAATAGCACGTGTGTATAGAATAGAATAAAATCCCTCCCCTTATGAAATGTGTGTTGATGCAGATCTCCTAGCCTTGATGCATGGAACTATGTGGATGCAAGTAATGCAATGGATGCAACTCTAGATAGAGTGATAGTAGTGAGTGACGTTATGACCCTCATTATGGTCTCATAACTTTATATTTATAGGGTTCTCTTGCTCTAATTTTGTAATTAACCTCGAAAAGGCCGACCATAAAAAAGATAAGGATGAAAAACGGCTAGAAGAGGCACAAAAAGTGGTGGGAAAGTGTTAGAAGGATCGGGGCGCCCCTAGGTGGGACTAGGGCACCCCAGGGCACCGTAGTATTAAATCTGGGCACCCTAGTTATGGATAAAATTTCGTGGTATGTCTGAAAATGGTTGGGCATGTAGGTGCAATAGGCCACAAATTATGAAATAAAATAAATAAAATGGCCAAAGGGACGGGGGTTAATTAGTACTTTCTTTGTTCAAGAACCTTCTAAATAGTAGTATAAGACTGGGATAAATAATTGTCTAAAGTGCATGATTTTGTGACTACAAGGACATTACATAAACAACATCAATGTATTCAGAATATCCCAAAAGCCTTAATTCACATGTACACACGACATAGTTATGTGGCAAACAATTTCAACATTTTTGGAGGGTTTGAAAGTGTTCTTTTTTAAATCTGTAAAATTCACACATTCTCATACTTAAAAATAAAAATAAAAAATCATTTATGGGTTTGTCAAAATAGCTGGTAGGTATTTTCTATTTTATGTGGAAGTCATGCGAATTTTTTAAGATATGGGGTTTTCTTTGCAATTTTCTCACTATCTATACATTTTGGGATTTTTTCAATTTGTTCATTGAATCCAAAAACTTTATATAATATTTTTTAGGCTTTTCTGGTTGTTTTAACAAGTCAAAAAACCTGACCCAGTGTTTTTTGGGCTTTTTAGGTTACTCAACAAGTCAAAAAACCCAACCTAGTGTTTTTTAGGTTTTAGTGCACATTTTCAAGTTTGGGTTTTTAGGGAATTGGGACATCGCAATGTATCAAAAAAACTTGCAACTTGTTGTCAAACCTTCAAACCCCAATCAATGCAGTGCATTTTGAGTTTTCAAGACATTGGGACATCTCAACATGTCGACACAAAACTTGCAGTTTTTGGTCAAACCCTCGGTCAACGCAATGTATTTTAGGTTCTTCAACTTGTTTGTCAAGTGTTAGATTCTAACACCTGTTTGATAGCCCTTAGCCCTTCATCACATGGGAACTAAGCCCTTGATTTTTCCAACCCAAGGGGCTTAACTTTTCCTTCATAAAATTTGGGCAAACTCTTGTACACCAAAAAATAATGAAAAGTGGGGATATTTTTTGCAAATAAGAAACTTCAAACTTTCAGCTGATAACTCCTTTTCAGGAGCCTACAAGTTTTTTCAAGCCCTATGTGTTGGTAATATTCTCATTCCTTGTAAAATTAAACCTTTGTAGTTTCAGGGGGTTGCATATCTAAGTCTTTTAAGCACATGTAGTTCAACATATACCCACTTACTATTGTGGATTTGTCTCATGTTTCACTTCTTACATCGTTTAATTATCATGAGTGGAATGTCAAGATACAAATCCTCTCAAGGAGTGAAGGCTTACATTGGATCACCATGGGTACAAAAATAGAACCGACATCGGATGTAGAGAAAATGAATTGGTACAATAGAAGTGACGAAACCTACGGTCTATTATGTATGTGAATGTCTCTAGACTTGCTCTTTCATATTGAATCTGCAACTACTCCTAATTAATTATGGACCATATTGGAAGGAATCTTTGGGAATTAGAACATAATGATAGGTCATGAGTTAGAAAATGAGCTCATCGGTTTGAGCCCAAACAACTTTGACATGATACAATACTTATTCATCAAATTCAAATCGCTTAGGTTATAGTTGAAATTGTGCGGCATAGACAAAACAAATGATCAATTGGTTCTTTCCATCCTTTCCAAACTAGGTTCCGACTATTATGTCTTAATTTCTACCTTCCACACCACCAAAATCACCATTGAAGCTATATGAACCATGGCGTCCTTGGACAATTTTGTTATTGGCTTATCTCGGGAGCAAGACAAGATTATTCAAATGGGTGTAATGAAGTCCTTTAAACCTTATGTTCTATTTGTTGGAAACAAAGATCATGAGAACAAGAAGGATCAAAAGGATCTCACCTTAAAATCAAACTTGGAAACTTTTTCTAGTGTTAAGTCCAAAAAAGATAAGACCAAATGTGAGTATTGCATAGGAAAGCATGATGAAGTAAATGTTTAAAGAGGCATATTAACCACCTCATGAGTCTTCTTGAGAAGAACAACATAGGTGTCCCCAAATCTATCAAACCATCTTCATCAACCCATGAATACTCCAAGGTAAATGACAATGGAAAAGGAAAAGAGAAAGATTAGGAAAGGAGAAAACAAAGGGGAGAACCCTAGTTATAATTGTACCACCAAGTCATGTATTGTTTATTGATTTTTGTGCATCACATCATATGAAATCTTCACACATGGAGTTCACTTCCTTGGATCCATGTGACATGTCCATTGTACGATTGGGTGACAAATCTTCTGCACAAGTTTTTGGGAGAAGGTTTGTTGAAGTGAGTGGAGGAACATTCAATAATCTTCTAAGTATTCCCTCATTGTCAATAAATCTCCCATCAGTCTACCAATTACTCATCTTGGTTAGGGCATACAGGTTGAGTTTACTCCAAATTTAGTGTATGTCAAAGAGTTGGATAGTGACTCTATATTGCAGTGGGTGTAGTCGATCATCAAACTCGACTATATTCCTTCTCTCACTTTGTCCCTCCTTCAGATTCTTCATTGAATTCACCTATTCTTGATGACATTTCATATCCTAAGAATATTTCTAATGATGAGGACTTCTCTTCTAGTACATATGACAACAATAGTGATTGGCGCCCACCTCCACCATCTCTTTATCACCTTCTAGATTCTAAGGAGTTATCTCTTAGCCCACCTATTTTTGGTCAACCGTAGACTTTTGAAGGAGTAGATAACTCTATTCAGGACTCGTCAGACATCAAGCAGTCTAATACACATTTGCAGGGCCTTCCACATTCGTTCTTTGTTGTTGCTTCAGATAGACCATCCCTTCATGGAGCTAGTGGCTCTTCTAATTTGCATGAGGAGCATAGGTCCTTGTATAGGAACCACACCTTCATTAGAGATCTATTAGCCACTTGGTGGATTCATTCACTTTTCCATGGTGATCAACTCTTCATTGCATCTACTTTTGTTCAATGATAACACAAGTAAAACAAAATTGATTAAGCTAAATGTGGATTTATATGCCTAAACTAATTGTTATTGTAGCAATAAATAATTGACAATTAAGTATAGAAATTACACCCAAGTAACTAACTAATAAATTATAAAACCCTAATTACAAAGAGGAGAAAGAGGTACTTAGTTGATTTGTAATTAATTTTGAATTGTACCGAAGTGATGACCAGGTGAATAGAGCAGCAAGAACATCACCAGGAGACCCAAGAAAATGTAGATCTAGAGAGATAGGCTGGATTGGGGTGCCTGGAGAGGGACAAGGGTGCTTTAGGCCTGTTTCTGGGTGCCTGGATCTACTGAAAATATCAGGAAACCTCCTCTAAGGTGTCACAAGTTGTTCACATTTGGTCACCTTTTGTTGCTATGAGGTTGCATAATGATTGTCGAAGTCACTGAAAACCTGCAATGACATATGAACCTACAAAACCCTCACTAGACATCAAATCCTAAAAAAGAAAGATGTAGAACGAGGGTTCAATTTGTCCTCAGGTGTCACAATGGTGAACTTATGACTGAGCGTTGCACTACTTCTCAGACCTAATGTAGTTTTATGTGTGTGTGTGTGTGCAGAAAATCGTTCCCTAGGTGGCTCTTGTGCATGTCACACTTGATAACAAGAAAAGTAAGCTAGATGTAAAGAAATGTAATAGATGCGTGCATGGAATAGAATGAACTTCCCTCTTATGAAGTGTATGCAAAATAACTAGCCCTTGTGTCCCTAGGATGGTGTTAGATGTATGTAATAGAGCTCTTAAATGCTTGATGGATGCAACCTTACGTGGTGATAGCTAATGCTTAGTGCTTGGTCCCTTATTACGATCATATAACTTTATATTTATATGATTCCTTTGCTTGAATTTCATAATTAACCCCCAAAAGGCTGACTGCCAAAAAGATAAGATACTCAAATGACTAGAAAGGACCCAAAAAGTGTGAGTAAAGTACAAAGGGGTTAGGGACGCCCAGAGGGGATGAGGGTGCATGACGTTGACATCCTGGTTGGGTGTTGGTGTCTAGAATGATAAAAGTTTGAGTACAAAAAAATAGACTAAGCAAGTAAGGGTGTAAGACCAATAGATGAAAACAAAGAAAGGTGGCCAAAGACATGGGTTAGTTAGTACTTTTCTTACTTATGAATCATATGAATAGTAGTATGTAATCAGGACTAGATAATTACCCAAAGTGTGTGATTTTGTGTCTACATTTTCCCCCACTTTATGTTGGTGAGCGGAAAGCTTGGTAACGTAAAGTAGATAGAGATGTGCTCCTGATAACCATGTAGATCGATGATGAAATTGTGTCAAGGGACTAGACAAAGTGTGGAGTGATAAAAATGTGAAGTGTGGATGCTAAGGAGGAGAAAGTGTAAAAAGTGATGATGAAAATGAACCTAGGGTGGAAATGCATGTGTAGATGTTGCGATGTACTTGGTGTTTGATGTTGATGTTGTTGTTTTTGTGATGATGTTGGTGATGTTAACTACTACTTCCCATATAGATGGACTTGTAAAAGAGAAGAATGAACAAGTAGTCAAATACACATGTATATGTATAAAAAGTATGTAAAAATGTTGAAAAATGTGAAAAAGGAACATGTGCACCTGATCCGCGATGAGAAAAAGGGTGTAAAAAGGATCCTGAAGATGTTGTAGAAGACCAATTTTTTGGGTGATCTCATGCTAGTTGGGAAATCTCACGCCAAGTCATGGAAGAAGTGTAGGGAGAAAAGTCTGGTGTCGTCCTCTAACCTTTAATTGTTTCCCACAATGTAGATACCACTGTAGATGGTGTGTAAAATTGGTGAAAGTTCCAAGGACTTTATGCCCTGTAAAATCCATTGTGTGGATTTCTGTAGACTATGTTAAACTACCAATCAACGTGTAATTTCCCCTAGTTATAGGCATCCAAAAAGGACATCGTTGTGTCTAAGGACCCAATTCTGATTTTGAGCCCTGTCCAAAACTGAATAATTGTGTTGTGTCGGTACTGTGTTGTGTTGTGTATAACATTGTATGGGGTGATTGATTCACCCAAATGATGCCCCCCTCGTTTGAGGTGCATGTGATGTTGCTGAAGGAGTATGCAACCCAAAAGAGGACTGACTGTTGTGTTGAAACTGCGCCCTACAGGGGGGAAGGGAATGTGCTTGGTAAAAACCAAGGCACATGCAAACAAAGTGGATATGAGACAAGTGTTAGTACAATAAAAGAAAAACACGCATGTAATAGACAAAATGTATGCTAAGCAGACAACATGTAATCTAATACGTAAGAAGATAATGTAAAATCAAGAATACAATGTAGACTATGAAAAATGGGTTACAAACATGGGACATCACTCATGATGTCGCAATACAAATAAGGTCAAAGTGGCTGTAAGCATAAAAGTGTGCACACAAGACAAAGGAAAAATCCCATGGGCAAAAGGAGGCAAAGAGCAATCAATGACAAACAATGTAATAGATAACCATGGAAATATATAGTCCTGTATAACAAATGTTGCACATGAAGCACCCGTTAACATGTTAAGAAGATAAAAAGTATGTCAAAGCATGTATAATATGATAAAGTAATGTGTTATGAAACAAAATGAAACAATATCACATGTAGTGTACAAAAGTGGATGCCCCAAGAGCCTCTGTGGGATTGGTAATAGGTACTGCTCCAAACATCCATGTTAAGTGTAATAGACCTGTAAAGTCTATGATCACAACTAGAAAGAAAGTGAACGCACATGTGTGTATGGTAAAGATAATGACATACAAGATATCTATCTAGTATGTGTAATAAAGTGAACATGTAAAAGCATAAATAAGCAAGAGTAAATACAACCAAGATATGCAGTATGTTGTGGATGAGATGGAATGGAATGCAGTGTGAATGATAGGAACAACATGCCCCCGAGTGGATGTGTATGTATGTAATGAGGTTCATTTATTTATGCCCCCTCATAGTCAAGAATGAACCGTAAATGAGAGTGCGTCATCGGGAAATGGTCTGAAATGTGTGTACAAGAAATATGTGATCATCAAAACACAAAGTGTAGAGTGTATGCATGTGATTGATTGATTGAGTGAGTGATTAAACGTGTGAATGTGATGAGGTCTATTTGAGATGTATACCCTCAGCATATGTCAAGTATGGACCATGGAACTAGAGTGCATCATAGGGTAATGACTGCAACGCGTGAAAGTGATGATGTCAAAAAGATATATCGTGAATGTGTAGAGTAGGTGTTGCGAGAGGATGATGTCATGTGAGTACAACATGTGTTGTGTGAGGTGTGTAATATGTAATGTGTAATGTGTAGTGTGACTAAGCAATGATAGAAATATGTGTGTTGAATGTGTCAAACATGATGATGTGTAATGAGCAGCGCACAATTTATAAGTGTGTAAGTGTGGAAGGCACAAAGCATGTATGATACCTAGAATATGTCAAAAAATGATGTTGAAGATGTGTATAGTGTGTAGCACAAAGTGTGTATGATGAATGGAAGAAGATATGAATAACAAATGTAGAAATCACACAATGTGTATGATGTGTAGGAAGAAGAAGAGGTGGTGTATGTGCAAGATGTTTAATGGGTAGAAAGCACATATCGCATAAGATATATAGTAGATGTAAGAAGAATATATCACAAATGTGTAGGATGGGTAATGTGTGTTGCAGATGTGAAGTGTACAGTGTGTAATGTGTGATATGTAATGTGTAGTGTACGGTGTAGTGTGTGAGGTTCATGTGTATAGGATGCCCTCAACAGTCAAGTGTGAAGCAAATCACAATAGTGTGTCATCAAGAAATGACAATATGAAATTATGTTGTGTGTAAATGGTCTATGTATGTGAAATGATGAGAGAATAAAAGACTCATAGCAATGCTAGAGGGGAAGGAGAAATAAGTGTAATGGCCCCCAAGTGTACCTTAACGTTGATGAATATTTATAAGCGATGCGAGAGTGTACCATGCCATTATTGGAGAGCGTTATTTGTTGTCATGATAAGAGTGAGGGCCAACACAATGGCAAGTTGAAACAACAGTAGGATTGTGTGATGGTGGTGAAATTTGAAATGTGGCTTGACTATTAATAGAAGAAGTAGTGCTTATGAAAAAATGAATTGGAAACAAAGTGGAGTAGGATGGGGAGGAATATTGAATGGTGGTAACTTAGGTGGGATTGATGACATTGCTGAAGACTTGATAGGAGAAGAAGGTGGACCGATTTTGATAGGTGGTTGAATATTTTGACTTGTTAATGCCATAGGATGCCTTGAAAGGAGGGGGTGCTAACTAATTGATCTCAAGAGGCGGTTGACTTGACTCTCCATAGAAGGAACCTTAGAAATGATGACATGATGCTCATTAGATATAAATGAATCAGAATTTAGGAACCCATTGAGATGTAACAAGTGGAGAGGACGATGTAACATGAACATTATGTAGTGAATGAGATAAAACCTTGATGCTCAAGATGCTTGATTCTTCGTTGTAAAGCATAGCCAAGTCATTGCCATTATGTCCATTGATTTGATGATAATTGCAATATGGAAGACCATGATATTTTGCAAGACATAAGGAAGATAACCATAAGTAGATGGTAATGTGATTAATTAATGACTAAGGAGTTCAATAAGAATATCATTTTGCTTAGCATTGTGATTAATCGTGAGAGGCTCCGGTAATGGAAAGATTTGAGGCTCACTGATATAAGCACATGTAGAAGACATACAATGAAGATGAGATGTAGAAGGAGAACAAACATGAGCCTGAGAAGCATCCTTAAGATGTTGGATTTCAGATTTGAGAAATGTAATCATGGATTCCATAGCCTAAAATTTGTCTTTGAAATAAAGAATGCAAAGCTTGAATTGAGTCCAACATGGAATGATTAGATGGAGGATCATAAAGACTAGGGTAGTCAGATAGACGATCTAAAATAGCACTCCATTGATGCAGCGGTAGTATCCCTAGGGAGATACATGGTGTATAGGGATTTTTTTAAGAACAACTTGGAAATTAGGATGCATTTGAATTAAATCATACAAAGAAATTTGAGAAATTTTAGGAGCCATGATAGAGAAGATGATATACCAAAGAAGGATCTAAAATATTGATCACGATGGGGTTCACAAAAATGATTAAGATAAATGTAACTTTATATGCCTAATCTGATTTAACTATTGTAGCAATAAATAAATGACAATTAAGTACATAAAATACACCTAAGCAACTAAGTAATAAATTATAAAACCCTAATTATAAAGAGGAGAAAGAGGTACTTAGCTAATTCACAATTAATTAAAAATTGTACCAAAGTGATGACCAGGCAAACAAAGCAGTAGGAGCATTGCACGGAGACCTAGGAAAATGTATATCTAGAGAGATAGGCCAGACTAGGGCACTTATAGAGGGACATGGGTGCCCTTGGGTGCCCTATGCCTGTTTCTAGGCACTTGGGTTTGCGGAAAAGCTTTGGAAACATCCTTTGAGGTGTCGCAAGTTGATCATAGTTGGTCACCTTTTGTCGGTATGAGGTCACACAATGATCACTGAAGTCGTTAGAAACCTACAATGACATATGAACATGTAAAACCTCAAATATACATCAAATCCTAAAATATAAAAATGCGAAATGAAGGGTCAGACTGTCCTCAACCGTCACAATGGTGAACTTACGATTGAGTGTTGCACTACATCTCATACCCAATGTAGTTCTATGCGCGTGTGTGTGTGTGTGCATAATCATGCCCTAGGTGGCTCTTGTACGTGTCACACTTGATAGTGAGAGAAGTAAGCTAGATGTAATAAAATGTAATAGATGTGTGCACAAAATATAATGAACTTCCCTCCTATGAAGTGTATGCAGAATAAACAACCCTTTTGTCCCTTAGATGGTGTTAAATGGATGCAATGGAGCTCTTAGGTGCTTGATGGATGTAACCTTAGGTGGTGATAGCTAATGCTTAGTGTTTGGCCCCTTATTATGATAACATAACTTTCTATTTATACAATTCCTTTGCTTCAATTTCATAATCAACCCTGAAAAGGCTGACTATTAAAAAGATAATATGCTCAAAACGGCTAGAAGGACCCAAAAAGTGTGAGTAAAGTACAAAGGGGTCAAGGACACCCATAGGGGACGAGGGCACCTGACACAGGCATCCTGACTGGGCATTAGTGTCCAGGACGGTAAAAGCCAGAGTATAAAAAGGCAGACTAAGCAAGTAAAGGTGTAAGACCAAGAGAAGCAAAGAAAGATGGCTAAAGAAATGGGTTAATTAGTGTTTTTCTTACTTAGGAACCATATGAATAATAATAAGTAATTAGGGCTAGATAATTACCCAAAGTGTGTGATTTTATGTCTACAAAAATAATAACTCAATGTGAAACAAAATAATCATATATATACACAACAAAATGTTTTAACAAAATCTAGGCCATTTCCCTAAATCCTCTGTGCTACTAGATTGTATCACCTTGGGATCTCTTGAACTCAAGGCTTCACCACTGGACCTTTGTATCTGCGATTGTGATTGGTACTCCTCTACTTGTGACCGTACCATTGATGCCTTAGCCATTAGAGCAATGTGTAAAGTCTATAATTGCACATATCATCTAAAAATATCATGTTCTAGGCCACCTCCTCATACGACCTCTCTCACACTTGTTAGATCGGCCCTCACCTCATCTCTATATACCTGTAGCACCACACAGGTGGTTATTGCCATTATCACTAGATCAAACAAATGGGCATGCTAACCTATGATATCTTTGACCCACTCCAATAAACCACCACCCACAATGAAAACCAATAACACGTTGTAAGTCAATGTGCACACAAACATCTATGATAGTTGTCCAAGAAGAATCACCTATAAGAAATCATACAAACTCAATGTTATGACATCGTTATAATCAAGCTATTAACAAATACAACCTCAATACATTCATAAATACCAAAACACCCATTCAAATACTTATATTGTGCCACTATGGTTGCCACACCATCATCCCCGGGGGCAATTTCCTCTCCTCCTCCTCCACATACTATTGGCACACCTAGTGGCCCACCTACTCTATCCACTACAATAGGAAATAAAATCACCAACCAATGCTCTGCTATCACCATTTTTATGGAGTACAACTGACAACATCTCCCCTAATAGGAACTATATATGGGTGTGCCTCATTTGCAGGTGGTTGTACCAACTTCACCGCTATGGGCCTAGCCTTACACCTTCCCTCCTTTCTTCATGTAGTTATCAATGCCACATGTAAGGTTATGGGGGAACTTCTTTTGTCACACTAAACTGTCGGGTCACTCTCTCATATTGAAATAGCTCTACCTGCCTTGGAAATAGATCCTCCAACCACATCAATTGGTGCATATGACATAACTCCACCACATCCTCGCTCCATCCCAAGAGTCTCGGTAAGGTCTCTATATGAATGACCCAGATCCCATCTTATTTATCAATTCCCTATAGGTCATCGTGTCCTACCAACAACCTCCCTGCCCCTATCCATCTAGTTACAAAAATCTTTGTTCCTACCCAATCAACATGAGGACCACCAATGGGTCTCGTTGCTGCTATATGCTCAATAAGCCCATATGTGTAATAGTGTCACTCCTCATATCCCTCCTTCATGAGCCTCCTATATGAATTTATATAGATCCATGTATAAGTGGAACAACATGCACCGTACCCAAGCATATCTCGTACCCTCCTCCTCTATACAACAATAAATTTGTACCATATTGGTGACATATAGCAACCCCACCACCATCCACCACCACAAATGAATCCAATATCATTGCTATAAACTTCCACACCACGACCATCCACAACTGTCATAATCTCATCTAATCATACAATAGACTATGTACTACCATGGCCATCCAACCCAAAATCCCCTCATATCTCTTATCTACAAGTGACACATCCGCCTGGTAACACATGTACACACTCTCCCTAATAACACAAAACTCATATAATGTGATACACATCCTCCAGAGTTCACCATCAAATCCCCTTTTCAGGATCCAAGATTTACATAAGTATCTAGTAAACCATCTCTCACATAATACACTAATCATATTCATATTTAGAGGTAAAATATCTTGATCTAGCCACATATTGCATAGGCCTTACCTTATCTAGAACATCCAACCCCTGTATCACCAAGCTCTATTCACGAACAAAGTTAGTCATATTCCCGCGACACACAAAACTTTCTAGCATAATTTACATATTTTTGCACATCACAAAAAAATCAAACCAAAAAACCATGTATTAGCCATCAAATATCAAGAAAAATCTATGCACAATCCCACTAGAGAATTTTTTTAGCACTAAGGACCAAATCATATGGTCCATAGGACCATACCATATGGTTTTGGATTGTATACAGTATGAAATTTGTATGGTTCCATCCCTGGGGCCAAAACTGGATCCTACGAGCCCCATCTTGGTCCAAAATGTATAGAAAATTTAAAAATTTAATTTCTTTTCCAAGATTCTACTAAAAATCCTATTCTACTACATATATCAATGTAAAAAATGGTCCTACTTACAAGCTCATTGGTAGTCTAGGCTCTAAATGAACTCTATACCAATCTCTCAAATCAGGTCAGGATATCATATCTTGCACATGTGGCATGGTCAAAACTTAGAGATCACTATCATACCTCACTCATCGCAATCACAAATGAAAATTACAATTCACTTTTAACTACTTACTATATATAGTAAACCCATTGTCCTTTCAATACTATACTATTTGTGGTCACATACTCACCAACTAGCACACTCTCATGACATGACCCATATTTTGAGTCACGTTCATCGGTTTCTAGATCTATTAGTGGCATTAGGATCGTGTTCTCATTATCTATTGTGCTAAATAATCCATTTTACATTACTCTTCAATTATTCAATCATTTCATCAACACCCAATACTTCATCACAAGCGCTAGGAATCTCAATCTTCTCCTCCTTGGAGGCATTCTTAGATCACCCTTCCTTCTCCTCGGAGAATAAGTTTTCATTTATGCCCTCAAGAGGTCTAAACATCCAACATCATCTCTTACTATGACTTTTTCCACTACACACATATTCTAAATTTTCTTCCAACTCAATCATTCAATTCTTCACATCTCATCCTTTTGCTGAAAGGGGGGCAGACATCTAGGTAATCAATCACAACTAACCTGCCAGTTCAATCAAACAACTGACAAAATTTTCAATTCGATACTACCAATTCAATGCTCAAACACAATTCAATCAAAATACAAATGTCAAATTATAATCAATATTACCCTCAAATGACCGAATGTGGGGGAAAATCAATACACAATTTATCCTTTTCCAAATTTCTAACCTATAATATATACCCATATAATACATGGTGGGGGACAATGAGACACTGTTGCCTTTTCGATTTGTAGGGGTTTTTAACAAACATTTGGCCTAACTCTGTTTTGTAGTGGCGTGGACTTCATTTTGGAAGCATTATATCATGGGAAAAATAGACCACCCTCTTAACACTATTCCTTTGGCAACGAGATGCTTGAATCCCTTAATGAACACACACACTGGCTCAAGAACTAATCACTCTCAATCCACTTACAAACTCCAAGGCTCTAAATCTCCCAAGTTTCCATGGAACATCTCTCTCTAGTTACATACCTATGACAACACACTTAGCTTTTCTCTAACTACGCATGGATTAAAATGATGAAAAACGCTACACCACGTCACAATTTCTCTCTTCAACATGCTTGCAACTACACCTTCTTCAATTCCTCACAGGTACACTCTTCATCTCTCTTTTATACTATCAAATTTCATTCAGTAGCATATAGGGGGGATGTAGACACCAAAATATGCACTTATTACTATTACATTACATTTTTAGTACGTTGTTGTATACATGGTTTATGAGCAAGAAGATTAGGCATTGGTGACACGAGTCGTGGTTTTCTATTACTTTTGATTTACTCGATTGTCACTCCTCGTGGTTTTATGGACTTATTTCCCCACTTTTGATCGTGTCACATGGATCCTTGTCATAATGCCTTGACTATTTGGTTTTTCAAGATTTCCAGACCAAAGTGTATCCAATGGGCCATAACAGCCCATCCGCTTTTGGTCCCGCCTTGATTTTCTCTAAAACCTTTTGAATTGGGCTTCTCCATCACCCATTTCTTATTTGAATTTTATATTTGGGGCCGACCTTTTGTGTCACTAGTGTCGAAATTTAAACAAAGAAACTCTCTCTCTCACACACATATAGACACACATACATACATATGTATAACTTATTAAGAGACTTACAAGATGCAACTATCACTATCTAGAATTGTCGTTTGGACAAAAGAACAAGTTAAAGATTAAATTTGGACTGTATTATAACAACATAGGAAGGGCATTATTTTGAATTCCATACCACACATTTGCATTTGGGGGCAAAGTAGTGTAACCCGCTCTTTGGTATGACGCGCACAAGGGCAAACCTAACTTCAACGGGACCATAGGCACACAAGAACTGCATAGAGTCTGAAATGTAGTGTAGTGTTCGGTGCAATCATAATGTGGTGACCGTTGAGGTCAGTCCAACTCAAGCATATACATTCTTTATTTTAGGCTAATGGGTGCTTGAGTACTATACATGGTAGCTATGGTTTTGTTTTACAGGAACATGTGTGAAGATCAGGGTTTCAAGCAAATTCAGAGTGACAAAAGTGTGAAGCAAGGAACACAGAAACATGCCACATAGGAACCACATCCGTATGGAAAAGATGAATGAAAGCGTATGGAAAGGTCCATAGCAGTCGTATGTCTTGGCCCTCCACATTCGCTTTGGTCTAGGCAGCTCTACACGATACAATTTTGGAGTTAAAGACAATTCAAATCATTTCTAACTTGTTTAAGTTATTAGTTCAACCTAGATCATTGCACATAACAGGATATCAACTAAGTCATATTCTCTCTCATTGCAAGTGCTTTATCTGTGGTTGTCTATCATTGTTCATCATTGTTTAATGACCTTATTCCTAATATTGTTGCAATTAGTGTTGGAAACTAATTGATTAAAATAGTCTACCATCGATTACTAACCCCTAGAGATATTAACCATTTAGATAAAATCAAATGTATTCCAAATTATTATGCAAAACCAAAATTTCATAAAACATCATAATACTTAGTTTTATGTTTGTAATTAAAAAAAATTAATTTAGAAGAGTGTTTTATTGATATTAATTATTTTTCGTTTAATTAAGTTTATCATGTGTTTTCCTTTCTCATTTGTGATATCTGGTCTATTATTCATTCCATTCTTATTTTTTGGGTATAATAGATAATGTATTTTATGTATGATTAATAGAAAGCACTTTGCCATTTGGAAAAAAACTTAGGTCAATAATTTTTGGTTGGCGAAGGATGTTGATTCCCAAAAAAAAGTTAGTCTAATTAGATTCCTACCTCGGACAACTTACAAGGAAATATTTAAATATATATATGCCTTAATAGCAAAGCAAAGGAAAAAGGAGAAAAGAATCTGAGGGGCCCGGGCCTTCCACGATACGCAAATATAATGCTATAAATACGTTAAGGCATTTGACCACGCACCTCCACCTCGTTTTATGTTCTCTTTTTAATATTAAATATAGTTAAAAACTAAGTAAAAGCATAACTTACAAGTACAACCTACCAAATTTTCAGGTATCATATTATGAGTCACTTTGTTTTTGGTTTAACTAACTCGCGTTTGTGGTGACAAAAGAGTTGTTGACTTTGACTACACACTTAATTTTGGTACGGGGTAGTATTGTATTTATTTGTTTATTTATTATTAGTTTAAGTTGGGTTTATTATTATTTAAATGGTGATTCTTTATAAGAACCAAACTCATCCCATATTCATCCCTATTGACACTAATTTGAATGGTCCTTATATATCTACGGAAATTCAAAGTAGTAAAGCGAAAGTAATTTATTTAGAAGACCCCACCCAACTCAAGGACAAAACGATCTTTAAATGACACCTCTTGGAAATGATTGATATGTTGACTGTATAATGAAAATTTATTTTCAAACTCAAGGTCAAGAAAAATCTATTAAGTTATCATTCACGATCAAATCCGTAAGATGAATCACATATACATTAATTATGTAAATGAGTAAACACCTATTGAGACATCTCTCATGCCTTCCCACGTGGTTATATCTCATATTTATTCCAACACTATTCCACTTCATGCTTCTTTAGATGTGCATATTTCCCTTACTTCTACACCCACTCTTGTTATCGCTCATATTTTTACTCATTCATTTTCTTCTTAGATTCCTAACATTGCTCCTAATGATGCACAATTTGTTTTCCTGCCTCATACACTTGTTCATGAATGTTCCACTACTACTTCCACACCTTTTAAGATGACAACCATAATAAAAATTATACGTGAACTGCAAAATAAGTCAAAGAAGTTTATAAAAGGTCTCAAAATCAATGGCATATGGTCACTTTAAGTGACATAATAGACTAACCTTAAGCTTAGGATGTTCTTGTTTACCCCTTCCCAAAGGGTTTCACAACTCCCTAATTTTAATTATATAATGGGAAAGGATATCCATCTCATCACCCCCTGTCATTTAATGCCCAATGTTTTCCTTTTACACATGACAATCAATTATTTACTAAGCTATTTCCTAAAGAGTGTAAAAGACTATACTCTTTATGGGTTGTGCATTAGATAAGGATCCATACATACCTTTTACCGCACTAGTAGATGATTTACTTTCACATTTTTCAATCAACATTAGCATGAAGGTCACCTTTACATGTATTTCTAAGCTTATATAAAGTATTAGTGAACCTACTGGTGAGTATGTATTTTGATTCAAGAACATAGTCACCAAGATTAAACATAAGATACCAAAAATTGAACTCGTATATCTATTTGCACAAAGCTTACTTTGACTTATCAACAACTTAATTCGACTAATCAAGGACAATGTAATATTCAACACATACTTATTATTCTACGAGCTTCTCCACACAACTTACAATAATGAGGTCAATCCCCTTACCTCTAATGGAGCTAAATTTCAACTTAAGGATAACTTCAAGGCCAAAACTAGAGATACTTATTTCTAACCTGTACCCAAAGTCAAAAGTGTGGTCAATATAGTAGAACAATCAACAAACAATAGAATAGTATTTCCTCAACAACAAAAAACTTTTTCCTAAAGAACTTGATAGTAATGATTTTGCATTTATCTCATTGTTATACAATTTACTTTTTTATTGATTAAACCTAAAGGTATCCTTCTCATTCCTAGACTATGAGTCCACAAGGTCATGGCTTATTATTCAACTTAGTACATCTAAAATTAATACAACTTATGTAAAGCACATCTTTAGACTCTCAACAATGATCCTCGTGTCTTCAATCGGATTTCATCCTAATTCTATATGAGTTCACTATTCGAGGATATGTTTGACCGACGATTCTTTTTTTATGCTGAAAAACATCTGTTTTACTTGCAATAGTAATATTTTCAAATGCACAAATAACATTATTTGCCATAGGGTCAATTAACTAGGAAATCATTCACATAAGACATCTATATGAATGAATGCACCCTAACCTATTATGATAATCTATGGAATCCCACATCCAAGAACACTCTAAGGATGAATTTGATCCCAATAATTGAAGCATCTCTCCCTCATAGAACATTACAACAAGAAATATAAATATGAATATAAGACTGAAGCCAAACATCATTGCTAAGTGTTGAAGGAGAAATTAGGTTTTTATCCTCTACATTAGTTTCAAATTTTTTTACACACACATATTGTTGTCCAAAATAACGCCTAGACTATTTTGGCAATTTGTAAATCCAATTTTGGACTTGGACAATTTTTTTTTAAACAGACACCAAACACTGGGAGTTAGTGTTATGCGGATTGAAGGAACTTAGTGTTCTAAGGGTTCTCCTAACCCGTGGAAGAGAGGAAGTAGGTCTAAGGACTTGGGAGGATTTTTGGTGAAATCTTGGTCTTCCATGACAATTGTAAACATGGATAGTTCTTCGCGGCAGAAAATGAAACATGGGTTTTTGTAGAAAGAGCCGCAACACAGGAAGAACAAGCCGCAACTGCAAGGAGGCATGAACAAAGGGATTAGCTGTGTTCTGCGGACTCTCTCCACGGAATTTAATTTCAGACTTTGGCGGATTTCAATAAAGTAGAGGCTGGAATACCAGGCGAAGCCGCAGGGTAAAGGAAATGAGGATGAACATGGCTTAAGTCTGAAACTCACAGAGCACTATCTTTATATTCCCTTGCTTCTTAAAGATTAGTATTATGTGGATTCTCTTCTCCAAATCTGTGGAACAAGAAAACATGGCTACGAGGTTAGCGAATCTGCAATACACAAAATTGAAGTCTGTCATGGTGAAGCCGCGGAACAGGCAGAAAATGCCAAACCCGCAAAACGAAAGAAACTAAGCCACATAACATTAAAATGTCGTGAAACATTGTGGAAAACTGCGGGATCATTAAAATCTGTGGAATAGAGGAAAGAAGGGTTTCCAACTTTAAAAAGTCACGAAACATTTTAAAGATCTGCGCAACAAAGTAAATTCCGCGGGAGCTTTGAAAAGCCGTGAAGCATCCAAAGGAACCTGCGGAGGTATAAACACTGTGAATTGTTGGGAAAGCCACACAATGAGGAATTAGTGTTCTGTGGCTTAGCAAGAGACATGTAGGTCTATCAAACAAATGGTTAGTCTTCTGCAGGATGAGGAACATTACAATTCTGCATAAAAATAATATGTTCTGCAAAGCAAAGGACAAACACATGAAAGCCGCAGGGCAAAGCGGTAATGGGTTTTTGGCCATATCTTTCACGACAGAGGTCCAAATTGCACAAAGCGCAATTCCAACAAAATCAAGTGTTCAAACCCTACGCTGGATGCTAAGGACCCCACGCATATGACAACGGTGGCTCTCTTTACCTCACTACAAACCATTAAAGCCAAAATTACCGGAGCTGCTAAGAAGTAAATGAGGTTTTCGTTGCAGATGTTGATCTTCATCGTTCATTTTGCTGTTTTTTAACTGTTTTTTGGCTGCATGGTTGCAGCGCTCGCATTGTTTTACCTTTATGTTGTAACTTTTTGGTTACGGTTGGCTTTAACGCCTATTCTGGATGCTGATCCTTTTTTTGTGGAACCTATTAATGTTGTATTTGGCTTTTAGGCCCTCTTTGTAAACAGGGTATAGTCCCTTCAAAACTATTTACCATTAATAAAAAAAAAAAAAGTGTTCAACCACATCAGAAACCAGAAATTAATGTTTAATGATGCCCACGCATTGTTACATAACTATGGTAAGTAAATTGAAAGTAGAAAGGTTGCCCATGCTTTGTACAACAAAATTATGGGTCAGGGTCATTGGTGGGAGACTTTCATTCATTTCTAGTTGACTTCACTTTTTCCCACTCTTTCTCTCTTTCTTTCCCATTCTTATATAAATGTAAGTGCTTTTGCATGGAAAAGGGTTCTCTTTTGCTAGATTTGGAGCTTTGCCTTAGAGTTTTATTTTTCATTGTCTATGCCTTCATATCTTTGTAACTACATTTTTTAAGTTATTTTCAAACATATGTTTTGTAAATGCAAGTGAAAACATGTTAATGATATGTAACTGTAGTTTATTTTTTAAAATACCTTACATATGATGTGAATCTTTGGACCTTTTGTTTTTTTCTGAATTTATTCACTTGTCCCTTATAAAACTCTGTGTTTCCCTTGGATTCTTGCATGGTAGTTGTATTTGTGTCTCTACATGTTAGATTTGAACCATGTTTTAGCTTTGGTGCATCACCTTCTTTCATTTTATAGCTTTTTCCACTTTCTCTCAACCTTGGATCTTATGAATTTATAGTTTAGTTTCATATTTAGTTGCATTTTAAAGTTGTAGGTTACTTTGTAGTGGGCTAAGACAGAAGGAACCAACCTTCTTTGGAGGTTTGTCTCAATTTGCAAGGTCCCACACTTGGAGACAAATCCATGTTCACCAAAAGTGTCGATGTTTATCCATGACTATTTAGAGGGTGCAAAAATTTGGTGATAACAGTTACTAAAAGGGAGAAATGCATGGTTTTAAGGCCTCTTCAGATTATTTCCATGCAAGAAGCATTTGGTCATCATGCGGGTTTCAAGGAATCTCAAACTAGTTGAATATTGAATCCTTTTAGATCATAAAAAGAGCGTGAAGTTTTCAACACAAAAAGAAGAGATTTTCAAGTAAATAGGAGTGATCGTGTGAATCCATACATAGATCCCAACTCCAAATACAAAATCACAAAAGATTCCAAAATTAAGCTGCAAGTCACAACACTAGAGGAAAAATTCAACATCCCTAAGATGTATTCCCTTGGTGTTCAGGTGAGTGAACATGGTCTTCACTTAGTTTCAAGATCTCAAATTTTATAGACATATTTACAAAAAAGCACATCTCGATCCCATTTCAAATCACTGTCACATAGCTAGGAAAATAGTTTCTAAACCCTAACCCTAATTATGTCTCCCAATTTATAAAAGTTATGTTTATGTGAGATTACATTCTTTACATAATTTAGGATTGTTTTATTTACACTATATATGTATCTAGTGTTTTGAATTATATTTACAAATATTTATAAAAATATTATTTAGCTTAAATCCTATTTTTTATATTACATTTCGGCGAGCCCTCTTATTTATCAATATATGCAATCTTAGGTTTCATTCCTTTCCCTTAGGGTTCCATACTTCAGTCCATTATTTATAATTTTAGGCATGATATTCCTTTTTTAAAATGTTTTTCCAAAACCATTGTATGCTCTAGTTTATAATCAATTGTTATAATACTATGCCATATAAACAAGATAGATATATTACCCCAACCTAGAGAAGTGCTCAATTAATTGGTACCCATATCAAATACACCTAAATACCCTTAATATCTATAGAAACCTAAATTTGAAAATTTATCATTGTTTCAACGATAATATTGGCTTTTCACATAAAGCGTGACTTGGATGCATATTCCAATCTTAGGTTACCTACCCTTATATCTCTTTCATGTCACATCCCGAAAAATGGTCATTTATTTTTGATACATTTGGAGAACTGAGTGGCGATGATCGCCATAGAGATAGTATGTTACTAATTGATTGGTTTTGTTTGATTAACTTTTTGATATGTTTTGGATAAAAAGTAATCACTTTCAATAATTAAATAATTGTTAGATGGTTATCAACTATTGAAATACAATTATGGATTAATGTATGAATATAACCTATCATTTTGGATTTATAGATAGTTAATTTAATATTTTGGACATGTAATGCACTTGGTATTATTGTTTTTACATGTGCATGAGTTTGAGGGAAATGAGAAAGGGCATAATTGGAGTGAGAAGAAAAGATGTTGTGATGGGTATATCGAGAGAGAGAGAGAGAGAGAGAGAGAGAGAGAGAGAGAGAGAGAGAGAGAGTTACCTCGGTATGGTAGTGCTCAAAACCATGATCATTCGTAAGTCAATGAATAAAACCGTCTCATTACAATTTTTGAATAGGGATTAAGCTTGCACGATTGGCTTCTATGCTAATATGATAATAGAAGCTTCATAATCGTTCCATTGTGGTAATTGTGTAATTAGAAATTTAAAAATCTGATTAACTAAAATAATCATAATTATATTAAAATAATTTTGGGAAAATATTTTATTTACAAAGTAACATTTACACACACACACGAATATATATGTAAAAAAAGAAAGTATATAATACTCCACTTAATGCATGGACACATTGAGCCTGGAAGATAGTGGAAGATTTATAGGTAGATATGCAATGTCTTGTGGAGTTAGCAAAGTATCAAAAGTTAAATGTAAGTTAACTTAATTAAAAACAAAAAGAGTCTCCCCCATGTGGATACTCCACTTTTCTGTGTGGCATCTCAAGACTCAAAACCTTGCAAACTAATATAAATACAAAAAAATAAAGGAATATATGGAGGGAGTGCTAATTTAAGAGATTCATGAATGGAGGATTGTAATTGAAACCATGGGAGTGAATTCCAAGGAAGAGGTAGACGTCTTCAGGGATATAAGGAAATAAAAGGAGAAAAATGCACAATAAAAATAAAATATGCTCAGCTAAGGGGAATATGCACCAGCGGGGGGAAATTTTATGCAAATTCCAATGCAAAGAAAGGTCAGAAACTAGGAGAGATAACATGGGCAATGCGTGAAGTAAAAATGGGTTTTTTAATGCAGTGTGAGGGACGCACATAAGTCATATATGAGTATTATTATTTATTTTATATAGAAAAAGTGAAGAAAGGAAACACATAGATAGAGGAGTTCTATATTGTTTATAGAGGAGGTTGAAAATTGAGAGGGGACAACAAACGTGAATTATAATACATACAAACACAAGCGTGGAGGAGAATATATACAACACATGAAGAACATGCACTAATACTGAGAGGGGGGCGAATCGATATTAAATAATCTTTTACTTATTTAAAAATTTAACATCCACAACAACATCAATAATACAAGATCAACAAATATGAAACACAAGATTTATGCAGAAACCCTTTCGAGAGAAAAACATAGAGAAACGACTACTTGGATCTATCGTCCAAATCTAGCCGCAAAATAGATCAATATGAATTTGTAGGCACCAACCTACTGGAGACAACAATCCCCAATGCTGATCACAAACTCAGCCAGTTCGTGAGCACCGAATCACTTGAGACACCAATCCCCAATGACAAACACCAACTTGGAAAATTTGTGAGTACCAAATCACTGGAGACACCAATCTTCAATTCCGAGCACCAACTTAGGTAATTTGTGAGAACCAAATCATTGAAGACACCAATTCCTAATTGTGAGAGGCACCAAACTCAACAATACACAATTCCACCTTTTGTAGTTGCTTCTTCAACCTGATGATGGAAATTAAATCATAATTTCAATGTGGACATTGTTATGATTTGATTAATTTGTCTATTCTAGAAATCTCTCTCCCCTTCTTCTCTTCTTTGTTGTTCCCTTTTAAGAAAACTACTTTGCATGATCTCTCTTTAATAATCCACTCTTATCCACTCACTCTGCTCACACGCGTTCACACTTCACTTGCTTGTTTTGATGGTTTCATACACTTGCACTACTCACACTTAAATTAATTTCTATTGAATACATAGTTTCTTGTATCTATGCACTTGCATGCCTCAATACACTTGCTCCACTCACTCCGACTCACATTCACTCGCTTGCTAGATGATATTGTCATATTTTACATACTCTTACCTTATGATATTTTCCATTGTTGTTTCATTCTTCCTTATCAAATCACCATCCTCTCCATCACATATCATCCTTAACAATACACCATTGAGCTTACAAGATATATATTTATTTTCCAGTTCCTCACACCAATTTTTTGTTTTTTCAAGCAAGCAACACACTTAACTTTCCTGTTTTAGTATTTTTATATCGTGATCATCTCTCAAACATTTTACGTCATGAATACATGTAG
This sequence comes from Taxus chinensis, assembly GCA_019776745.2. NCBI lineage: Eukaryota > Viridiplantae > Streptophyta > Pinopsida > Cupressales > Taxaceae > Taxus > Taxus chinensis. The sequence goes on along the minus strand of CM034151.1, from coordinate 567,567,954 downwards.
GTTGTCTAGAAAATTTTAAATATTAACATCATGCCAGATTCAGCCATAACTTGAATCAAAACATGAAACCATATCAATGCTAAAACAGAGGAGGTTGGCCAAAGCACAAAAATACGTCGTATAATAAAACATGATAACCATGTCACTCTAAATGTATCAATGCAACTTCAAACCATTCATAATAAAATCCCAGAAATCTATTATTGTTGTTGGCTCAATACTGTTGGCTCTAAACTAATTCAACTACCAATTCCAAACTGATTCTTCTACTAGCTTCATACCGAACATGCTTCTAGAAACAAACCAAACATACTTTGAGCTCTGGATGACATACATTGGGTCAAACGATGTATTTCTAGCTCCACATGATCAACACCACTTTGAGCTCTAGACCATTTATACTTTGAGCTTTGGACGACCAATAATGCTATGAGCTCGGCTCCAGTTAATATACATTATTAGGCGAGCTCTGATTTAACTCCACTACAAGCTCTATGCCATTTATACTCTAATCTCTGGATGATATGAATTATTATAGGTGAGCTCTGGACCATTATACTTTGAGTTCCAGACCAGTTTCACTTCGATATTTGGATGAAAAGCGTTGTGACCGAGCTCTAGATGAGATTCATTGCGAACTCTAGATAATAGGCATTATAACCGAGTTACAAAGTGAGCTCCATACCATCTAACAAAAAACTTTGACAACAATGACAATAAAGTATTCCATCAATTTTTTCTGTCTATTAGCTCCTTCAGCTGTCATATATGAATATTATTATTTATTTTATATAGAAAAAGGGAAGAAAGGAAACACATAGATAATGGAGGTCTATATTATTTATGAAGGAGGTTGAAAATTGAGAAGGGACAACAAGCATATAGGAGAATACATGCAAACACAATAAGCGTGGAGGATAACATATGAAATGTAACAGGAGGAGGAAATAATAAAAAAGAAAACCAATAGTAAACAAGGAAGAGATAAACATCTAAAGAGCTGTTTACCAGAATGAAAATGTACAACAAACATGAACTATAATGGAATTTATTTGAAGAAAGAGGGAGGGGCGATCAGTTGGAAAAAGGGAGAGTATCTTTAAGATAGTAAATAAGAGAGACGAATGTAGGAGGAAGACAAGAATTAATCATGAGAGATAATTTTTTTTCCACCTTTTGAACATTTCCAAGTTTTACTCTATGATATTTTACTTTTATTTTATCCCTATGTAAAAGAAAAACCAAAATAATAAAAAATAGGAAAACAATATTACAATCATTAAACTAGACTCGGAAATTGAATTATCTAAGCTAATCTAAAGTAAATCTAGCTTATGATTAAATTGAGTTGTTTAGTTTTGAAATATAAAGGGTCAAAAAATTTAGACCCATGTGCCCCAACAAATTGAAGACCCCAATATTAGAAAAATGTGATTATCTTAATCTACATAATACACATAAATTATGAATCTAGGGAATAAAATAGATCAAATAAACCGGTTCTACAAACTAGAAGTTGGGAAGGCTATTTGGCCACAAAAAAAAGAAAGAATTGATGTAACATATAAACTATAAACATGATATTATGAGATAAAGAATAAATAACATAATGAGCTTGGTGGTAATGGGACAAAGGATATGAATAAGGAAAATCCTTCTAACCAAAGAAACTTTACATGTCATGGTACCAATGAAGAATGAATTCTAGTTGTAAATTGACAAGAGATAACGTGACTATGATAACTAGTTTGATATGTGAAGAAATGTTTTTCAATTCCCTGTGCAATATTAAGTGTATTTATTAAACATCACATAATAACCAAATATAAATCATTATCAAATAACCATGCATAGATAAAGGAAACCCTTTTCCAAAGAAATACTTCAAAAATGATTAAAATCCCCGTATGTGGTAACAACCTAGAATCAGGATGCTTGAAGTTTTGACTTTTCTAGGTGGAATGAGACATCTATGGAGGATGGGAATTTTAACATACTGACCACAAGTTGTTAGTGTTGTCGGGGATTAACAATTTATATTATAATCCATTTAGCATTAACACTGTTGGGTGGTATGGGACTCTCAGAAGAATTAATGTTGTTTGAGACCCTGACATTAGTTTAACTAGTCTATAACTCGGAGATAATTGTGTTTTTCTACCAATTTCTAGGATAAAGAGTGGGAATGCGATCTGTGCTAAGCTTAGGGGGTGTGATAGTATTGGCGTAATAGATAACCTAGTGCAAAATCAATTATGATGAATTCCAAGAGGGAACACATGGTAGGTAGTGGATTGACACACAAGCTTGATCCATAAACTGGCCAAATGTTTTCTCAACCAATGGATCGTTATAGGAAATTTAATTTTTGATACCGAATATAATCTCAAAAATAAAATCAACTCAAGAAAATACAAATGCAAGAAATAATGCACACCAAACACAATTGATAATGGAGTTTGGCAATTGCCTACGTCTCTAGGTTCATTTAGTTGACGAACCGATTTGTTATAAAGTTTTGATCATAATTACAAAGAAACTTACAATATTATAATGAATCTTTCAGCTCGCTGAAACTCTAGTGCCAATCGGTCTTATAGAACCTAGATTGGCCTTGGAAAGCTGCTCAATGTTTCGGCATTGCTTTCCAAATTTATACATCTTGTAGACTTCCCCTCTGCAACACGACCTCTAGCCTCTACACAGAACTAAGTTGGATAGTGTTATTTGTTGACAAAACCATCATGTAGACTTCCCCTTTGCTACACAACCTCAAGTCTCTACACAGAACTAAGTCGGATTCGATGTCATTGATGACTTAATAAAAAGATTCTCCTTTGCGGCCTCCAAGAAACACAAACTCAGATGAATATATCCCAGAAAAAATAATTAGAGCTCACGTATATGTTTCTCCAGTGCTTGATAACCTCCTTTGGCTCCACTCCTAAGCTCTGGAATAACACGAGAAGACTAGGCTTAAAAATAGCCTTTACAAAAGATGATGAGTTTAAAAATAATTAACTCACAAAATTCATAATGCCTAAAAATAGGTCTGCTAAGCCTTAATATTATTCTTAAGGCTTCCCTACTCTTCACTCTAAGCTTTAGAAAATAGATTGAGTTGTGTATTGAGATGTATGGCCTTCACACCTTTATATACTAGGGGTCGGGCCCAAAAATGTTGTTTATATGCCAAATCAGCATATCCTTGGCATGCCAACTCAGTTGGATGAGTTGGCTAAGGGTAGGCACTTCGAACAGGTAGGTTGGAGGTTCGAAACTACCATTGACCATTTTGGACTCCATCGTTTGATATTTGCATCATCTAGGCTCTCCTTTCCCGCCAAGCTCCACACCGAGCTACTACATCACCCGTTGCACCCTCTATCTTTCCATCTGTGCCACACTATCATCGAGTTGTCTTGTCGCGTCCACCGGGCTGCTCAATGTTGCCATGTCTATCGATCCAAACTACCACCAAGTCAAGTTTGTTTGGTGTGAGTTGTGGGTTAATATCACATGTGGTGGGTGTAGTCACAAAATCATGCACTTTAGGCATTATTTAGCCCGGTCTCATGCTACTATTTAGAAGGTTCTCAAGTGAAGAAAGTACTAATTAATCCCACCTTTTGGCCATCTTATTTTACCTTTTATTTCATCATTCCCACGTATTTTCCTATACATGCCCAGCTATTTCACCATTGTCCCGTTATTTTAGCCTAAACCAAGGTACCCAGGCCTGTACTGGGGCACCCTGGTCCCACCTTGGGCGCCCCGATCCTTGTTCCACTTTCTCGCTTCTTTTTGGGCTCTTTCTAGCCACTTTTCATCCTTTTCTTTTTCCTAGTCGGCCATATTGGGGTTAATTATGAAATTAGAACAAGATAACCCTATAAATATAAAGTTATGAGACCATAATGAGGGTCCTAGCATCACATACTTCTATCAATCCATCTAGAGTTGCATTCATTGCATCACTTACATCCACATAGTGTCATGCATCAAGGCTAGGAGATATGCATCAAAACACACATCATAGGGGGAGGGAATCTATTCTATTCCATGCACACATACTATGACATTTTTCTATAGTTATTATTGCTTGCTACTTCACAAAGTGCGACTGACACAAGAGCACCTAGGGCATGGCATGCACACACACACACACACACACACTAGAACTACATTTGGGTCTAAAATGTAGTGCAATGCTCAGATTAGTAAGCCCACTATTGTGGCAGCTGAGGTCAGTCTGAACCATTCATTTTACATCTTTTATTTTCAAGGTTTTGATACTTCTTTTGTCTTTTGCAAGTCATTCCTTCATCTTGTATTATATTACATACCCGATGTAGTTCAATAGATCCAGTGTGACAGACAAGGAATATTTTAGGGGATCTTACGACACTGCGGAAACTAGATTATGAGCTTTTACAGATACCAAGGTGCCTATTCTACAAACCAGGGAGCCCCGAGGCACCGCAGTACCTTCCTGGGTGCTTCAGTCTCCTTATATCTTCTAGATCTAACCTTTACGGGACCTCTGAGTGATCGTTCATGCTTATGGAATCCACAGCCAGACCTGCAACAACCTGTGATAGTCTACAATAATCAGCTAAGTCTTTTCCTTTTAAATCTTTACACATCTAGGGTTTTATTTCACTTAGTATAATTTTTTACAAATATTACACGTTGTCTTAGTGTAATTTACAACATTTTAGTCCTCCTATATTAGATTAACTATCATTACACTTTCCCCTAGTTTAGATAAATTTAGTTAATCATTTTGGTGAACTCGACTCTCTTCACGCTTAGGATCCTCATTTTCCCCTATCATGGGTCATCAAGTCCCCTTATCTGATTTACTTAATAAACATCTTGCTTGCGAGGCTATTTTCCAAAGTGCCTTAGACACCATGCATTATGATGACAATATTCCTCCGCATGAATTAAGTGCTATGCTTCATTGTTTCTTTATCGACCATGACCTTGAAGACCTTCCATCTAACCAACCCATCTTAGACTCGATTCATGCCTTACATGCAAAACTTTTTGTCATGGAATCCACAATCACATCTCTTAGATTTGAAGGTCAACTATCTAAGGATGCTTCTCAATCACATACATCCTCTATGTAATCTATGAAATCAACGACAACATCTCTTAGATTTGAAATCCAACAACTTAAGGATGCTTCTCAATTGTATACATCCTCTATGTAATCTATGGAATCAATGATCACATTTCTTAGATTTGAAATCTGATAGCTTAAGGATGCTTCTCAATTGCATGTTTATGCTCCTTCTACATCTTATATGCAATTTATATCCACTACATGTCATCTAGCTGAACCTCAAGACATGCCATTGCCCAAACCTCTCATATTTAAGCATAATACCATGCCACATGCAATACTTACTCAACTCCTTAGTCATTAGTTGATCACTCTACCACCTACTCATTACTATTCACCTTGTCGATTAGAAAAATATCTAGGTCATCCATATTGCAATTATCATCGAATTAATGGACATAATGCAAATGATTGCCACACTCTGCATTGCTTAATCCAAAGACTTACGTGTCAAGGTCTTATTTCATTAAGTACAAAACATTCCCTTCCAAAGGTCACACCCACATGGAATCCTAAGTCTATTCCTTCCTTGATTAGTCAAGCCCCATCTAAGAAAACACCTACGGCTACTAGCGAGCCTCCCTCTACTCTTTCTAAGGAGGTTTTAGATACTCCTCTCATTCATTACATGTTTGATGTTGATAATCACTCACATGAGCATACTTCTTCTTCTCCTAGTCAGACAAATACCATTGTTCCATCCCATGGATATCCTATTTCTGATGTTGCTTCTTCTCCACTTAATGAGCATCACTAAACTGCTTCTCATATGCCTTCTTTAGTTAGTCAAGTGCCACCTAAGCAATCACTTATGATATCTTCAAGTCAACAAAGTAAACCACCTATCAAAATTACTTCACAAACCACTCCTACTAGGCCATCTACTGCATTACTAGATAAACCTAAGCAGTCTCCCTTGATACTCAGTGCAACATGGCCTCTTCCCAAATCTACACTCCAACCAATTGAGTTCATGAAAGTAACTAATCCTCTTCCTAGTGTTTACGATACATTTTCACTTTCATTGCCACTACCTAGTTCTACTACAAACTTTTTCCAACAAGGTCCTACCACACGTAAACTTGGCCTTTGGTAGATGACTCTTGTTACTTTACCTTCCTGATGACACACTCATATTCTTGGGGTTCTTATATGACTATTGAGGGGTATTTTACCATAAGAACCTCATTTTATCTTGCATTTCTCCATTACATCACCACATATACATACACACATCTATAATAATCCTTACACATAATCAATTAAACAAAATCCATCATGTCTTATCACCCCTATACATCATTTATTAAATATTACACACATTATCATATACATGGGGGGCATGACATCTCACCCTCCCACTTCTAGAATACACACATTGTTATTTGTCCATCTTCCTACATAGGCATACTCATCATAAATTCCAGCACTGTCGTTACCTGATGAGACACTCTTGTGCTTTAGTTCACATTTGACTGTTGAGGGATTACTGTTACAATGAACCCCACAAACCACACACCACACCATAGGCACTACATATTTCATTTCATCCTACATTGTGCATCATATACCATTCATTCTACACTTTAAAGAATGCCAAATGCATGAAAATTTTCCCCAATTTTAGTTGGTTAATTGGAGAGGAAATGTAAAATTGGTTAATGATGCATTCTTTGCACCAATTATATGTATATTCAAACTAGAGTGGGAGTAGTACATGATTCTGAGGATGCTAGATAAGTAATCATGGAATCCAGATGCTATTTCATTTAGTACACGAAATTTACATATATTAAAGTTAGTGGTTTTGAAGGACAACCATGTAAATTGCCCAGGTACTTAGATGATAAAATGGATTTGAGTGAATTGGTGAGGCAATCGACACCGGTTTAAAAATTAATTACTGGGAAACATAAGATAAACATTAAGTTCATGTTAGTGCAAATTCACAACACCCCCAAAATGACCTCAGATCTGCTGTAGACAAATGGTCAATTTGGTGTGAATGCACAACATTGAGTTTTCCCTAAGTGTGGGACCTTGCAAATTGGGAAAAATATCCAGATTGAGGCTGGTTCCTAGTCCTCTATTTAGGTGTATGCATGCAATTTTTGCAGAGGTTCTGATTCAAAATTCCTACTCTAAAACTACCAAGGAGACAGGGTTGAGAGAAAACATGGAAATGGAAACATAACTAAGCAAAAAACAGAACGGTGATACACCAAAGGAGTGCTGAACTTCTTGTTTTGCAAAATAGATATAGATCATGGAGATGCAACACTAGAACATGCACAAATTACTAGAGTGCAATGAAGGATCAAAAGATAATAATAAATGCATGAGAGGATTGAAAATCTATCACAGAACATACATTATCATTTCCAAGTTTGATACAATACATTGCAATAGCAAGGAGGAAAAAAATGTGCTGTAGTCTTCATGGGGGGTCTAAAACTCCTTCAAATCCATCTGCTAAGGAGGGAAGAAGAGTTTGTAGAAGCAAGAACATCCAACATTACAAAAAGAGCCAAAAATGGCTTTTAACGATGAAGTAGAACGAAGAAAGGTGAAAAACACGGGCAAATTGATTCAAGATCTCCAACCACTGACAAGATCCATTTAAAACAACAAGGGCATCCTCACAAATCCATTTTTCAATGCATTTGACCATGCTAGAGAAGAAACGGATGCCACACTTCATCAATTTTGGTGGTTGGGGGTTGGTTATGCATTTTTTCCCGTGCTATGGACATTTCTTTAATTTTCTCCCACAAATATCCATCAAAAATCAAAATTTATGTGTCCATGATGTAGATTATTTCAATACCTTTCTAACGACACCAAAGTTGTGAAAAACCAAGCTCTGGTTCGAAAGATATGGTCCTATGAAGATTTAGGGCAAAATTGGTAAAAAAATAGAGTCAAAATTAGGGTCCGCGGGGTCAAACTTAAAAATTTTCCCTTTTGGAAAAATTTCCCAAAAATCCCTGCGGCCCTGCCGCTCTAAGACACGTGGCACTTTCTAATTAGCTGCAGGCCTACATAGGGAAAATTTCCCCTCCAAACTTTGCTGAGCCATAACTCAAAAAATACAAGGAGTTAGGACTTATTTACCTTTCTGGAAAGGGGAAGAAAAATCCTATCTGATGAAGCCATTTCTAGAATCTTTTGAGTCCCTTAAGCGTGCCAAAAATTCATTTAAGTTCCAACAAAGGAAAAGGAGGAGGAGTTTGCTAAAAATAAACATGGGCTTATTTTGGATAACAGTTCCCCATTAGGGTTGGAAGGTACTCATGCCCTTCAATTATAAAATCCAGATTAATTGAAGATGAGATGAAAAGGTTTGGGATGGAGAAGTTTGAGGCAAGGGCCAACTATGATATTAGGTGGGTGTTAAATAATATTGCAAATAATTTCAAACATGAGCCTCAATTTGAGGATTATTGGATGAATTGTAGAGATGAGGAAGAGGTCAGGCTGAGAGATTTCTCTAGAATGACCCTTACCCAAATTATAGATTTCATGGTTGCAGTTATCCCTGAGGGAATTGTGGATGATCCACATAAAATGAGTGAATATTATCTTGATAAAAATGTGGAGGGACAACCTATAACCCCCTTAGATTGGAATGAAGAGGAATAAGATGATTTATATACTTAGATAACTGATGTAATGAGGAGAACAATAAATTGGTTGGCCCAAAAAAAACATTGATTTATCAGTTCAAAACACAAGAATTCTTAACAACTTCAAGGATTTGGGAAATTTTAATGATGAAATTCCTCCCTTGAGAGAAGGGGCTAACAAAATGGATCCCTTGGGGGGGAAATCTCCTAAACTGCCTTCAAAAAGACCTACTTCAGAACTTATAGATGAATGGACTTCAACCACTAGTGGGACTGGTACTTCTATATCTTCTCTAAGGCAGAAGACTAAGGAAATGCTTCTGAAATCTATGGAGAATGCTCCTATCACCTTTGCATTACCACTCCAAGTAAAAGGGAATGGTATTACATCTCGTACGGTTCCTTCAAGTACTTTGCCAAAACCCCATAATGCTGATAAATTAATAAGTGGGGCTATAACAAGTGGCCATTCACAATCTAGGCCACATAAAGAAGAACGAAGAGTAGCACCAGACCTTAAAAAGTTTGAAAGGGCACATAAGAAACACAAAATTATATATGAGCTAATCTTGGTGAGAGAAGGTGCTCATACACCTAAGAAATATAAGCATAGGGATGTAGTGATTGATCCCCCAGAACATGAAAAAAGTGATGTTTCTTAGGTGCGACATGCAACATCAGTGCCATAGGTCGAGCAATCAGTGCTTTTATCCTCACCTTTTCCTTCGAAAAGAGTAACAATGGGAAGCACTCAAGAGAAAATGACCCAAGGTAATATCTCATTAAATCCAATAAATAGAAAAATCTTGGGTCAAGGCATGAAAACAACTAAAACTTTGACAGCTGAGGATGTGAACATACCCTTGTTTGAACAATTACAGGAGTCAACAAAGGCTTAGGTAGATATAATAGATGTTGATACTGGTGAGGAATTTTCCACATTGGATGCACTTGATACATCTACTAATGAACAAACAACAAAATAAGTAAGTAATCTTCAAATAAATGAAGAAATGGAGAAGATTACTCATGTGTCAACTAGTGAAATCAGGATTCAAGTATGAGAAGTTTCTTCTATAGGTCAAATGGTTTCATAGTCAAATAAGCTAGAATTTCTTAGTGAAAATGGTATAAACACAAATATATTAGTTGAAGAAGATGCTTCCCATTATGTCAAAGCCACTAAGGATAATGAGCCATGTCAAATAGGGAAATCTACTTTTGAAAAGACAACAGAGATTGCACAAGATGCAACTGCTAGGGAGGAAATTATTATTGATATGGATGTACATTTTTTGGGTGAGCATAGGGAACCAATATCAGGAGAGCAGTCCATGATGACACAACCTGAGGTATTGATAGAAAAATAGGATGATAAGGTGTCAACTCAACATTATCTAAATAAAGTAGAACTGTTGGAAGGGAAAGGAGAACCTGCAAGCAAGATATCTATTGATCAGTCAGACCCTGGCACTTAGTGAAGAAAATACAGAAGGTTCGCATGGGAAAGTAGAGAGCATTCAAAGGCATGGAATTATCATAAATGATCACACATGAAGAACAAAAATATGTTTGAGACTTAGCCATTTTCATGATAAGGATCTATTTTTAGAGATAGCGTGCAGAGCACTCAAACTGACTAAAGACTTGCGCATCACACATTGGCTATTTTTGGATGATTAACTGCAAAGTGCTTTGCATGAACATAGGCCAGGAATAGATTTTCTATTGTGAGTTAAATAATAGTAGTCTATTGTTAGCACACTTGCATGTGTGGCTATTTTTGTAATGACGCATGGGCTAATAATAGCATGCGACCTATTTTGGGATTAGATAAGTGGTGAAGGGAAAGTCCCCACGCTTATAAGTATGTGTTGAACTATGTAGTAAAGAGAGAGATAGATAGATATGATATATACATGGAGATAGAGATAGAGCATACAGGTGTGAGAACTAAGATATAGTGAGATTATGCTGCTAAATCTGTTACGTGCATGAGCATATACTATTGTTATTGTAATAAAGCTTCTATGTTTTTATTGTAATTAATATAATGGAGGTTATGGATTGAACTAAGGTGTTATCATGTTACAATTCAGTATTACATACTTGATTTCATTATGGTTATCTTTTAATATTGTTATCCTTTAGATCTAGATCTAAATATGTAATGTTTGGAAGATATAGTAGCTGCAAATCTGAATGATTAAAGTCTTCATCATGATAACATCCTGTAACAACAACCCTAAGGAGGGACTTGGTATCTTTGCATGCTTCGAGTGAGCACTCAGTCTAGGCTGAGTGATGTGCCCACGTGTCTAGGTTTATATTACTGAATTCTAGGTTGTATCATTGGTTCCGTTGCCAGGACCTCTTTTTCAGTGGTTTTCAAGATGGTTCGCAATGAAGACATACCGGTTGACCTTATCAAGTGTTGAGGAGTGGATACATGATTTGGAAAAAGAATACGCACAACAGTTCAACACTGGATCTAAGTTTAATGCATGCAATTGAGTGGAACAAAATATGTATGACAATTTATATGAGATATTTTTCGCTATCTTTCCAATAGAATTGTACGAGTGGCTGGTTTCTTATGCATCTAAGTGGAATTGGAGGTATTGCACACTTGTCTAGATGTAGGAAGAATTTCAAGCCCTTTATGATGTTGATCTGATTTGGACTCGAGCTGTGAATACGTGGTTCCATGGTGTTTTGAACAGTTATATTTTAGAGTATTCAATTTCCACTTATTTGTGTCCATAAGTAAATGAATTCCAATTTTTACGATATCCAAGGGGAAATTACTTGTAAGGCAATCCACTGGCAATCAAGATCCTGACGGTAACTTTGAATTTGGAGAGTAAACCAATGGCTAACTAAACCCCACCATGCGCAGGGGCAGGAGTAGGTTTGGTGAAGGATGACAGACCTAGGGGTAGAAAGGAAAATAGAGGAAAGGTAACTTAAGTATAATGAGGTGTGTGAGAGGGAGATAGAGAAGCAATGAGAGGTTGCAAAAAAAATGGCATTATGGAGAAAGATAGTTTGGGAAGGAGTTAAAGTTCACACAAAAGATGTGTAACCTAAGCCTCAGGAACTCCCCTATTTGGGAAAACATGATAGGGAACCCTCCTCAACCTCACATAGAAGTGCACCAGTAGAGACGACCTGGGTTGCGGGTGCGCATCTAAATCCACCTGACAACCTTGCCCTTGTGCTTGGTTTTCTAGCATCTAGTATAACAAGTAGTAAAAAACTAATTCAAGCAGTGGAAGAGTAGGAGTGAGTCTTATGAAACAATAATGGAAGCACAAACGACTTCATTGTTATATGGGAGTACTTTTTTGGGTGCATCATAAAAATAAAATACAAGCACACCAATTTTCAGACTATCTTTTGGGACTGGTAACGCTTCGCAGATTGTCGGGCTACAATTCAGTTCTACTGTTGGGACATAGGGAAGTACATCTTCTGGTCCAATCCCAGCTACAAGTTTAGGATCAAGAGACATAGGTATCTCTAGTTTTGGTGGATCTGGTGGTTCTTGAGGAAGGGGAAACACAAGAGGTTCCGGATCAGGTGGGCAAGGTCTGCACCAACCCCATAATATTTACATGGAGATGTCTCTTCATCTTCTAGAGTATAGGGGCATAAAATATGTTGCTGAACATGTGCATATGTGTGAAATACTATGGCACGTAAAAGGAATCACAGCTTCTAAGCATAGGGAAAGCCAATTTCCACTACATTCCAAGGGTACGCACATAGCTGGTATAAAAAAATTGACCTTGATTAGACCTGCGTGGACTATATAGCTTTAAAATATGCATTCCTTAAAGAGTTTCACATCCTTGAGTTTGAGCAGAAGAGTATAATTGCACTCAAGGATATTAAGCAAGGCACTACCGAAAGTGTTAGTATGATGTATGGTTTAAAACACTGTCATCTAAGCTTTCTTATGACATACATGCGAGCCAACATGCACAATGGTTCGTTGGGGGCTTGATTACCCCTTTTAGGAGGGCATTATCACATAAGACATACACTGATCCACGCAAAACACTTGAAGAAACCTTATACGCTGAGGCAGTTAGAAGCATAGAAACTAGAGTGAGCCCATTTTTAGAAGAACATATCACAACTATGGCAAAATAGTTGGAGAAACTATCAACAAATTTAGCACATGAGACATGCACAAGGATTTGGTGCACAAATTGTGAAGTAGAAGGTCACACAAAGGATAGTTTTCCTTATCGATCAGTGTGAACATTGATGTCAGATTGTGAGATATGCCATTTAAACCATGATGCTAGCCACTGCCCATTATTACAACGTGTGAAAAGGAAGATCGTTTTAAGCTACTGTAAAATCTGCAGGTCCACGACTCATGACACGAAATACTACCGGTTGATTAGTTAGATCCATGATGCTATAGATATTGGTGTATGATAGACATGAGTTTCAGATAACTCTAAGGGCAAGAATGAGTAACAGGACCAAGATCACAATCATGTGCGCTATGATTGGAATGAAGGGCGTTTTGAAGGTGCTCATGGCCGAGGTTGAGGATACCATGGTGGATTTGGAGGATGAGGCCGTGGTGGTGGAAGAAGTGAGTTCCCTCATAGAACTTGTTATACATGTGGATTTCTTGACCACTACAGGCGTGAATGTCCTCAAAATATTACATGTTCTTTTTGTGGAAAGAACCATAGCTATGAGGAGTGATCGAACTTGTATGAACATCTTAGTAAGTAGCATAAATAAGAAAACAAAGGCTCATGGATGGTTAGGATACATTGTGCTATTGAAAATCAATGGATGCCTAAGTTGGAAGTAGAGTCTGTAGAGTTGCAAGTGAAGATTACAACCCATGCTGAGGTGGCATGCATCAGAGAAGCATTGCAGCAGAAGCCTACCATCACTAAGGAGGAGGTTCTACATGCACGGTACCCAGATCCAGCACATCAAAAGGAGGTTTATTAGGAAAACATGGATGTTCTCAGGAATATTCAGGGTGAGATATAATACTTAAAAGAGCAATAACAAAATATGGAGCAAAAGAAAGTATCAGAGATGGTCCAAATTGATATAGATAATGTAAGGGAAGTGTGTAAAATGTTGTGCCAGGAAAATATCATTCCCTTGTTAGGGAGTTGGTTAAAATGAAACATTCCACGTGCAAGTGTTAAGACTGGATGACAAATTCTACATGCAAATCTTCCTCCCCATAGCCTAGATTATAACGAGGAAATCACTCTGAATGTTATTGTGGATGGGTGGCTATTAAGTAATACACTGATTGATACAGGAGTGCAAGTCAATGTTCTTACCTTAGATGCATGGGTACAAATGGGAAGACCCCCATTGCAGTCATCCTCTAATATATTGTTCATGGCTAATCGGACTAAGGCCACTCCCATTAGAGTCTTGAAAGATGCATCTATTACCATATAAGGAGCCAAGTTCACTAGAGAATTTGAAGTTTTAGCACTGGCAGAGTTAGATAGCTTCCCAACTCTATTGGGGCGTCCTTGGTACTATGCAAATAATGCTGATCTTCGGTTCAACAAGGGCTATATTAGTTTTGAAAACAAGGAGGAAAGAGTTATTATCCCTTTAACAGATGGAAAATCTATGCCCTATGTTGAGCCCTTCAGTGAATAAGGTTTGAATAGGATTTATGTATGTGCCATCCGATATCCAGAGATACTTGAGCTAACTAAAGAAGGAATAATTCAGTGGGAGGATGCACAGTCCATCAATGATACTACAAGTGTTGCTTGTGATAATTGGGCTCATAGTACTTGTGAGTTGGTGGGGCACAAAGTAAAGAGCATATTTCCTAGAGGCATAAAACCACGTTATGTCAGGAGGATAGGTAGTAACTCGGTACCTTGTTATAATAGAGAAAGAGATCCTATGGTATTCCTGCATGCCATGGAAGAATAGTGGGTAGACCCGCTAGAAAGAAGAAGTATGCTAGCATATACACTACGTGGGATAACAACACATTGGTGGGTGGCCTACAAGGATAATTTTGTAGGATGGAATGAAATTAGGACTGCTCTTGCTACTAGGTTCTTTAGGAGCAATGCACCTACTCAAATGTGTACTTATCATGGTAATTAACTTGTTCAACACCATGTTCAGAAGTGTGAGAGACTCTGGACATAAGGGTAGGAAGCTTTACCACCTTTGCTATGGGTGTATAAGTTTTATTCCACTTTATGAGGATGCATACATGTTTAGTATGTATACGTAGAACTCCATAGAGAGATTGGAAATTGGTAGGATTTAATTGCAGGAATGGCCCAGACATTTGATTTCTTCTCTACAAGGCCTCTGGTGGAAGAAGCATTGAAATTCATAAAGCACATAACTATGGGAGATAGTGCCAAGGTTGAAGAATTACTTTAGGAGTTATTCGATGAAGGAAATTCAGGAGTGCATGTTGTTGAAGAAATAGAGGTTGATGCAACACCACTTCAACGCACTTGCCTTGAGAGAGATAAAGGAAAAATGGTCTACATAGTGGATGACAAAGAAGTAGAAAATTTGGATGTAAATCATTCAATAGGTGGGCGTGAGGTGTTGGATAGTGCAGATAAGACCACGTGCACTTATCATGAACCTATGAAAACAAAGCGGGTGAATATTGGATCAGAGGTTGAGCCTAAGGAAGCCATAATTGGAGACTATTGGTCAGACTCTGAAGTGGCAAGAATCATAGAGTTACTAAGGGATTACCAGGATTTATTCCCTAGGGGGTACCATGAACTTAAAGGTGTGCATGAATCGTTAGGGGAGATGAAGATAAAGCTCAAAGAGGGTGCGCGCCTAGTTAGAAAGAGACCCTACAAGATGAACCCCAACTTGTGCGAAAAGGTCAAATAAGAAATTGAATTTTTTTTGAAGTCTGGAATTATCAAGCCCCTTGATGAGTTAGAATGGGTTAGTCCAATGGTGATCAGTATCAAGAAAGATGGATGGATTAGGATTTGCATGGACTACAAGGAGCTGAATACTGTATGTGTGACAAACCCAATTCCTACACCATTCACTGAAAAAATACTGGAAGGTGTGGCAGGGTGTGAAATCTATTCATTTACAGATAGGTTTTTTTAGGTATCATCAGGTTAGAATTTCCCAAGAGGATCAGGAAAAGACAACTTTTACTACTGAATGGGGCAGTTTTACCTATGCTGTGATTCCCTTTGGACTAAATAACTCACTTGTATTTTCACGCATAGTTGTTCAATCATTCAAGGAATTTATTCACAACTTCTTACATGTATATTTAGATGATTAGACAGTGTATGGATTAGTTAAAGATCATTGTGACAATCTGCGCTTAATGTTTGAAAGATGTAGACAATTGAGTATCTCATTAAACATCAAGAAGTGCATATTTTCTACACCATTTGGGATATGGTTAGGACACATAATCTGCAATGAGGGTTTGTTGGTTGCTCCAGCCAAGGTTGCAGTCATTATAGGCTTTAGAAAGCCTGCTAGTCAAAGTGAGGTGCGCAGATTTTTGGGTCATACATGATATTATAGAAAATTCATAAAAGGATATGCCAAAGTTACTGCACCTTTAGAGGAGTTACTGAAAGTAAAAGGTACATTTTATTGGGGAGAACCGCAACAGGGCACATTTGAGATATTGAAAGAGAAACTTACTACCGCACCTATTCTACGTTTTCTTCATGGGATCAACCATTTCATGTACATGTGGATGCCTATCGCAAGGCCATTGGTGTGGTGTTGGCTCAACCTGGAGAAGGTATTATAGATCATCCTATATGTTTTGCTAGTAGAAAGCTGACTCCCACATAACAAAATTACACAGCTACAAAGCATGAAGATTTGTTGATGATCTATGCATTACACAAGTTCTGACAGTATCTGCTAGCTACACCATTTGTATTCTATACATATCACATGTCATTGAAGTATTTGGTAAACAAGCCCGTTTTACAGGGGCACATATGCAAATGGGTACTACTATTTCAAGAATTTGATTTCACGGTAGTGGTAAAACCAGGGAAAAGTAATTTTGGACTAGACCATCTATCAAGAGTACAATCAGGAGAAGAAACACAAGAAATTGAGGATACCATGCTAGATGCACAATTATATAGGTTACAATGCATGTCATCAGAACTAGAGGATATTGATATCTTCCTACAGACTGGTGTGGCTCTAGAAGGAATGAAGGCCTTAGAAAAGAAACAACTTGCTATACACGCGACACCTTTTATAATGATCAACGGTGACCTGTACAAGTTAGGTAGAGATGAGGTATTACACCATTGTGTATTGGAGCATGAACGCATGTATATTATGGCAGAGGATCATGGTGGTATTGTAGGTGGACACTATACAGTGATTCTACTGCATGTAAGATCCTACTTGCTAGATTATAGTGGGAGACCCTGTATAAAGATTGTAAGGCGTATTGCAAGGCATGTGATCATTGTCAACATCTAGGAAAATTAGGGCAAAGAGATGAGATTCCTTTAAGACCTATTTCTAGTACAAAACCATTCAAGAAATGGGCTATTGACTTTGTAGGATCCATTTCACCAGCCGCGCATAGGACTGGATCATGCTACATCATTACTTGTATACATTATCTTACAAGGTGGGTAGAAGTAGAACTTATAAACAATTATACAACAACTATAACAACTAGGTTTCTATGGGAAAATATTCTTACATGATATGGATGTCCTCTAAGTATAACAAGTGATAGGAGCACACATTTTTTGAATGAGACAATAAGTATATTATTAGATGAGTTTATGGTTGCACACCATAAAACTACACCTTACCATTCTCAGGAAAATAAAACTGCTAAGGCTTTCAACAAGATTTTGAGCCATACCTTAACAAAAATTTGTGATGTTGGAAGAAAGGACTGGGATGATAAAGTATCTGCTGTACTTTGGGCATATAGAACAACTTATAAGAGGTTGAACAAAACCACACCATTTCAGTTAGTGTTTGGCACAGAAGCTGTTCTTCCTATGGAATTTATGTTACCTTCTTTGTGTATTGCATGTGCTGGAGGTCTTGCTGATGAGCAAGCATTAAAAGAGTGGTTTGAAAAGTTAATTAAGTTGGATGAACGACCAAACATAACACGTTGGAGTCAAAAACAAGAGAAGGCTAGGCAGAAAGCATGGCATGACGGAAACATCAAGGATAAAAAGCTTGAGATAGGACAGATGGTGCTCCTTTATGATTCTAAGTTTTTGCGCCATCTAGGAAAACTCAAGGTACATTGGTTGGGGCTGTATATTATCACTCACATACTTGAAACTGACTCCTATCAGTTAGAGGCCATTGATGGAATATGGTTACCCAGTTACTTCTACGGGAGTAGGCTGAAGCCTTGCTATAAATAAGTCTTCTTGGTGTTTGTAATAAGGCAGTGTTGCCATTTAGATTAGGTTTTCAATTCTGCATTTACTTAATGTATTTCCTTCTTTGTCACTTTGCTTTGTCAATTTAGTGGGTGTGTTTGTGTAATAAGTGCGTTTACGTGCCATAAGCTAATTACTATTTATAGAAATTTTATGTGTAGAGGACTGTACATACCTTTAGTGTGGGGTAGGTTATTAATAACCATGTAGAGGACTGTTGAAAATAATTCCACATAAAAGGAACTATCTATGAGTTCTATTCAAGGTTGGAGAATTGAAATAATCTAAACAGATGTTACTTCTAGACATGGGGGGATAGAAAGAGATGGATGAAGAAATAAGTATAACGCAAGGTAAGAAGGGGCCAGAAAGAATACTAGTGGAAGGTGCAGTGATGAGGTACTCAGGCGCATGGAGGCACGCTGAAGAGAAGTCTGTAGCCAAAAGGTAGGAGGGCACGCTAGAAGGTTATAGCTTGGGCGTGAAGATGTACCACGTGGAAATAATGAAAAAGGTCAATTAATGAGAGGATTTTTGGTAGGTGGAGGAGTAATAAATGAACTAACACTTTGAAATTCTATATAAGGACGAGATGTGGGTTCATTTTTACCATTGTAATTGAGAAAATTTGAAAAGGGTTAAGTGCGAACGAGCTGAGAAATCATGTTGAGGTACGAAGAGTGTGAAACCAGATGTGTGGAAAAGGGTTGTGCACAGGAGAAGCTTGCGTTCCCATAGGAGAAGGGTTTGAGCGAAGTAGATGCGTTACAAACAAGTTGGGGCATGCAGTTTCCACTAGGGCACAAAGATTTCAACTAGGGTTTTGACTTGCTCAATTACAGAAGGAAGAAAAGAGAGTTTTTTCAAATGACACCAAAGAAAGCATCCGTAGCAGGAGATAAAGGGAAGAAGAAGGTTGAAATGGAAGAAGAAATTGCTCTTGAGATTAATTTTTCAGAAATGTAGTATCCAGAGGGCATGATTGT
Source organism: Taxus chinensis (assembly GCA_019776745.2). Lineage (NCBI taxonomy): Eukaryota > Viridiplantae > Streptophyta > Pinopsida > Cupressales > Taxaceae > Taxus > Taxus chinensis. The sequence goes on along the minus strand of CM034151.1, from coordinate 567,548,771 downwards.
GGGACAAGAATGGGATTCCCATATCTACCAATGTAAAATTAATGACTACAACCATCGAACATTAGACAATAAGGAGCTCGATGTGTTTCTGAGCACGAAAAAAAAACAAGTGCATGGTAGAGGATATGCAAGTATACGATGATGTTGTTGGTCTTATAGAATGAGAAGGGTGAAATTACAAGGGATGAGTTAGAATCAATTGCGGTGGATATTCCAGAGAAAGTAGAGGCCACGCTTAGTGACGAGAAAACCTTAGAGGTAGAGATAAAAGAGGAATATCCAGAATTGATTATCCTGGTTGCAGAAGAAGATATGACAAGTTGAAGGCGTTCTTTCATTCATCCAAATTCTTTCTATTCTTTGTTCACATTCTTTGATTTATTCTTGGAGACAACCTTTGTTGGGGCAATAATGAAACTAGTGTGGGGTAATGTTGATCAGTTAGACCCTAACACTTAGTGAAGAAAATATAGAAGTTTCGTGCAGGAAAGCAGAGTGCATTCAAATGCGCGGAAGTATTGGAAAGGATCGTGTATGAAGAATAGAAACAGGTTTGGGACTTAGCCATTTTCACGACAAGGATCTATTTTTTGAGATAGCATGTGGAGCACTCAAATTGACTAAACACTTACGCATCATGCATTGGCTATTTTTGGATGATCAGCTACAAAGCACTTTGCATGGACATAGGCTAGGAATAGATTTGCTACTATTAGTTAAATAATAGTAGTCTATTGTTAGTGCACTTGCATGTGTGGCTATTTTTGTAATGGCGCATGGCTAATAATAACATGCGACCTATTTTGGGATTAGATAAGCGGTGAAGGGAAAGTCCCCATGCTTATAAGTATGTGTTGAAATGTGTAGTAAAGAGAGAGAGAGAGATAGATATGATAGATACATGGAGATAGATATAGAGCATACAGGTGTGAGAACTAAGACATAGTGAGATTATGATGCTAAATCTATTACGCGCATGAGTGTATACTACTGTTATTGTAATAAAGCTTGTGTTTTTACTGTAATTAATATAATGGAGGTTATGGACTGAACTAAGGATATCATGTTACAGTTCAGTATTGCATGCTTGATTTCATTATGGTTATCTTTTAATACTATTATCCTCTAGATCTAGATCTGAATATGAACTATTTAGAAGATATAGTAGCTACAGATCTGAATGATTAAAGTCTTCATCATGCTAACATCCTACAAAAAAAAACCTAAGGAGGGACTTGGTACCTTTGCATGCTTCGGGTGAGCACTCAGTATAGGCTGAGTGATGTGCCAACATGTCTGGGTTTGTATTGCTGAATTCTAGGCTGCATCAATATTGGTTCAAGAAAATCCTAGGGGAGAATTTGAACTTAACATTGTATCAGTTGGAGAGCTAAGGAAGGAACATACCCCAATTACTAGTGTAAATCAGAAAGAGACTGATCAATCCCAAGCTCAAGACCGAGAAGGAAGACAATTGAAGGAAATGCCAGTACAGAGTTAGAGAAAAGAAATGACTATTGAAGTAGATTGTGAAAATCAGGTAGAGTCATTAACCTAGGTTAAATAGGAAATGTTTAAGAAATTAGTGGTTGTCCCCTAGAATCCCCAACAAGAATTGCAGGAAACAAAAGTTGGGACAAGTCTTGCAAAGGGATGGATTGGGGAGTTGATTTTAAATGAAGAAAAATAAATTATTTCTATTCAGGCCATAGATCTCACTACTTTATCTTTTCCAAAAATGGGGAGAAGTTCCAAAAAGTCTAGGGTTCTTACCAAGACCCATACTGATTCGTTTGGGTCCAAAAATTTAAAGTATCAATCCCTCTTGAAGGAAAAACTAGAGACAATATAACAACTAGTGACTACAGTGTTTAATTCATTTCTTTATGAAATCCTTTGAGAGATCAATTAAAACATGGAGTATCAGAGGAAGTAAGTGAACTATTGCAAAAGGTTGACGAGGACAAGATAACAAAAAAGCAATTTAAAGAACATGTCAAAGCTTTGAGTTCTAGTCTGCAGCAGTTAATTTGGCAACTTGGTCATACTCAAGAAAGTACCTCTGTCAATACCCCTGAAGGAATAGAAAAAATTGATAAGGTTGTTAAGAAGGTTCTGTCCATAGACACATGGGTCAAAAAGTTGACAAAGAAGGGAAAATAAGCAATTGAAGAAGCCCGAGTAAATTATGAAGAACTCAAGAATAGAATTAATGAAATTGATGAAATAATTGAGCAATGTGATAGTGAAATCTTCTACTTTGAGGGAATTTTTCCCAAAATGGACCACATAACTCAGCTTAGTGATGAATTGGTTGAAAAAGAGGGGATTGTGCCAAAATAACTCAAAGGAACCCAACATGCTATGGAAGAATTAACAAATATTAGAGTGCATATTCTAAATGGGATCAAAGAAAAAAATGAAGTTAAAAGGAATTGGGTCGATGATACTCTAGATGCCATTAATGTAAAACTGGAGGATATGGTATTTGGAAAATTTAAAAAGCACTATGGTGATCTAAAGATTGATTTATTGATCAACTCTTTTGAGAAGAATATCCAAAAAGATAATTTCTATTATGAAGTCATCAAAACAATGAAGAAGATCAAAAACAAAATCTCAGAGTTAAAAACCAGGCCACTGGAATATAAGCAGAAAATGGGTCATTGTGTGGATGCAATAGCCCGAAAAACATTAATCTTTCAACACCACACAGGACCAGATGAAGATGAAATCAATGAGCTTTTCCAAATATATGATGCATATGTGGCGAGGTTGCTAGAAGATAAAGAAGCAGGAATGGAAACTGAAGAAGAAAAGAGTGTAGACATAATAGATGATAAACAAGCTTAAGCTTATTATTCTTAAAACTGTATTTTCTTTCCATTTTTCTTTTTAAACTGGTGTTCTATTTGATATTTCTATTTTATTAATGATGTTTGTTACCTTGAAATTCATTTTTTTTCCAATATCAATTGTAATTTGGTACAATGCATTAGTTTTTATATGGCTTAAATGAAATTCTATGTACATTTGTGAAAGCATATAAACTATTGAGAAACTTGTGATTTATGCATGTTAAAAAAGGAACAAAATGGGGTTCTATAGGGGCCCCAACCCATGAGAAGGAAGGTTGTGTACATGTCAAAAGTAAAGACAACAAAATATAAATAATATTCAGACGTCCTTTATTCCCTCTTCAAAATTTCCCCCTAGTGGAGGAAGTTTGTGTTATCCAAAATGTGCCCCCTGCTCATTTTTGTGGCTAACTCCTTGTGTTCTTGCCTCTCTTGTGCCTCAGTCTACATTTTTTGATTTTTAGGCACTTAAGGCTTTTTGGAAATGGCACCATTAGATAGATCTCTCTCTTAGCTTTCCAGAAAGGTAAAGTTTGCCTCCTAACTCCTCATATTTTTCAAGTTATGGCTCGGCGGAGTTTTTGTGGGAAATTTTCCCATTGGAGGCCCGCAGCCAATATGAAGCTAACATGTGGCAGAGGAGTTTAGAGGTCGGAGGCAAGTTTGAAAATTTTCCAAGTGTTTTGGTCGAAGGTTCAAAATGAAATTTTTTGCCCGCGGGGCCCGCAGACCAATCAGGTTGTGACACGTGTCACCAGGGGAGGTGCAATAAAAAATTGGCTAAGTGTTTGAGAAGGAAACTTTTTGAATTTTGGCCCACGGCCAATAGAAGCACGACACGTGTCCAAAGTAGGGGCGCGGGTGTTGGGGTTAAAATTGAAATTTTGGCTAAGTCTTGCCAAAAGGTTCAAAAGGAAATTTTGGCCCACGCGGCCTGCTTCCAATGGCATCCCTCCATGTGTCTTCGTGGATCAGAGCGGTGGAGGAGAGGGTGAAATTTTCACTTAGTGTTTTTGCCGAGTTTCCAATGGGCAAATTTCACAAGGTTGGCCCGAGCCAATAAGCATAGGACACGTGTCCTCTGGGGCAGGGGGGTTTCGGAACTAGGGGAGGACTTTGGAAATTTGGCAAAGCTTTCGGCCAAAAAACTAAAAAGTGAAGGAAGGGCCCATGCCCCCTGTCAGCCACTCAAAATCCGACACGTGTCCCGGCCGGGTGGGGCGCGGAGTAGAAATGGGAATTTTTCCCAAAATATAAAAAGGTCAAATTTCAAAAGAACACCCACGGAGGAGGAAGGAGAGAGAATTATAGAGCCAATTAGATCCCGACACGTGGCACTCAGACCAGCGGAACATGGGAATATTTCAGAAAATTTTCCAAAGACAAAAAAGAGGTAAAATTTGAAATTTTTTCCCGCCGATCCGTTTTTGGGCCGTTTTTGCCCTAAATATTTAAACGATAATATCTTTTGATCCAGAGCTCGGATTTTTACATTCTTTATATCATTGGAAAGATGTTGAAATTCTCTACATGATTCCATGGTCAATTTTGAATTTTTGTTCAGTTTAGAGAGAGAAAATTCAAAAATTCTTCTGGTACGTGTCCATGGCCAGAAATGACATTTCAACAACCAAATTTAATACAAAATGGGTCGCATTCTTCTCCAGCATGGTCAAAAATGTCAGGGTATGGGTTTGCAAGGACCCCCATGCTATTTTAATGCATTTGCAGTCAATGAGGAATGGGCTCCCACATTTTTTACGTTTTCTCTCTCCTGGGCTTGACCCATGCAATGTAAAAGCCAGATTTGGCTCATTTCTTCAGGGTTGAACACTTTTTGGCATAGAAAACTTCTTCTTTCACCTCCAACAAGTGAATTTTGTAAGAATCAGGCCTTTTTCAAGTATTGCAGCTGGTTTATACCTCTTTGATGGTGGAATGCAAGAGATTTTACATGGAAATGACAGTGCAAACTCTGTGAATGCTTTCAGTCCTCTATTTGTATTGTTTTTTTACTTCATTTTAAGACCTCTAATTGCATCTATCAGCTTGTGTATGCTTTCCCTTGTTGCATTTCATGAATTTGTGTCTATTTAAATGGCAAAAATGTTACACCACTCCTTTTGGTGCATCACCATCTTTAGTTTAGTTTCATTTTTGCATTTTTATCCCCGTCTCCTTGTAATCTAGGGTAGAATTAGGATTTGAACCTCTGCAGTTGTGAAAATATAGATCTAAATCAGAGGAGTTTGAGTAACCAGCCTCTAATATGGAGATTCCTCTCTCATTTTCACAAGTCCCACACTTGGAGAGAGGTTTCCATGTTGTGCAATCACACTGGATGCCTAAAACATCAATTTAGAACCTTGATTTGCATCCAGGGGTGCTGCTGATTTGCAACAATAGTTTGTTCAACAACTTATTCTTCCTCAACATGAATTCACTTGAGCCCTGTGCTATCTGGACAAATATAATGAACCTTGCTAGATCTCGGGAGACATTCTGGGGCTGTCCATAATCTTTTCTAGCTCAATTTTCTTCTGATAGGAAGATACCCAGTCTAGAAGATCCAAACCACCCATGAAGAATGTTATTTTCCCTTTCCCCTTGTGAAGGGTAGACTTACTAGGAGAAAATTGAGAGGGAATGTCTAGAGTGATTGGAAGAGCAAGAACTGCACCTAGCGGGCTGGGTGGATTACGAGGTCTTGAGCTGGACCCATATTTTCATCTCCTTGTGTGGGGTGGGCACTCTCTTGGAGAAGGAACTAGCTGAGGTCTCAAAAATTCATGTTCTGACAGAGGAGCATGATGCACTGAACGAGTGGATGACCAAACGGAAAACCTTCCCTTGATGTCTATGGCAGAAGAAATTGCTGCTCTGGAGTGGCAAACAGACAAGGCCATCTCTTCTTCTCCATCAAAAATTATAATTGGGGGTTGGGATCTTGACTCACCCCTTCTCTTCCCTAAAGTTGGTACTAGCTCTGCAAGTGGTTCAGATTGCACTTGTCCTGGCTGCCCCTTTTCCAGAGAAATAATCCTCTTCTTTAGTTTAATTCTTTTATGAGAAATAACAGGAACTGTATCAATGGAAGACTTGTCATACAACATATATGATTCCTTAGGGATCTCCTTCAGCACAAATTCTTCATCACATAAAAGGGACAATGAAAATAAGTTTTCCTGGACACTTGAGGCCTCCTTTCAATCCAAAATTTCTTTAGGTCTTTGGGAGTTTTCTAGTGTTCCCACCAAAAAAGGTGAAAATACATGGATTGAAAAGCTAAGAAGTCAGGATTGATTCTGATCAGCCTCAGGAGGAGTGCAAACCAAACTTTTCGATAATTCAAAGGCACTATGGTATCCTGTGAACATGTTATATCAAATAAAGATATAACAAATGCTTCATCCAAACCATGTAAGTAAAAAATTTGGTTTAAATCCTCTGAAGAAATTTATTTTAGACTGTGTGCTACAAGCACTCTCACCATTTTGCAAATAAGAATTATGAATTTTTTTATTTATCTTCAAATTCAGAAAAGGAATGCATGATAGTGAAAGGGTAGAGCCGAGTTTTATAGTAAAGAGGGTGCATATTGATTTTATTGAGAGAAATCCTTCCCATGAGATGAAAGAAGATTTTTCTCAGCTCGCACGAAGAAAATTTAAGAGTTGAAAGGAATTAGGAATGAGTAGAACCGATGAGTCAATAAGATTTGAGAAGAACCATGTGTGATGATTAGGCCAATAAGACGTGAAATAAAGTGCGCAACACCCAAGATGGATTCTTGGGAAGTAGATGAGGATATCTGTCATATCAGAATTATCTGGAAGTGCTCAAAGGACATCAAAAGTGATTATCCAATCACTATGTGAAAAGAACGATTAAATAATCTACCAAAAGTGGTAACCTAGTATCCAATCATATACAAACAAAACAAATTGAAAAAGTATCGTGTTCCTCACACCTAACAGCAAAAGGCAAAGCATATTCAAAAGAACAATGTGGTTCAAAATGTATGTTGTAAAGGGAAATATTCCTTGTAATATTCATGCTTTTGAGGGGAATTTTAGAAATCTAATGAGTGAGTAGAATGGTATAAAAGCATTGAAAAGGATCATGCAAAAGGGGGGGGTTAAAATTTTCTGAGAATTGTTTAAAGAAAAAGAGGGAACTAGGAGGACAACCATTTTCCCAGGAACTTATTGAAGAAACCTATCACTCTCTTTGAGCCTTCAAATTTAGTCATGTCAAGATGGTTGCAAGTGTCCAACCATCGACAAAAATTGAGACTGTAGATCTACTTTCCCTTGTTGAATAAAATTGATGAGCATTTAATTAATTGTGTTAATCACGAGCATTGTTGTATTTTCCGTTGAGGTGATGCACTACAAAATAGTTATTCATGTTCCAATTGCAATATTATTTTAGGGATCCTTTAAGTCACACATAACTCTATCATTATGGTAGCATTTTAGAAATTGCAATTGCATTGTTGAGAAGAGCTTTCATTTCATTTGTGTAATAAACAATTTTAAAATCACTATGTTAGCATTTTGTTAAAAGTTGCTTATATGCCTTCAAGTGTATCTTAGGCATGATAAGGTGTGATCCTCTGATGTTTTATTAAATATTCAACATGAGCCTTTGTGTTTGAATCTTCAAAGATTGTGTGAAACCATGCATTCTTGGGCTTCCATAAGCGTACATATTCTGGTTAAAGGATCATTGTGAACTATTTTGAGTTTTATTTGTCTTGTATTTGGCATATCTCCCAACATTTTTTGAAGTTTATATGAAATTTGGTATGATCAACTTTATCTTGTTTAATCCCCCAAATCAAATACATCTAAAACTAAATAATCTTACCAGAATTACTCATGCTTGCCTCATTAAAACCAACAAAATTCCAAAGCAAGCCAGTTCCTTACTACCTTTAGTAGTTTAAGATTTGTTTAGAAGATGTCTGCACTGTCTAGAAGTGACAACTTGTGAGAGTTAGCCTTTACTGAATTTCACAAAAGAGTGCCAAATATTGTTGATACATCCATTCCTCTCACAATTATAGACTACAGAATGGGTCCTCTCACCTTGGCTAAAGTAGGAGGATGGGTCATACCCTTATAATGGTTCTATCTAACTCATATGAGTTTGAGTGACAAGGAGATGATGAGATCTTTCCCCAGCTACAAAACAACATTGATCTAGACCTATAATTTTCTAATTATTTGGTTGATGTTGCTTGACTACAAAGGGAGGACCAATTTGGGTACCAACAGAAGGTGCATGAACCAATATATACTCATTCACCTTTTTATAGGTAATCAGAGAAATCAGGGAGTAAAGTGTATGTGAAATAATCGAGAGGCCCATGGAGTGATACCACCCATCAAACAAGGAAACTTCCCCCACAAATATCTCCAAAGTCTCAATCTGAGTCTCCACATAGGAAGTTGTCACTAAGAAGTACTAACCAATGTGCTCTCAAACCAAGAGAATTTGACAATTACCCTACAAATAATAAGTATAAGTCTCTTGATTCTCTCATGTATTCATCGTATAGGCCTTCTATGCCTCCAATGCAATTTCACGGGGGTAACGATCGTTAACCCTCTCCAGTTTAGAATGAATTAATGGTCTCATTTTCTCCTACATATAGTCTGATAGTGTATGCTTCATCTTCCTCTCCTGGTCATGTTTTCTCACGGGTTTAAGATATTATCAAGAATCATCAGTATACCATTTTCAATGGAAATCCCCTTATGGTAGAGTTATCTCTCAAGATTTGGAAACTCATACCCACTCCCTAAAATGCCAAAACACCTTTTCAGCTCATGAATAATGCTTAAGGTTATTAGTTCATTTCATTTTATATCCCAGGGGTGGATAAGGATGAAGCTGAAAAGAGGATAATTGATTATGAAATGACTAGGTACCACCTTAGAGAGTTGGGTCCTAAAGGATATATTTACAACTTTGAGAAAATAACTACTAAGTTGGTTTCTCATACCAGAGCAAGTGAAGCAACTCAAGAAAAATTGGAAATTCAAGTACACATGATGACCTCATATGTTTAAACCTTTTTGGACCATGAGGATCCTCCTCTTACCCCTTATGATTCAATTACCCCCTGATAAATATTGACCCACACGTTATTAGAGAAGTTTAACATTTTGGAAAATGGGAAATATTACTGAGGCATGGATTGATTCCATCATACAAAAGGGTTGTGAAATTCTCCCTGAAGTAATCATGATATATAAATTCACTTCTTTATGAAAAAAAGGTACAAGGTGGTTTCTCCATAGTCAAGAAATAATCTAACCATTGGAATGAGATTTTACTAACCATTCAAGAGATGAGCTGTATAGAACCAAATTTGGTACTTGACAAGAATGTATTTTTGAGACCAGAAGACAAAATTTTCTTGAACTTGGATTAGGACAATCATATAGAAAATTAGAGCCCTCAGTGAGGCTATTGAATATTTTCCCATATCACCAAAACCTAGGCCAAGAGATCAAAAAAGAGGTTAATGACCATCTGAGTGAAATGAGATATCCTTTGTTGTAATATGAAGGCGTGTCACTGGATGAACTCCATGATAATTTTTGAAACATTTTGAAAGGAGAACTATCTGATCCATAGTCCTATGATGAGGAAATCATGGACACTCTAGCTTATATAAGAGGATCCATTTCTAATACATCAGAAGAGATCCTAAAATGGCTCAAGAATTACAAAATAACTCAAGGGCCATCCAATCACTGGCTTGAAAATTATCACTAACACCATTATCCCTTGTGGGAGGAAGGTTCAAAAAGTAGTATTTAGGTTCAATTTAGTGATTGTAAAGTCAAAGGATCTTCATCTTTTTGTGTTCCATCTATTGAATGATGTTTTTCCTCTTTTCTTTCTCTTTCATTCTCTCATGTAGAAATCATATTTTGCGAAAAGTAACTTAAGTGGTTTATAATTCTTCTTTGGGGAAAGCGATTTTTTCTAAAAAGTAGCTTAAGTGACTTTCCTTTCCACTTTTGTAAAAAGGAATTTTTCTTAAAATAAGGAAAAGTGACTTATTCTTGAAATTAATGTGAACAATCATGTAGGAATACAAATGGTCATATATCTTGGGTTATATATTAGAGCCTCATATTTATTGTAAATGATTGATTTAACTAAATTTGAAATTAAATTAAATCTATATTGCAAAGAAACTAATATAAACCAATAAGTATACATTATAAAATACATTAAGGTCACAAGAAAACAAGCATATATAATGTGAAACCCTAAACAAGAAGGAGAGATAAGAATAATTAAGCTATTTTTTAAGTAGACACGAATAGATTTGAGCAAGTAAAAGTGTTAAACATGCTACAGACAATGTTGTTAATGCTTACTATAAATTCTACAAATCAGAAAATGGGGCAAGATAAGGGTGCCCACAGAAGGGAAGAGGCATTTAGGAACTGGTGAATGGATCTAGGAGTTGGTGGCCATGCAAGAGATCAAGAACTAGTTTCTTTTGTGTCACAAGGGTTTTCTTGTTGATTCATGTTTGTCACTTGATATTCACTCTTTGATTGTCGAAGGTACATGTAACCTACAAAACGAAGTAGTTACTTGCACATGTCCACAAAACCACATCAAATCTAATAAAGAGGATGTAGAATATGGAGTCGGAATGACCCCAAAAGTCACTCGAAGAGTGAACTTATTAATGAGAACTGCATTACATCTCAGACCCCATGTAGCTCTTGTGTGTGTAGAAATTATTCTTTAGGTTGTCCTTCTGCAAGTTGCACAAATGATAGTGGACTAGATCTAGAATATAACAATGTATAGTATGTCGTGGATGGAATAAAATAAAATTTCCCTCCTATGTAGTGTATGTAGAAGTGATGCAACCCTGATCCCTTGTATGAATGCTAGATGGATGTATTTGAAGTACTTTAGTGCCTTTAGAATGTAATCTTAGGTTATGATAGCAATGCTTAGTGCTTGGTCCTTATTTTTGAGAAGTAACTAATTATATATATCATTCCCTTTTTTGAATTTTGTATTTGACAATTGGAAGGCCAACCCATAAGTGAAAAATATGCACAGAAGATAAAAGATACACAAAACAAGGAAGTGATGGTAAGAAAATGCTAGAAGTGCCTAGTATGGACAAGAACACATGTGCACTGATGTCCTAACTAGGATCTAGTGTCCAAGGCCATAAAATATAAAATCATTCAAGTTCTATTAGGGTTGTAGGGTGTGCAAGATCAAAGAGAAAGCAAGAAACAAATAAAAGAGGCCAAAGATAGTTGTCAACCACTAGTTTTTCTTGCTTAGGAATAAATATATACATTAGTATGATTTTGGACCTAGAAATGCACCCAAGTGCATGATTTTATGTCTACATTTGCCCCCACTTTATTTTAATGAGTGAATACTTGACAACATAAAGTATATAAGAGATATGTACTTTATGATCCTTTAGAAGAGAGTACGGCAAATAACGTGTCGAGTTGACAAGTGAACCTGTAGTGATTTCAAAGTGAAGCGTGGAGACTAGGAAAGAGAAGTGGACCTTAGGGGTGAAGTGTGTGTGTTATAGCATGCTGATGTAGTTTTTGTGAACTACTTTTTGTAAGGACAAACCTGCAAAAGAAGAGAAATAAAATAATCAAAGTTATGTATATGATAGATTAGAGAAACATGTGTATAAGTATGTAAAGAGTGTAAAAGTGTGTAAAAAGGAAAGTGTGCACTTGATATGTAAGAGAGTAAAAGATAGAAAAGTGTGTTGTTGCATGAAGCTATTGATTTGAATGATAAAGGTGAGCTTTTTGGGTGATCTCACGCCAAGAGTGAGTTTTTTGGGTAATCTCATGCCAAGTACGAGTTTTTTGGGTGATCTTATGCCAAGTACAATTTTTTTATGCCAAAGAGAAAGTGGTGGGGAGAGAGGTATAATTTTACTCTCCTTCCATGACTCTACCCAATAAGCACCACTACAGATGGTACGTACCGATTTATTCCAAATTGTTTTGATTGTAGTGAATGTAGGAGATATAATGCATTTAGTGATTAAAGACTAATGCCTATTATTGTAAAACTACTCTGTAAACTGTAGAAGGTTGTGTTATACCAAGGAAATGATTGTGTCTACCCACAAGACATTAGTGCCTAGGGGGGCACTAACACCTAAGTGATAGTGTCTCATTTTGGGCACTGGTGTTTGTACTATGTGTGAATTCCATGTCAGATTTTGGACTATTCTGTGACTTTATACCTTTGTTGTTTTTATACTGCGCTAATATGAAATGTAGCTCTGAGCTATTGTAGGGGTGATTTATTCACCCAGTGTATGCCCCTCCTTGTTTGGGGTGCATGTGACAACTATAGGAGAATGTGGCCAAAAGGAGAGGACCAGAGATTGATATGCATATCTGAATTGGAGGTACCTATAGGGGGTAGGGAATGTGCATGGTAGAGACCAAGGCACATGCAAACAAAGTGGGCTAGAAATATGTGTTAGTAGTAAAATTAGCTAGCATTCAAAAGAGGAAAATGTAACAAGAAAGTGTACTGTAAACAATATGGGCCATGAAAAGTGGGTTTCAAACATGGGACATCGCTCACAATGTCATAATATCAAACAATAAATAGGGAATAACAACCAAAAGCATTTAATGATCAAACAAGAAATATGGAATAGCCTGAAAACAATATCAAATAGTAGAAAACAATAGTGAGAAAAATGTTTTAGATAGCCATTGTTGTTTATAGTATTGTAAAGAAAATTATACACATGAAGCACACGTTATCATGTTGGAAAGATAAATAATATGTCGAAACATGTATATATTAGAAAAAATTTAAGTGCTAGTAAGAAGAAGTGGTGAATAATGTGACAATAGAACCTATGATGTAGAGAGTAAGAAAGGTAGATGCCCCTTAGGAACCCTGGTGGGAATGGTAAAAGGTACAGTGCCAAACATTATGCATCATGTAAAGAGTTGTAAGAGATTTACATTTACCTCAAAATACCAAGTGAACATACATACGTATATAGAGAAAGATGACGACATACTAAGAATCCGTTTAGAATGGAAAAGAAGTGTAACATGTAACTATAAGAAGCTAGTAAGAGTAAATATAACCAAGATATGAAAATTTTGTGTATGAGTGTGATCGTGTGGTTTGAAAAATGTGAAGATGATAGGAGAAGCATGCCCCTCTCTGGATGTGTATGAGATGAGGTTCATTTATAAGAACCCTCAATAGTGAAGAATGAATAATAGAAAAATAGTGCGTCATCAAGTAATGTGATTAGTATGTGAATAGATGCTAGAAAGATGTATCGTGAAGCAAAGAATGTGAAGTGTAGTGGATGCGAGGTTTAGTTCAGAATTAGACCCTCAACAGTCGAGTATGAACCATGGAACTAGAGTGCTTCATATGGTAATGATGCTATAATGTGTGTATGAAAGGGTGTGAAAGTGCATAGGAAAACGAGTTATGATGCACAGAGCGTGAAGTATGATAATAGGTGTTAGAGACAACTAATAGTTCTAGAAAGGGGGAAAGTGAATTTTCCCCCAAGTGTGCCAATGATAGAGATATGTGATGATGAAAGAGAGACATTGTGATGGGGATGGAGTTTGAAATGCATCATGAGAAAACATATTATTATCAAAATGAGATGTAGAAGCAAGAATAGGGCCAGGGTTGGGGTTTGAGTTGATAGGAGGATGAATTTTTAAAGGAGGTTTTCTTAGTTGGGATGGGTAACATCATTGAAGACTTTATATGAGGAGAGGATGGAGGTCATATTTTGAGAGGTGGTTGCTTAGTTTGAATTGGTAATACTTTAGAAGACTTGATAGGAGGGGATGGAGGATGGATTTTGAGAGGTGGTTGTTTAGATGACATGGGTTAGATGGGCTGCTCTTGACTTACTGAAGAATGCATAATAGTAACTATGGAATGATGCTTGTTAGACATATAGGGATTAAATTTCAGAGCCCATTGTGATTTAGCAATTGGAAATGTAGCAAAATTTTGCGAAGCAAATGAAATAAAACCCTGATGCTCAAGGTTCTTAATTCTTCATTTTAAAGCATATAAATCATTGTCGTGATGTCCATTAAGTCTATGATAATTACAAAATGGGAGACCAATGTATTTGGAAATCTGATAAGGAGGGTATCAATGAGTAGTTGACAAGTTGATTAGTTGGTTATTAAGAAGCTCAGGAAGGATATCATGTTGCTTAGTATTTTGAGAAAGCTTGAGAGGTGCTGGTAACGGTAAGACTTGGGGTTCAATTATATGAGTACATGTACAAGACATGATATTATGATGAGGTGTAGAAGAAGAAATAACATGAGATTGAGAAGATTCCTTGAGATGTGGATTTAAACTATGAGAGATGTAATTGTGGTTTCCATAGCTTGAATTTTAGCTTGAAATAAAAAATGTAAATTTAAATTGACTTGAAAATGGATTGATTGGTTGTGGTATCACTAAGGCTAGGGTCATTGGAGAGACGATAAAAAATGGAACTTACCTGTATTGCGAGGGAAATATATAGTTTATAGGGATTTTTGGAGAACCCCTTTGCAAGGTGGGTGCATTTGAAGTAAGTCATGTAAGGAGATTTGAGTATTTTTGAGAGCCATGAGAGAAGAAAAATAAGGATCCAAGGGTATGACCATGAGTAGGGTCCACCAAATGATTTAATTTTATTTGAATTAAATATAAATATTGTAGAGTCACTACTGAACCAAATGATGTATAAATTATCAAATATAAAAATTACACAAGCAAACTAAGATGTAATATTTGAAACCCTAAGTAAAGTAGAAAGTGAGAGAGGAATTAGCTAATTTACACTTGATTTGTAACCGATCTAAACTGGGAAAAGTGTTGAATAGGATATGATCACAAGTGGAGTTCACCGAATGTTTTAACTTAATTTGAAATTAATTAAATATATATTATAGAGTAACTATTATAACAAATAACATATAAATGATAAAATATAGTAATGACACAAGAAAACAAGAATATAAAATGTGAAACCCTAAACAAGAAGGAGAGATAAGAAGACTTAGATGATTTCTAAGTGGAAAGGAAGTGATCTGAGTAGGTAAAAGTGATGAAGAGACTGTAGGAAACATCATTAATGCTTGCTGTAAATTCTAGAACTCAGAAATAGGGCAGGACAGGGGCACCCATGGAAGGGCATAAGCGTCTAGTCGTTGGCGACTAGATTTGGGCACTGGTGGTCTTGAAATATCTCAGGGACTAGTGTCTTCTATGTAACAAGGGTTTTATTGTTGATGCCTAATTGTCGCTTGATATTATCTCTTTGATTGTCGAAGGTACTTGTAACCTATAAAATGAAATAGATAAATGAAAATGTCCATAAACCGCAACAACTCTAATAAAAATGATGTAGAATGTGGATTCAAATTGACCTTGATGGTTACCCAAAGAGTGAACTTACTACCAAGAATTTCACTACATCTCATACCCCATGTATTTCTTGTGTGGGTGTGTGTGTAGAAAATTCCCTAGGATGCCCTTGTACAAGTTGTACACATGATAGAGGTATAGAAATAGAATATAACAATGTATAGTATGTGTGGAAGGAATAGAATAGAATTCCCCTCTTATGCAGTGTATGTAAAAGTGATGTAACCCTTATCCCTTGTATGTATGCTAGATGTATGCCTTTGAAGTGCTTTAGTTCCTTTGGAATGCAAGCTTAGGTGATGATAGTGATGTTTAGTGCTTGGTCCTTATTTTTAAGAAGTAACTACGTATATATATATATATGATTCCATTGTTTGAATTTTGTATTTGACAACTGGAAGGCTGAACCATAAGTGAAAAATATTCCCAAAAGATAAAAGAGACCCAAAAAGAGTGAGTGAAGGTAATATAGGGTCAGGAGCACCCAATATAAATAAGAATGCCAAGGTGTTGATGTCCTAACTAGGTGCCAGTGTACAAGGCCATAGAGGATAAATCAGTCAAGTTTTAACATGACTGTAGGGTGTGAAATACTAAAGAGAAATCAAGAAACCAAGAAAAGTTTCCAAAGGTAGTTACCAACCACTAGTTTTCTTTCTTATCCTATAAATGTACCCAAGTGCGTGATTTTGTGTCAAGGATCAATTTTTTCTCCTTCTATATCATATTTTCCATTACCATCTAGTAATTTTCCTCCATTCTCCCTCTTTCACTCAGCTAGATGTATGTAAATTGTTTAAGGAAAAAAGGGATTTTTACTTGTTGATAATGGAATGAAAACCATCCTTTAAACTTTGTGTCAATCTATGTTTTTATTTCATGAATGGAAATATCACTAAGTTAGAGTTAGTGAAATTTGAGTTCATCCCACTATTACAATTCCCCTCCTCATTATCCTCCACTCACTCACCTATATTGTCCTTATCTTTCTTAGATATCATTTCATTTATGAAAAAGGCATTTCTGCACATTCCCTGGTCTATAACCAACTTGAGAGATAGTTTAGTATAAATTTTTTCCTTCTTTCAATAAATGGGATCCACCCTATCTTGAAGCAGAGGGGCTCAATACCATGAGTGTTAATGAAATCCCCATTTTATTCTTGAAAAAATATTTCATGAAGAATATTTGGTGCTAACCGTGGGGCAGATTTTGTTGTCTTACACCTTATTGATCCACAAAATTCTAAGAATTAGATATTCTAAAACTCCTAAAAATTAGAAATTCACAAACCCCAAAAGACCTCTAATGTTTACCATTAATCCTTATGGAAATGATCATTTATGTAAATGCTCCAACATTTCAGCCCGACCTTATCCTTTTTGAAGACACTCAAGAATATATCATATCATATTTAAGAAGTTGTATTTGGAACAATTGAGTGAATAACACTCACTATCATAATGTTGCAATAATCTTAGATATAGAAGAAGAACATGTTGAAGATTTAGAAAGATTACATCATATTGAAATACACTAGATTTTACAAAGGAGATATTGAATTACAAACTTATAGATAGAATATACACCCATGGTGATAGAGTCGGTGGCATCATGGACCCCACTTTAAAACCAAAACAAGTTAATCACATAATCCTTCCTATAGGATTTCAAAGGAAAGCTACTGAAATTAATTTGAAAGATTCATTTGAAGAACCTATTGTTAGCCTGGTTATACCCCCTATCTTTCCACTGCAACTAAATAATATTCCTCAGAAAATGGTTACACCAGTACCCTTGGGTCAGAACACTAACTTGTAGTCTCTATCTCCTCTCATTCACAAGATACCTAGAGGATCGAGAAAATATTTTTCAAAGTTTAGTGGAGATGGAAAACAAAACCTAAATGAACATATTGTTTCCTTCATCATGGCATGTGGCATATTGGGATTTGAACAAAAAGATGTATATGTAAAACTATTTGTTGAATCTCTACAAGATGTTGTCGTAGATTGGTTTTATCAACTACCTAGAAAATCTATCACCAATTGGAATCAAATGAAGACAAATTTTGAAGATAGAATCAAACAAATTAAATATTCTCATGATCTACTTATTTAATGTTCATATTTAAAGAAAGAACCTCTAGAAGTTATGAGGGATTTTGTAGCCAAATTCAATAAGTTGATCAACAAAATCCTTGAGAATGGTAGACCAACTATGGTTCTTCACAAATGCTCAATTACCTAAAGTTATATTTAACTTGAGAAGAGCTTAGCCAGTTACCTTAGAATATGCTGAAGACCTCATAATGGAGGTAGAAGAATATCTAATTATGTCTTTCAAGAAAAGAAGATGACCAAACACAGATAAAGGTCAAAGTTCTAGCTCTTGAACTACTGCACCACTACTACAAAAATTGGCTAATGATTTGATTTATCTAAAGTATCTCGCCCAAATTTCTCCCTATAAGGATGTACCTAGGAAGAAATTTTAAAATATAAAAGGATTGGAGGGGCCCCACACATACTTTCTATAAAATCTCCTCCTATGAAGCTCAAGAAGATGAAGAAGAAGAAATTATGGAACCTGAAGAAGAAGAAGAGAAAGAAAATGTCTTAGAGGTTGATGAGGTTAAATAAGATGACATTAGAACTATGAATGTTCTATTGGGGTTTATAATATTAAGTGGGAAAAAACTTATTATAAAATATCCAAATGACTCGAGTCGGCTTTTAAAGAGTGGATCATGACCACCCGCCTTATATTTAACAAGGTTATAATTTAGGGATTGGTTACACACTGGTTGTAACATTATATGCGAGCTATATAAGCAAGTAGATTAGTAAGTATCATGAGAAAATGTATGAGGCAGTTCGCAAATCCTTACTGAAGGTGTAAATATATGTGAAATAGTGGGAGTGCTGGGTAAAAGTATATTCTCAATAAAGATAAGTGATTTTCAGTGGGTTCTTTACCTTCCATGGTTTTCCCACTTATATCTTGTGTCAATGTGTTCATTTACTTTCTGTTCATATTATTTACATTTTGTGATATGCAATATTAAAACATATTCATCTTTGTTTAATCACTGCACATCATAATATATAATCTTCTACAATTTATTTTGTGGATCTATAATATGTTAATTATATCATCCTGTAAATTTCCTAACATGGTATCAGAGCTGGTGGTTATGCTTGTACAAAGCTAGATATGGATGTTTTCTGGTTTGCAGGAGTAAATAACTTGAAGTTTTTTTAGATATGTGAAATCCTAGCTATTTCGTTGTTGACTTCAACCTAATTAGATTAAAAACTCTAAATTTTTCCTAAAAATTATATGAATATTGGTCCATTTGTTGATTAGATCTTGCTTATACATTTTGTGTGCATAGATATGTGTTTCTATGACTTTGGTTCATTGTTCATGGTTTGTGTGACTTATTTAAAATAAGTTCTTTTATTTTTCGGGCTTATTTACTTTTTGGGGTGGACTTCAAATTTATTTAAATTTATGCTTATTTCACAGTTTTCTAAGGGAGGAACAAACTCGAAAGTTTATTTTGGATACTTTTAATTCCATAGTTCTAAATCCCCTGATATTAAAAAGACTTATTTTTTACAATTTTTATTGTTGTGAAGCTTCAACCAATAAGATAAGTCCAGGTACCATTGTTGTGTTAGATATTTTAATATATCTTTTAGTTTTTTGCGAAGCTCGAGTTAATCATCAAACTTAATCTAGCTTCGCGTTGTCAGTTTTTTTATAGATCTCTTTTGTCTTTGCAAAGTGCAAGCCAATAAGGGAATTCCATGCTCTTCACGTTGTCATAATTGTGTTAGCATGCCTTTTCACATGCTAAGTTATATCCAATAGAATTGCTCCAAGTCTCTTCATATTTTACATTTTCAGATCTTTATTAGATCCTTTTGACAATTGCGAAGTTCAAGCCAATCATTAAGCTCCATATAGCTTTATTGTGTCATATTTTGAATAGATTTTTTGTCTTTACGAAGTTTGAGCCAATCATTAAGCTCCATATAGCTTCACTGTGTCAATTTTTTTAATAGCTCTTTTTTTTCTTTGCAAAGTTTGAGCCAATCATTAAGCTCCATATAACTTTGATGCGTCTAATTTTTTAATAGATTTTTTTTATCTTTACAAAGTTCGAGCCAATCATTAAGTTCCATATAGCTTCATTGTGTCATATTTTTTAATTGATATTTGTTGTCTTTGTAAAGTTCAATCCAATCATTAAGCTCCATGTAACTTCGTCATGTCAAAATTTCAATTATTTCTTTCTGTCAGTTGTGAATCTTTAGCCAATCATAAAGATCCATGTAGCTTCACCATGTCAAAAATTTAATTGTTTCTTTTTATCAGTTGTAAAGTACAAACCAATAAGGTTGTTCCACGCTCTTCACAAATTCAGTATTTTCTTATCTTATTACTGACCGATGTGAAATTTGATTCAATAGAAAATCTCAAAGTATTTTCACATTTTGCATTGTCAGTATTTTGTTTTCTTTCTGACCCATCTGAAATATGATCCAATAGAAAATATCCAAGTCTTTTCACATTTCACATTAATCAGTTTACTTAAAACCGTGTTAGTGGTTAACTAATAAGATTAAGCCATTGTTTTTAACTTTTTAAATACTTTGTTAGACTTTATCAATTGTGAACCAATAGAACTTGTCCATGTTCTTTTACATTTTTATTTTTCCTTTGTTATAATCATGTCAGAGTGCAAAAAGTGATCCAATAAATTAACAACATGCATGCTTGGTTTTATAGTCTATTTTTTCTATTAATTTTCTTTATACTTGTTTGTTTGCACTACGAAGTGTGATATAATAGCAAAGCTACACATGTATTTTACTTTTTGTAGTGTCAAATTTTATATCTTTTGCCGTATGTTCCTTTGTTTATTTATTACGTATTTCATTTGAATTGTCAACCTTGTTGTGAACCTGATAATATATTTGTTTTGATTAAATTATGGGGAATTCACGTCCTCATGGGGGATCTCTTTTGGTTTTTTTTGGAATGCCGACATGTGTCCTATTACTTTTTTTATCTTTGACATCTATCGTATCCTACTTCGTGCGTGGGTTTAAAAATTTATTTTATACCGCTGGTTTCATTTTCCTTTGCATTGTGGGTTTTGAAATTTCTTTATACTAGGAGTTTTAATTCCTTTGTACCACATATTTCATTTTTATTTGTACTGCAGGTTTTAAATTTCTTTGTGTTGCGGATTTCAAAATTTGAAAAGTTTATAACTTTTTCTCCTCTTCTTTGCTACCTTTTACGACTTGTTTTTTGAGTTTTGTAGGATTCCTTCTTGGCTCTTAAACCTTGTTTAGATATTTATTTCATCAAATTCAAGCCATTTTATTTGAAATTTCAATTCGTTGTTCTTTGAGAAGTTTGTTTGTGTTTAATTTAAATTTGTCTACATAACTGTTTGTGTATTTAAAATAGCTGGTAATGCTGGCAATCCTAATCAAAAGTCTAATACCAAATCAAGATTTAAATCCAATCCTAAGTATAATTCTGTTAAAAAAATTCAAAACTTTAAATTCAATGGCACATGTAACAAGTATGGAAAGTTTGGTTATAAAATGTCTGATTGTCATGTGAAAACTAACAAATCTATTAAGAATACTAGAAATAGTAAATCTAATAGTAAAAAGAAAGATTAGAAGCAAAGTAAAGCAAATAATGCTAAGCATTCTATTTCCCTGTATACTACCCTCTCATCCTCAAATGACAATGGATGGATCCTAGATAATGGTTTCTCTAGGCACATGACCTGTATTTTTGGTATCCTCTCAGATCTTGTAAATTGTGAGGAAAACATATGTCTAGGAGATAATTCCATCATTAGATCTATAAGTTCTAGAGATGTTAAATTGGTAAATGGGGTGATTAGGAATGTCTTTTATGTTCCTTAGTTGAAAAATAATCTTTTTTCTTTCTCTCAAGTAACTAAAGAAAATTGTAAAGTTGTTTTACTGTAAGGTAAACATTATGTAAAATATGAACTCAGTAATATTTTTGATTCTGGTATTAAGAAAAAATGGCTTATATATTTTAGATTTGTGTCTGAATATTTATTTTCTTCCTCTTCTAGGAATGATATTTAGCTTTGGCATGAAATATTAGGTCATGTAAATTTCAGAAGTTTGTATGAAATGTCTCGCCTAAATCTAGAACTATTGTGCATTTTTTTAAATTTTTTTTCAGTATCCTTTTGTTATAATGGATGTAGACATTGAGGGGGAGATCTCTCAAAACTTGACTCAGAATAGGATTCCTGAATGGGCCAGAAATATGGTTTCAAACTATCAGTATGCTAATATAAATAGTGTCTTTCATAATCTTGGTTTCTCTAACTATTTTTTTGATAATGATTTATTTGTCAAATATGAAAAAAATCATGATATCTTTAATGCCCTATATGATTGATGATCTCTTGATTACTAGAATCTAAGTCTTATAATCAAAGAGAAGTTAAGACAAAGTTTTGAAATGACTGATTTATGAATGTTAAATTAATTTTCTAGGCATGGTTATTTGTCAAAATCACAAATCTATTGTTGCATTACAAGCTCAGTATGTTACTAACCTTCTTAAAAGGTTTAATATGATTGATTATAAACATCTCTCTAATCCTATGATAGTTTTATTTATTTAACTATCACTAGCATTGATATATCCTATATAGATGAATTTTTTTACAGATCCATGCAAGATCCTTATGTGTACAATCAATTATGGTTTGTGTTATTCCTCTTGTGATAATGCAAAATTATTTGGTTATTACGATTATGAGCATGCTGATGGTATTATGGATAGAAAATATACTTCTGGATATGTTTTCAAGTTAGGCGTAGGTGACATCACTTGGAGAAGTAAGAACCAACCAATAGTTTCTATCTCTTCTGCTGAAGTAGAGTATAAAGGTGTAATGGAAGTAGCAAAGGAAGCTATGTGGCTGAAAAGACTGTTAGATGAACTCCATATGGGCATCAAAGGAGGCAATACTATTTTATGTGATAATCAGAGTTGCATTACTCTTGTAAATAATCCAGTTCAATATTAGAGAACAAAGAATATCAAAGTTCATATGCACTTTACTTGATAGAAAGTCTTAAATGGTGATATTGATTAGAATTTTTATTCGACTAAAGATCAAGTTGCAGATATTTTCACAAAGCCACTGTATTTTGTGAAGTCTTCCAAGTTTCGTTCCCTTTTGGTCCTTTTAAAGTTTCCATTAAGGGGGTTTATGCATGAAAATTCCACCTCTTAACGGCCTTGAATGTTTCAAAATGGATACTCCTAAGACTATTTCTATGTTGTTTAAGTAAATTATCATGTATGTGAAGTTTACTTGTAATTCCCAATGAAGAATTATTTATGAGTATTCCTTGTTTTATAAAAAGATCCATAGTTTGATGTAATTCTTCATCCTTAATCACTTTATCCTGAGAATTTTTAGATGTTCCTTTGTATTTCAGTTTTTATGGAATCCTTAGAACACTGTTTTGAACCACAGAAAAATAGTGTCTCATAGGATTTTCTAAAACCTGCAATGTGGTTATAGTTGTTCGTGGATTGTATAAGTCCATGGGACACTACAATAGTGTACTGTAAAGTTAAAAAACATGTAGGACTCTACTTTAGTGCATCGTGGAACTGCAAACCTACAGAATAAGTATTTTTGGATGCTAGCCTAAATCATGAATTGATTTATGGATTGTAATTCCTTTTGTACTAAAAGGTAACTTGGCCTCAGGAACAAATGTTAACATGTTTTTTTCATGGTTCCCCACTTAACATTAAGGGGGAGTGTTGGGGTTTATAATATTAAGTGGGAAACTACTTATTATAAAACCACCAAATGACTCGGGTAAACTTTTAAAGAGTGGATCATGACCACTCACCTTGTATATAACAAGGTGATCCTTTAGGGATTGGTTACACACAAGTTGTAATATTGTATGTGAACTATATAAGGGAGAATATTTGTAAGTCTCATGAGAAAATGTATGAGGTAATTCGTAAATCCCTATTGAAGGTGTAACTGCATGTGAAATAGTGGGAGTGATAGGTAAAATTATATTCTCAATAAAGATAAGTAATGTTCAGTGGGTTTTTTACCTTCCATGGTTTTCCCACTTATATCTTGTGTCATTGTGTTCATTTAATTTCTATCCATCCTATTTACATTCTATAATATACAAATATAAAACATCTTAATCTCTATTTAATCACTGTACATCATAATCTATAATATTTGGTAGTTAATTTTGTGGATATATAATTTGTTAATTATATCATCCCGTAAATTTCCTGACATTTTCCTCATATGACGAGTATGAAGAAGTTGAGGGAGATATGAATAGTTGTTTGTGTGTACTATTTACCCACTCACAATCTAAAAAATAATCCTCTTATATTGTTGTATAAAATAAGAAGTATACAGATTCTTAAACAACAACTACAAAATACCATAATCAATCAAGGATATTTGCTTCCTCCTTCCATGGAATATACAAAAAATAACCCCAGTTCCACATCAGATGTAACAACCACTTTCTAACACCATAACTTGGGAGATTTTTTTTTTATTTCCTAAGTTAGACATATTTCATTCAATGATTTAAATGTACAAACTAACATTTAAATCCAACGTCAAATAATTGTAATTATTTAGATTAAAATCAATTAAACATGTGCATATGCATGGAACAACTAGATCTTACTCAATCCCCCATTAAGTACTCTTTCGAGTCAGTATACTTAGTATACTTGTTAGTGTCATTCTCAACATTGAATTTCAAGTGTTTGTTTAAATTTTTTACCTAGGGTTCAGTAAATCCAATCCCATCTGGCATCACACACTTAGTTAGAACTAGGTGAACGTGACAATGTACTACCATACACTTTATGAGTCATGCATTGCATGCTCTATTTATAGACTACACAAAGTATCTAAAACATGTCCCATTTATTATGTCACTTGGTTATGTTATCAAAATTGAATTAGTTAATTAAAATTAATTTAATTCCAAGTTACACAAAGGTGCAAACTTGTTCACATGTATGTTGGACATGTCTATGCCAACATAGATTGACTGTGGGATAGAAAGAGTTCACCCAACAAATTGCATCATCATGTAATCTATTTCTCCCCTGTATCTAACATAGGTTGGTACCGAGGTATTCATTCAATAAGACAACAACCTTCGCAGCTTAGCATAGCTCTAATTCTAGTAGATTACGACATATGTAATAAATAGAGCCCAAGGGACAACATGGGATACCTACTGTATGACAGTATTCAAAGAATGACATGTGTCATTCAATGAATCCTTCTCTACAACAACCATCCATATTTTTCCTTCCGTGACCCATTCATTAGAAATGTCATACTTATTTCATTATATTGGAAAAGTATTACGACATGCCAATTCCTGGTTTCAGTGATACTCTCATTGCGATAGAATTCGTACCTAAGGATCTAAAAAATTAATTTATGAATATCAATTACATGTTTAGAGTCATTCTGAATGTTCATTATATTTACTAGCTATATATTTAAATCAGCCTACTAAATTAATTCCACAGTTTATAATTGATCCATTTTAACTACTAAAGTATTAGGTCCAGAATAGTAACTAATAGGATTAATTTCCATTATCAAACAATAACCCATAATACACATAATTCATTCCTATGTAATTACAGTTACTCATACACCATTTAATATACGTAATGTATTCAATTTATAAACACAAAGGTATATCCATAATCCAATAAAACCATTAATAATCCAAATATGCATGAATCATTCTTTAAGCACATCATCTTTATTCACTTAATAATACATATTATAATTCCACATAACTTTCCAATCATGTAAACAATTAAGATAAAGAACCTTCCATCTATTTTTTGATGGAACTGAATACTCGATTTAAATAATGAAAGCATCTTATTCATTTCCTTTCCGAAACAAATATAAACAGAATAGGTTAATTTAGCCTCTAAATCAATTAAACGGTACAATGATTTTCTCTCAATTAAAAATTTACTATGCATTACAATGCATATTTAATAAATCAAATTGAATAAATAAATTCTTTTAACATCATTCTCATTGCATGCTTAAAGTACTCAATCTACAAAATGTTAGCAACAGTCAGTTCGAAAGAACTGACATGATAAGACCCATTTTCCACTTAATATTTTACCCTATTTAGTATTTACATAAATGAAATGTTGCATTAATTTTAATAAAATAAAATGACCTACTAGAACACGAATCACATTTTAAACTTTCAAGGATAATTACTTTGCATTCACATCAATGTTCACTTCTTTCAAATCTACTTATTCAAGAATAGAATTGCAAGTGATAGAAGAAGTTTCAGTTATCTTCAACCATTACTTATCCACTTACGATCGTAAGTACAATAGTTGTATTGATAGTATAAAATCTTGACATAATTATACAAGAATCAAGCAGTGTATAATCTCTCATTTAAATACTTATATGAAATGGTATTTAATTACTAAATTACACACAAGTATTTAACAATATTTAATATCTCAAAAAAATACATGTACCAAATAGTCTTTATTCATTGAATTAAATACAATTGTTTATGATGACAGTGAATACATCCACAACAGAGTAAATATATATTATAGCTTCCCTTAAGTCTATCTTCATATCATATCAGTATAATTATCATAACAATATAATAGTCCCACACTCAGTAAAGGGTTATAGTCGACACTCCCTTTTCATGATTCCAAGCCCATCAAAGATCACCAACCTATAATAGTTTGACCAATATGAATACATTGGCTTGAGATAAAAAAATATCAAAAATCATCATAGTAGAAGGTCAAAAAATTTGATGATAACAAGGTAAGTCGCATTTACCTTAAAATATACAAAGGTGCCAAGGCCCCATGAAATTTACAACTCGATGAAACCAAAACACACTTTCCTCAAAACCTCCACAAAACCCATCTATATAAAGCTGTTATGGGAGGGTCTCCCATAGTTAAGTGTTAAAGATTAAGAGCCTAGTCCAAGTTATTAGATACAATAACTTATAGGGGTGACTTGTTGTCACTCAAATAATCAAACCATTCAATTAACACCCAAACAATATCTCAAAAAGTTTTTAACACCAACTGTGACTCAAGACATCAAAATGAGCTCATGAATTCGATCAAAAATCCATATTGGAAACAAATAATAGTTGGTTCAAAACCCTAACCCATAGTAGAGACAAAATCAACTATTACAACCTACAAAATGCCTAAATAACTGAGAAATGAACTAAACTGGTCGAACGTATATGCAAATAATATTTCATGAATGAACCACAAATATTCTCAAAAACGAATCAAAGGATTCGCTACAAGGGTTTAAATAAATATAAAATGACACCCATATTTTCTAGGTTACTCATTTAACAAGTACAAGCCTCAGATACATCTAAAGATGCTCCTAACCAAACATGCATTCACCCATTGCAAAAATAGAACATGCAATAGTAATGACAAACTCTAAACTTTTCACAGATTTATTCATCACAGAAACTAAGTAGGAAGCAAAAATGATAATACCTAGAATACCCAAATCGATCTATACATATATGATTATATATCATTTGATACCCATATCTTTCTAGGTATTTCTTTTATAAATACGATCCAAAGATATATCTATATATTCTTAGAAGCCAAACAACATTCACCCTTAAAGAATAGTCCAAATGACGGTCAATAAAACACTGCATAGATTTCTTTCAACTCAGAAGCCAAATAATAATAGTAACCGATAATACAAACAAGGTAGTATTTCCTACAATACCCATTCAACAAAAATCAAACCACATACATTGCAGAGATATCATTTATTAAATAGTAAAACAAGTAAGCCATTAAAAGGAGAGTAGAGCTTATCATGCCTGGTTATGTAACCCTCTCCTTTCTCCTTTTTTATGAAGGTCTCCTTCGCAACCACAGATCAAAAATCAAATCCACAGAAAATTGAAAACCTCTAGCATTCTTCATATTATTTATCGAGATAGATATTAATGCTTTCCCAATTTTTCTCAACTTGCAGTTACAAAATACATGCAACAGTTCAAGGAATCAATAGAGAGAAAAATAATATGAATGCTATTAACATGTAGAGTTCAACATCTCCCCATAATTGTCAAAACAAAAATAAATTGAAACCAACCAACTTTTCCCCCAAAACCACCTCATGGTTTCCCCTGAGGTGGTGGAGGGAATTTTGATAACATTAATGCATGGTAGGATAATGACAGTTCCCTCCTAAACTCACGCCACCAACTTAATAATTTAAAATTTAACAGTGATTCTAACTTCACTAAACAATTACATGCCAAAATTTAACCATCACTTTAGTTAAGACCTCCAAATTTTCTTATCTCCCTCCCAATTTTCTGGTGGTGGTCATTAAATGCCCCCATCAATGTCACAGGTCAATAAAAAATAAGAAAGGAGTGGGTGCCAAGTCACTATATAAAATAGGCCATTAAAAAATTTGAAACATAAACCATAGTTTTAACATTGCTTTAGGCTCCTCAAATATTATGCCAAGCTTTATCAATGTAACCCTTAGCCTTAATACATTCAAGACCATCAACCTTAATTTGGTGTAAGGCTAGGGTCTTTTTAACATAGCTATAGAACATTAAGAATCGATTACCACAACATAGCTTAGCATTAAAACATAATGACCAAGATTTATAAATCCATTATCTATGGTGGTTTGAATTATTAATATATGCTTACTCTAAGCTCCACACACCTTTATATTAGCATGTCAATCATATAAATACCATTATTATTTAGCTTATGCATCAAGGTCAAATTTCCCAGTGTATGAAGTCCAATTTTCCCATCGAATTGAGATCATCCAACTCAGGGTAAGCAATAATAATGTAAATACATTTAAACCATGTAAAATAATAAAAAATAATGTAGGTCTACTGTAGAAACATGCCAAAAACCAACACTCTTATAAAAAAAATCATAAGACAATGGGGGGTGTTTACAATAAAGTTGCATCTTCTTCTCTGGGTAATTCCTCCACACCTACCTTAGTTAAAACTTCTAATATTATTGTATCTCATACTTCCAATCCCAAAGTGGCATCCACCTCTTCCAAAATGGCCACAACCTCTGAAATTTCCACTACCACATCATTTAATATAATTTACCATGTCAAGGGCATCCAAAGTGTAAATTTCATAATCAAATACTTACAGACTCATCCAGAACCTTGTCCAACTTTATCTACCACTAAGAGATTGATACCTACTCATCACTCACTTACATCCCAAAACCTTCTCACTATAAGTCCATCCATCTTAGGTAAGGTAGAAAATTTTTACCTTTATTTTCTCATTGGAGACAACAAATTGAACAAATGCATCATTAACTCTAATGGATCTGACAATGTCATGCCTGCTAAGGTTGTAAGCTCTTTTGGTCTTATCATGACCCCACACATACAGTATATACTTTTCCATGGATACCAGAGAGGTTCCCCTTGTTGTCTAGATCAAGGATGCCCAAGTTTCCTTTTCTAACTAATTTTCCAGATAAGAGAGTAAATATAATCATACTAGTCATAGACATGTCTAGTTCTTATGAAATATTACTAAGCAGAAGCTTCTATCAGGACATGGGAATTGAATTATAGATGGATTTTTCATATGCTACTATTCCTATCAAAGGTAAAATGAATAATATTATTACTAATATTAAGATGAAGTACACGGTTCAAAAGTCACATGACCCATGAGATGATATTCTGTAACAAGACATAGACATGGGAAACTACTTTCTCACCACAAAAAGGATGAAGAGTTTTACTACCATATTGGATGGTAGAATATAATGAAATATGGACTCTAGAGTTTGATGGAATTTTCTCTACTTCCATATTAGGTGGATGAGTAGTGATCACTTCTCCTATGATTAAAGTAATTCCTCTCTCATGTAAGATGCAATTTTAAAACACAAACAATACTACAAAATATGAAGCCTTATTGTCAGGGATGAAAGATGCCAAATAAATGGGGATTAAGAAGTTTTTATGGCAAGGTGATGCTAAGCTTATTGTTTAAACAAGTAAAAAACCAATTTCAAGTGAATAACACAAGGTTTAGGCATTATAGAAACATGGTATGGAATTATATGGAATCCTTTGAGGCATTTGTAATTCACAAAGTCCTACATGAAAAAAATGAGAACGTAAACTTCTTAGTAGTATTCGAATATTTTATCATCCCCCCACCCATATTTTAGGGAATAAAAAAATATTTGGTCTAAATTGTTTTCATCCCAATTATTCCAGATAACACTGAAAGCTATAAATTCTTCAACAATGACAAGAACATTTTATCTTTCTAGGAGTAGAAAAGAAAAATTTAGCAACCTTTATTATGAGGGAAGTGATGCTTTATAAACAAAATATACTCCAATTAATAGAAAAGGTTAAATTAAAGTAATGGATGTAGATGGTGTCATCAGGCTAAAAGGTAATAAGATCCCTAATGGTCTTGTATCTCTTAAAGACATTTTAAAAAAGAATTGACATGTTTGTGAAAGATAATGCTAAGAATGTCCTCTCAACTTCATAGAGTATGAAAATATAAATATTGGAATAATGGAATAGCCGAGGCTAGTTAATGTTGGCAAGTGTTGTTCTCAGGAATAACATAGAGGATTTGTTTCACTCCTACAGAAATAATCAAATGTGTTATCCTATTCATACAAAGAGGTGAAGTCCTTCGGGCCCAAGGAAATACAACATTCCACTCCCCTCAAGTATGTGTGGAACATTTCTAGAAAAAGGCATTACAATCCCAAACTAACTAGAACTATAAAAGGAGGAAGTACACAAAATGTTAAATGCTCGCATCATTTTTCCTATTCATCACTCCACTTGGGTAGAAAAAATTGTCTTGATTTGCAAATAGAGTGGTGAAATAAGGATTTGTGTTGATTTCAAGAATTTGAATAAGGATTCTCTAAAAGATAAATACCCTCTACCAATCATGGACTAACTCCTATAAGTTGTTACTAGTTCAAAACTGCTTTCTATGCTCGATGGATTTTTCGGGGTACAATCAAATTGAGGTTAGCACTAGAAGATCAATACAATACTACATTCACTACTCCATGGGGAATGTTCATGTACAAGATTATTCCATTTTTTCTCATCAATGTAGTGTATACTTTTCAAATATCTATGCCCCGATGAAGGAGGTTGAGGGAGTGAGCATAATAAAACACTTGATTTCCCATATGTATTATATATTAGCACTAAGGGCCTCTAATCTTTATAGATGGACTCACCCAATGATGGCATCTCTCTATCTGGAGGGTGAGGGGTGAGTGCATTGAACCACTAAATTTCCCATATCTATATAGATAGGGCCAATGAGGGCCCTCAATATCTATATCTACACTCACCCGAACCTATGTAGAATAGAGATCTAAAGGGTGATGGGTGATTGTATTGGAGATGAGTGAATCAACTTGATTGAGAGATCAATTGATGGCATTTAATCTCTATATCTACACTCACTCACCCCCTTAAAATAATTAATCTGGAGGGTAATGAGTGAGTGTAGCTAAGAAAAGTGAACTACTTGTTTGAGAGATCAATTGAGGGTTGCCAATTAACTATATCTAAACTCACCCGCCCTGTCAAAGATATTGAAAAAAATGCATAGTAATATACCTTGATAATCTAAAATTGTATTCAAATAAATGAGGTGAGCATTTGTAACATATTGAATATACTCTCATCAGGTGTAGGGCACATGTATCTCCTTGAACCCCAAAAATTCAGTCTTTGGAGTGACAAAAGGGAAACTCCATGGACACATGAATAAAGAAGGAACCAAGATTGATCCTGAATGGGTACAAGAAATTCAAAATCTATCTTACCTACAAGAAATACACGGGTTCATAATTTATTTGGTAAAGTTAACTTTCTTCAATGTCTTGTTTCTAGATTCACAAAATTGACCAAACATATCACCAATATGATGAAGCATTAGGGGAACTTTGGTTGGAACAAGGAAGGTAAACTTTCTTTCAAAAAAATTAAGAAGGCCATTTCGCATGCTCCCACAATAGTATGCCCAAATAATGATAAATATTTCATCATCTAATGTTACACATCTGATCACACTCTGGCATCTATTATAATCCAAAAGTGTGAAGGAGTTTAATACTATATTACTTTAATGAAATTTCCATTGAAAAATCATGAGCTAAAATACACAACTTTGGAGATACATGCATTTGCAATTATCAAAGCCCTTAATTTTTTTTAGGTTTTATATCTTGAATTCACATACAATAGTATTTGTTCCTGATACAATAGTTAAGTCAGTTCTTACTTAGCAAGAATTTAGATCTAAACGAGGTAATTAGATTGTTAAGGTTCACGAGAATGATCTCGAGATCCACCCAATAAATATTGTAAGAGGGAAGGGATTATGAAAAATTATTACTGAAGACATTGCAAATCCAAGTGAAGAAATATAGTCAAATTCAAGAAATGTTAGATCAGATGAAGAGTTTCCCATAATACCCTTTGTAACTACGACTTTTGAATGTTATGTGACAATTTTTTATTTCTTGACATATGGTGACTACTCACACCATCTGAATGGAAAAAAAAAGAAGCCTTAATCTACAAGAAATATTTTTTGTTTTCCTGGAACCAAATATTATACAAGAGAGGATTAAATGATTCTTTTTTATGGTGTGTTTAAAAAGAGAAATAAGAAAATTTACTCAAAGCATATCACGACCAATCCTGCAAAGGAAAATTTTAAGCCTTGGTCACAGTGCCCACTTCCCTTTGATACCTTTTTGATACTGATCTTGATACTGTTGATTATATTATGGACATTATTATGGTTTTGATTTAGTATGATGTTAGATGTTAGACCATGGATTATTGTTGATCTTGATTTAGTTATGATGCATGATGATTATTAGAGACACTTCATATGTGGATGATGATATACTATTTGACATGGATATATTGTGAATGTTGTTCGGGCATGTGATTTTTGGATATTGTGAGTAGACTTGGAAAATGGACATTATATGATGATGATATAGTTGTGGATATAA
This sequence comes from Taxus chinensis, assembly GCA_019776745.2. NCBI lineage: Eukaryota > Viridiplantae > Streptophyta > Pinopsida > Cupressales > Taxaceae > Taxus > Taxus chinensis. The sequence continues at coordinate 567,516,195 of CM034151.1, read as the reverse complement.
ATTGTAAGAGATATTGTTGATTTCTTTGATGTTGTTGTGATTCATGTGTATAGATGATTTTGTGATTATATTTATATCATGTTGGATGTTCCGATATGGCCATGAGGCCGAAGGAGGTATTTGTGTTTTATAGGTTAAAATATCACAACAAACATCGGGGGATTGGAGACCAACCACATTGAATTCTAGATGAATTCAACAAGGTCACCATGGCAACTTGTTTTGTTTGTGTTTGTGTTTGATTATTGTTAGGGATTCCCATGGGGGGATCACCTTTAAATGTGACCATTGGGTTTTGTGTATTTGTTCATGTGGTTCCTTTTTATTATTGTTTGCATGTATTTTATTAGTGATGTGTCCCTTTCTTTTATTTAATTAAATTGTGGTAGATTAATGTGAGAAAACATATGGTTAAAAGTTAATTAATTAAATTGGGACATAAGAAAGTAATTATAAAAGTTGTTGGCTTTTGTATTAAATGTGGTAAGTGATGTGTAAGTATGTGTAAGAGTTGTGTAAGTCAGATTTTGGAGTATGAAACACTCCACCTCTTTGGAAATTCGAATTTGTCCTTGGAAGTTGTTTTTGGAGGCTTGTGGGACAAGTAAAACTTGTCCCATACCTCTTAATTTTATTTACCAACCATACCTATGGTTGGAGGGTTAAATTTAGACTTTTATAATGCATTTTTAGAAGACAAATTGTAAGTTCTAATTGCACTCTTCTTACATTTTATTAAATTCAGTCCTTTGGGGTGTGGGCTTTTTGGAGTGTGTAAGTTTATTTGTCATATTTTCACCCACCTCTTTATTGTGCTTTGGAGAATGAGATTTGACTTTTGTGTTGGGGTTGAGGATGTGTGATGTGGCATCCTACATGGATCCACCTCATCCTCTCCTCTTCCCTCTTCTATAAAATTTGAACTCTTTGCTTTTGTTTTGGGTTGTTGAAACATTTTTCATGCTTCCTTGGGGTAAATTTTCTTGTGATTGGAGCTCTTGCTTTTGGAAGGAGATTGGAGAACTTTTCATGCTTGTTGGTTGCTGATTTTGGGACTGTGTTTTTGACATTGAAAGCTTGTTGTGTTGGAACAAATTCTACCATGGAGAGGTAGGAGCTTAGCTCTTCATTTATGCTTTTATTTCTTTTGTGTTTGTGTGAATGGTGAATGTTTTGTGTGTTTATTGGTTGTTTGGGTAGAATACCATAGGAATGGTGTAGGAGAAGGATATGGGGAATCATGTGGGGGGGCATAAGGGAATGCTAGTGGCATCATAATTCTTGTGGAGGGAGTTTGGGATTGGGATCCACCATGGAAAATAAATAGCTTGCATTTCTTACTTTTGGGGGGCATAAGTGGGGGGCATAAGGAGGGATTGTGGGGGGGGGGGATAAGGATATGTGTGATGAATTATATTGGTGGTTTGTTACAGGTGGATGCCCAATTCCCATTGGGAGGCATAAGTAGCTTCCCCCATAGCTCTTGCTCCTTTGGCTTGCATGATGAAGCCTGAGTTCTGTTTTAATGTTTCAATGCAGTTGTAAACTGCTATTTTGTTTGGACTGTGTTTTCAATTTTGAAATGTGCATGTTGAAAGATTGCTTGTGATGTGGAAGCATGTTGTTGCCATGAGTTGAAATACATTTCCTATTACATTGTGGTTGGGGCTCGGGGGCCAATGAGGAAGGATGGCTTCTCCTCTTCATTGGATGTCTTGGTTGGGTGGAGAGCGTTGCCTTTCCCCTGCCTTTGTTGTGATCAAAATTGAAAATGGAGGATCTTCATGTTGTTGTTCTAGAGAAAAGGAAAATATAGTTTGATAGTCCCTTATGAGAATTATTTTGTAACCTTTCCCACTTTGAAGTGGATGAAATTGTAAATATTTTGGAAATGGAAAGATGTTGTATGGATTATGAAATTTGTAAAGTGAAATGAAAAGAGACAGACTCTGTTTTTGCTTTGAAAGAATGTGAAAGAAAATGTAATATTTTGCTATGTAATTAATAAATGATTTTGGAAGGAATAAAAGAAAGAAGTTGTAAAATTGCCTTTGGAAATCAATGAATGAATGAAATGTTTTTCCCAAATTGCATTGTTAAATTGAAACTGATTATATCAATGTTTTAGAATCTCTGTTTGAAAGGAAGAAATGTCTATGAGAAAAAATATAGTATTTTGTCTCTTTTGGAAATGTGTAAAATTGGAATCAGAATTTCATTTTGGCTTTATAACAGTTTGATTTGAATCCACTAAATGTATTAGACTAGAGGATAGAATGAACTTTCATATTTGGAAGATGAACAAAATGATATCCAGATCCTTTAGAAAATTGATCTTTGATTTAAATTTAAAACTAGCAAATACTTCTCTAAAATGTTTAGTTCGAACCTGCAAACAATAATCAACATTGAAACATCAAAATTTAGCATGCTATGATATCAATGAACTCAATTTGACAAAAAAACACTTAAGGAAATAATTTAAACATTGCAAAATTGGGCCCAAACCTTTCACAGTATTTTTCTGTCAAATGTTGGAAAATTCAAATTGGAAATCAATTGAGCAAAATTTCCTTTCAATACATCCTAAAATCCTTCTCAGAATAATTCTCCATGTCTGTTTGGCATGTTGAGTGAAGGAGGAGATCAAATTGAACAAAATTTTATAAGTTAAAATTTACCAGTTTACTTTTAAAAATCCTACAGAACATTTTCATGAAATTGACCCCTTAAACTTTATCAAAATCTAAAATTAATGATTCTTGTGCAAATAGGGCATCGATATCTTTCCAGAAAGTCCTCGTTTTCCCAAAACTGAGCTTTCTATCAAAAGTTATGGCCTTCTGAATTTTTCTTCACTGGCATTAAAATTTTGGGAAAAATTTCCTTGGCGGGCCCGCGGCCCGAATTTTTCCCTTGGGACTTAATAAAAATTTTGGGAAATTTTTTAACATTTTTCCCACCACCCCGCCTTGGCCCCGCAACCAATCAGAGGCTGCCACGTGGCCTCATGAGGCATCGGTGGAGGCACGACACAATTTTCTTCCTTGGAACCTTTTTTAAAAAATTTTTGGAAAATTTTCTTAATTTCCTCCACCAGTCCCGCAATCCCGCATCCAATCGGGTACTGCCACGTGGCACGGTGGAGGGGGCGGAACTCTTGAAACTTTATCCTTTTTGAGAAAAAAAATTTTTGGAAAAATTTTGCAATTTACCTCCATGGCCCCGCACTCCCGCCCTTGCCTTGGAAATCCATTCCATGGACGTGTGGGGCCCACGTGCAACTTATCCCTTTTCTCTCCCCTTTGGCAAAATTCCCCAAACATCTCTACCACCCCGCCCTTCCCTCATTTTTTCCCCTGCTTTGGCTTGGAGCTCAACACGTGTCCCTTGTGACCTCAGTGGAAGCATGGGTGAAAAATTGGATTTTCCCCCCCACACAGGAAAAATTTCCAAAGTCTTCCCGCGACCCACCAACCGCCCTTTTGGGCAATTTTTCATCCTTGGGCCTCGACAAGCCCGCTCTTGGGGAAAATTTTCACCCCAAGGCCCACCGGCCCATAACTTGAGTTTTATGAGGAGTTAGGAGGACTTCATTTATATCATTGGAAAGGTGAGAAAATTTCCTATCCAATGGGAATGATTTAGGGAAATTTTGAATGTGTTAAGTGTGAGAAAAATCAAGTTGAAACTCTAAGCCTGTTAGAGAGTGGGTATGGTGATAATTTACCCTCTGAACCTAATTGAAACTTCTAACCCTAAATTTTGGACCTTGTGACCTCTATAATTATTAATAAAAGAAAAGTATGTTCTAGTGAATAGAATTGTTCTAGAACTTGTTAGTGACAGTTGTTGTCTTGCAACCTGGTTAGTAGACTCTTTTAAACAAAAAAAATTATTCCATAATTTTCCTAACTAATCCTAGGTTGTTTCTTAGGTCTCAAGTGGGTTGTTTTAGTGGGCATCACACTTGGTATCAGAGCAGTGGTTCAAAATCTTGGACCATTGGGCACACTAGAAAACTTGGGACATGAAACTTAAACCTAGCACACTTTTAAATCTAGAAAACAACTTAGTTTAGAAATTGCACATATTTTAGTAAACATGGAAATTGAATAAAACTTAGAAAAATGAACTAACTCTCATTTTGGTCTGTGCAGGAGGTACAGATGGGACGAGGGGAATTTTCACATAGACCCAGACTTACCACCACCAGATCAGGGTGTAGCAGCCATCCTACCCCATATTTTGTAGACTCTTCAGGATGTTAATGCCACTCTATGCGTGAAGGATTAGGAGGAGGACATGCAGCCAGACATGATAGAGCCCCTTCCATTGAGGGTCAGGTATCTCCTCGACCCAGCGAGGAGCATGGAGGAGAGAAATCCCATGCAGAGTCAGCCAGGGTAGAGTCACCATAGAGGGGATAGGGTGACCGAGTTTCAGAGCATAGAGAGAGGTCTCAGAGCCCTAGGCTTAGGGATGAGCATGCAGAGAGACCTAGAGGCCATCAGACCACAACTGCAGATCACATCAGGGAGATCCTGAAGCTTTGACCCTCACATTATTCTGGTGACACAGGTGGATTTCAGGAAGAGGCTGGCTAGTGAGCTTGAGTAGTTGCTTCAAGATTTGTCCTTGTTCTAGCAACACGAAAGCTCGTGTTGCAATCCATCTACTGAGGGATGGAGTAGGAGTATGGTGGAGGACAGAGGAGTAGAAACTCCATGTTGATTCTGAGACAATGACCTGGGAGCTATTTGAGGAGAGATTCTAGAGTAGATATTTGTCATGGAGGTTCATACAATAACAGATAGATGAGTTTCATGACCTCTGATAGGCATCTCTTTCAGTAGAAGAGTATGAGAGTAGATTTCTGGATCTACTCCAGTATGTTGAGTACATGCAGGATGAGTAGGTACGGATTCACAAGGTTCATTCAGGGCCTGAATCTAGACATTGGAGGTGTAGTGTGGATCCATTGTCCACAGACATTAGCTGAGGCCATCAAGAAGGCCTATATAGCAGAGGAGACTCGGGGAAAGACCCAGCAGGCTAGAGACCGAGTCTGGAGCCACATACAGTAGATGCAGGACAGTAGATTGAGGGGGTCAGTACCCCTTCCTCATGGTGGACAGGTTCAGCATAGTCATCATTTAGACCACAACAGTAGCAGTAGTAGTAGTCCCACCCACCTCATAGACCTCCATAGAGAGTTGATGCACAGAGAGGTCAGAGTATGGGGCCTCCTCCTAGGGGTCCCATCAGGACATAGGGTGGACCTAGAGCTCAGTCAGTGGGAGCTCGCTAGTAGAGACCTCAACAGACCACAGCTGGATCATCAGGATCCATGCCACAACTTCCAAGGCACCTACTAGAGGTGCTACTCATTGGGGAGGATCAGGAGGATGTTTTGGTTGTGGTGTTACTGGACATTTTTGGAGAGACTACCCACAGAACCCTAATAACAAGGGTAAGACACAGATCTCAGAGCCGACTGTTGGTGACATGGGACATAGCCATAGGATTTATGCAGTGGTTGAGAACTGTCAGGTAGAGCATCAGAGTACAGTCATTGAGACTACAGGTAGCATTGGGGGTATTCCTACCTCTATATTGTTTGATTCTGGTTCTTCTGATTCTTTCATTGCACCATCTTTAGTAGAGTGATGCAGGCTGGTGGTAGTTAGGTAGGGTCATAGTTGGGATGTTGAGATGGCTTTTGGAGCCAAGATCTCTGTAGACTCCTTAGTTAAGGAGTGTGTAGTGGATTTGGGACCTTTCACCACTACCTCAGATCTCTGTATCCTTCCTTTGGGCTCGTATGGAGTCATTTTGGGTATGGATTGGTTATCTACACACAGGGCCAGGATGGATTGTTACCACAAGACTATATCTTATGCAGATGATTTGGGAGTGGAGTCAGTGATTTCAGGGGTCAGGAGACCCATTTCTATTCACACCATCTCCACTATGCATCTTAAGTGATGTGTGCGATGGGGTTGTCAGATGTATGTTGTTACAGTCAGTGACAGATCAGAGGATGGGTCTAGTGGACCATCACTAGATGATCACCCCATTTTGAGAGAGTTTGCAGATGTCTTTCTAGGGGAGCTATTAGGGTTACCACCCCCACGTGAGATTGATTTTCATATAGATCTAGTTCCTGGAGTAGAGCCTATCTCACGAGAACCTTATCGGATGACCACCCCAGAGCTCTGTGAGCTCAAGTTGTAGCTTGAGGGCCTTTTGGAGAAAGGCCTTATCCATCCTAGTGTATCCCCTTGGGGTGCACTAGTGATCTTTGTGAAGAAGAAGGATGGATCCTTGTGGTTGTGTATTGATTACCGCCAGCTGAACAAGGTAACGATCAAGAATCATTATCCCCTTCCACACATTGATGATTTGTTTGATCAGATGAAGGGAGCCACAATTTTCTCTAAGATTGATCTTAAGTCAGGCTACCATCAGCTGAGGATTTTGGAGGTGGACATTCATAAGACCGACCTTTGTACGAGATATGGGCACTATGAGTTCATAGTGGTGCCTTTTGGTTTGACTAATGCCCCCACAGTATTTATGAGTTTGATGAATGGGGTATTCAGGACCTTCTTAGATTGCTTTGTGCTCATCTTCCTTGATGACATTTTGATTTACTCACATACACGTGAGGAGCATGAGGGGCACCTTCACCAGGTTCTTCAGTGTCTTCAGGAGTAGCAGCTTTATGGGAACTTGGAGAAGTGTGCATTATTTCAGACAGAGGTGCAGTATTTGGGTCATATCATTTCTGGGGAAGGTATCACAGTCAATCCTTCCAAGATTAGAGCCATTATGGATTGGCCAACACCCACTACTGTGACTGAGGTGTGCAGCTTCATGGGATTAGCAGGTTACTACCAGAGATTTGTTTAGGACTTCTCTTGGATTGCACACCCTATCACTTCCCTTCAGAGGAAAGGGAAGAAGTTTGTTTGGTCAGAAAGATGTGAGTAAGCCTTCAGGACACTGAAGGAATGTCTCACTACAACACCTATTCTTGCAGTGCCAGATCCACAGGGTGAGTTTTTCATTTACACAGATGCTTCCTTAGCAGGGCTTGGAGGTGTGTTGATGCAGGAGGGAAGAGTAGTGGCTTTTGAGTCTCACAAACTCAAGGATTACAAGCTTAATTATCTGACTCATGATCTTGAGCTTGTGGTAGTTGTGCATGCTTTAGTTTGATGGAGGCACTTTCTTCTTGGTAGGAGATTCACACTTAGGACAGATCACTTGAGTCTTCACCACCTCTTCACGTAGCCCAATCTCAATGCTCGTCAGCGGCATTGGATGGAGTTGCTTTATGAGTATGATATGGAGATAGAGCATGTGAAGGGGAAGGAGAATGTGGTAGCAGATGCTCTCAGTAGATGGAGACATGTGGCTATGGCCACCTCAGTGAGCACATAATTTGTGGAGTAGGATTCTTCAGCAGCTTCCTCTTGACAGCTTCTACATTGTAGTTCGAGCAGAGATCGAGTCTCAGAGACCCCTCGAGGGGAAGTTTGATGGTTTTTCCTTAGAGGTAGATGGTATTCTTAGGCATAGAGGCCAGATTTATGTTCCTAGAGATGGAGGCTTGAGGCAGGACATCTTGGTAGAGGCACATTATGCACCCTATTCAGCCCATCCCGGGGTGAAGAAGATGCACGCCACCTTGAGATAGTTGTATCATTAGAGAGGACTTTGTAGAGACGTGGCCCAGTTTGTGTCATGATGTTTAGAGTGCCAGAGAGTTAAGGCTGAGCATCAACATCCAGCTGGCCTTCTTTTTCCTCATGCTATACCGGAATGGAAGTGGGACACCATTTCCATGGATTTCATTATTGGGCTACCGATGTCGAGATATCACCACGATGCCATTATGGTCACAGTTGATAAATTGACAAAAGTGGCTCACTTTTCTCTAGTGAAGACCACTTATACAGCTAGAGTAGTGGCACAGGGTATATTTGGATGAGATTTTCAGGTTGCACAGGATTCCACGGAAGATCATTTGTGACCGTGATCCTTTGTACACTTCCCATTTTTGGACTACCATGCAGTATGCCCTCGGGATGAGAATCAACTTCAGCACAACATATCACCCCAAGACAGATGGACAGACTGAGTGGGTGAATCAAATTTTAGAGGACATGCTCAGGATGTATGTGATGGATCAATAGTCTAAATGGGAGGAGTACCTGTACTTAGTGGAGTTTTCCTACAATAATAGTTTTCAGAGTTCTATAGGCATGGCTCCTTTTTAGGATTTGTATGGTAGAGAGTGCAGGACACCTCTTAGCTAGGACATGCTAGAGGACAAGGTTTCTCTTGGACCAGCTCTTCTACAAGACATGGAGTAGTAGGTGGTGTTGATCAGGTAGAGATTGTAGGAGGCACAAGATAGGTAGAAGAAGTATGTAGATCAGCATAGGATCGACCATAGTTTTGATGTGGGCATGAAGGTGTTCCTTCATGTCAAGCCACACAAGAGCCCTATCCATTATGGAAAAGGTTCTAAGTTAGCTCCTAGATTCATGGGTCCTTTTGAGATCTTGGAGTGTATTGGCCCTTTGGCCTACCATCTAGCATTGCCACCTAGCTTGTCTCGCATACATGATGTGTTTCATGTTTCAGTTCTTAGGAGATATATTGTAGATCCTTCTCATGTGTTAGATTGGACATCATTGTAGGTGCAGGATCAGGGTAAGGTGATGGTGGAGCCCATTCGCATCCTAGATCGCAAGACCCTGGGCCTTCGAAGGTAGAGAGGTTGATCAGGTTCGGGTGTAGTGGGACAGATATGATGAGACTACAGCTACATGGGAGGATGCTACCTTATTACGAGTTTAGTTTCCACATTTGTTCCAGTGACTTCCAAGAGGAAGTCGAGTCTAAGGGGAGGGGGATGTAGTGCCCACTTCCCTTTGACACCTTTTTGATACTAATCTTGATACTATTGATTACATTATGGACATTATTATGGTTTTGATTTAGTATGATGTTAGATGTTGGACCATGGATTATTGTTGATCTTGATTTGGTTATGATGCATGATGATTATTAGAGACACTTCATATGTGGATGATGATATACTATTTGACATGGATATATTATGAATGTTGTTCGGACATGTGATTTTGGATATTGTGAGTAGACCTAGAAAATGGACATTATATGATGATGATATAGTTGTTGATATAAATTGTAAGTGATATTGTTGATTTCCTTGATGTTGTTGTGATTCATATGTATAGATGATTTTGTGATTATATTTATATCATGTTGGATGTTCTGATATGGCCACAAGGCCGAAGGAGGTATTTGTGTTTTTTAGGTTAAAATATCACAACAAACATCGGGGGATTGGAGACCAACCACATTGGAATTCTAGATGAATTCAACAAGGTCACCATGGCAACTTGTTTTGTTGTGTGTGTGTTTGATTATTGTTAGGGATTCCCATGGGGGGATCACCTTTAAATGTGACCATGGGTTTTGTGTATTTTATTCATGTGGTTCCTTTTTATTATTGTTTGTATGTATTTATTAGTGATGTGTCCCTTTCTTTTATTTAATTAAATTGTGGTAGATTAATGTGAGAAAACATATGGTTAAAAGTTAATTAATTAAATTGGGACATAAGAAAGTAATTATAGAAGTTGTTGGCTTTTGTATTAAATATGTAAGTGATGTGTAAGTATGTGTAAGAGTTGTGTAAGTCAGATTTTGGAGTATGAAACACTCCACCTCCTTGGAAATTCGAATTTGTCCTTGGAGGTTGTTTTTGGAGGCTTGTGGGACAAGTAAAACTTGTCCCATACCTCTTAATTTTATTTACCAACCATACCTATGGTTGGAGGGTTAAATTTAGACTTTTTAATGCATTTTTATTAATCATGTTACATAAGTTTTAATTGCACTCTTCTTACATTTTATTAAATTCAGTCCTTTGGGGTGTGGGATTTTTGGAGTGTGTAAGTTTATTTGTCATATTTTCACCCACCTCTTTATTGTGCTTTGGAGAATGAAATTTAACTTTGTGTTGGAGTTGAGGATGTGTGATGTGGCATCCTACATGGATCCACCTCATCCTCTCCTCTTCCCTCTTCTATAAAATTTGAACTCTTTGCTTTGTTTTGGGTTGTTGAAACATTTTGCATGCTTCCTTGGGGTGAATTTTCTTGTGATTGGAGCTCTTTCTTTTGGAAGGAGATTGGAGAACTTTGTCATGCTTGTTGGTTGCTGATTTTGGGACTGTGTTTTTGACATTGAAAGCTTGTTGTGTTGGAAAGAAATTCTACCATGGAGAGGTAGGAGCTTAGCTCTTCATTTATGCTTTTATTTCTTTTGTGTTTGTGTGAATGGTGAATGTTTTGTGTGTTTATTGGCTGTTTGGGTAGACTGCCATAGGAATGGTGTAGGAGAAGGCTATGGGGAATCCATGTGGGGGGGCATAAGGGAATGCTAGTGGCATTAGAATTCTTGTGGAGGGAGTTTGGGATTGGGATCCACCATGGAAAAGAAATAACTTGCATTTCTTACTTTGTGGGGGGCATAAGGAAATCTGTGGGGGGCATAAGGAGAGATTGTGGGGGGCATAAGGATATGTGTGATGAATTATATTGGTGGTTTGTTACAGGTGGATATGCCAATTCCCATTGGGAGGCATAAGTAGCTTCCCCCATAGCTCTTGCTCCTTTGGCTTGCATGATGAAGCCTGAGTTTTTTTAATGTTTCAATGTAGTTGTAAACTGCTGTTTTGCTTTGGACTATGTTTTTAATTTTGAAATGTGCATGTTGAAAGATTGTTGTGATGTGGAAGCCTGTTGTTTCCATGAGTTGAAATACATTTCCTATTGCATTGTGGTTGGGGCTCGGGGGCCAATGAAGAAGGATGAATTCTCCTCTTCATTGGATGTCTTGGTTGGGTGGAGAGCGTTGCCTTTCCCCTGCCTTTGTTGTGATCAAAATTGAAAATGGAGGATCTTCATGTTGCTATTCTGGAGCAAAGGAAAATATAGTTTGACAGTCCCTTATGAGAATTCTTTTGTAACCTTTCCCACTTTGAAGTGGATGAAATTGTAAATGTTTTGGAAATGGAAAGATGTTGTATTTGGTTATGAAATTTGTAAAGTGAAATGAAAAGAGATAGACTCTATTTTTAATTTGAAAGAATATGAAAGAAAATGTAATATTCTGCTATGTAATTAATAAATGATTTTGAAAGGAATAAAAGAAAGAAGTTGTAAAATTGCCTTTGGAAATTAATGAATGAATGAAATGTTTTTCCCAAATTGCATTGTTAAATTGAAACTAATTATATCAATGTTTTGGAATCTCTATTTGAAAGGAAGAAATGTCTGTGAGAAAAATATAGTATTTTGTCTCTTTTGGAAATGTGTAAAATTGGAATCAGAATTGCATTTTGGGTTTAGAATGGTTTTTTTGAATGCACTAAATGTATTAGACTAGATGAGAAATGAACTTTCATATTTGGAAGATGAAATAAAATGATATCCAGATCCTTTAGAAAATTGATCTCTGTTGTAAATTTTAAAACTGGCAAATAATTCTTTAAAATGCACAGTTCAAACCTGCAAACAATAATCAACATTGAAACATCAAAATTTAGCATGCTATGATATCAATGAACTCAATTTGACAAAAAACACTTAAGGAAATAATTTAAAACATTGCAAAATCGGGCCCAAACCTTTCACAGTCTTTTTCTGTCAAATGTTGGAAAATTTGAATTGGAAATCAATTGAGCAAAATTACCTTTGAATACATCCTAAAATCCTTCTCAGAATAATTCTCCATGTCTGTTTGGCATGTTGAGTGAAGGAGGAGATCAAATTGAACAAAATTTATAAGTTAAAATTTACCAGTTTACTTTTAAAAATCCTTTAGAACATTTTCATGAAATTGACCCCTTAAACTTTATCAAAATCTAAAATTAATGATTCTTGTGCAAAGAGGGCATTGAGAGATTTCCAGAAAGTCCTCTTTTTCCCAAAACTTGAGCTTTCTATCAAAAGTTATGGCCTTCTGAAGTTTTCTTCACTGGCATTAAAATTTTGGGAAAAATTTTCCCTGGCAGGCCCGCGGCCCGAATTTTTCCCTTGGGACTTAATAAAAAAAATTTTGGGAAATTTTTTAACATTTTCCCCTGCCCCACCAGCCTGTAGCCAATCAGAGGCTACCACATGGCCTCACGAGGTATCAGCAGTGGCGTGACACAATTTTATTCTTTGGAACCTTTTTAAATTTTTTGGAATTTTTTCTTAATTTCCTCCCCCAGCCCACAATCCTGCATCCAATCAGGTACTGCCATGTGGCTCGGTGGAGGGGCAGAACTCTTGAAACTTTATCCCTTTTGAGAAAATTTTGTTTTTGGAAAATTTTTTCAATTTCCTCCATGGCCCCGCACTCCCGCCCTTGCCTTGGAAATATCATCTCTGCAGATGCGCGGGCCGCACATGTAACTTACCCCTTTTCTCCCCCTTTGGTGAAATTTCCCAAACACTCTGCCGCCCCGCCCTTCCCTCTTTTTTTTTTCCCTCTTTGGCTTAGAGCTCAACACATGTCCCTAGAGGTTTCATGGGGGTATGAACACAAATTGGATTCCCCCCCCCTCCCCCCCTGTGCAGGGCAATTTTTCATCCCTGGGCCCACCAACTCGCCCCTTTTGGGGAAAAATTTTCACCCCAAGGCCCGCTGGCCCATAACTTGAGTTTTATGAGGAGTTAGGAGGACTTCTTTATATCATTGGAAAGGTGAGAAAATTTCCTATCCAATGGGAATGATTTAGGAAATTTTTTGCATGCATTAAGTTGTTATAAAAATCAAGTTGAAACTCTAGGCCTGTTAGAGAGTGGGTATGGTGATAATTTACCCTCTGAACCTAATTGAAACTTCTAACCCTAAAATTTGGACCTTGTGACCTCTATAATTGTTAATAAAAGAAAATTATATTCTAGTGGAATTAGAATTGTTTTGGAACTTGTTAGTGATAGTTGTTGTCTTGCAACCTGTTGTAGACTCTTTTAAACAAAAAAAAATTATTCCATAATTTTCCTAACAAATCCTAGGTCATTTCTTGGGTCTCAAGTGGGTTGTTTTAGCAGGCATCATAGTCACAACTCATAATATCCTAAGTGTATTATATTATTTTCCTACTATGTTACAAGATGCTCAAAATTAGGTAGTTAAATGCAAACCGTGTTAAACATTTACTGGTAGACCTCAATTATTTCTGCTACCTCTTAGGCATGTGGTTATTAAAGATCCATTCCGCAATGGGGTCTAAAGTTTGTAGGTATAATCAATCCAAATTCTAGCACATGTCATACCTATGCAGTTACTGGTAGAGTTTACTCCACTAAATGGGTTGTGGACATCCTAGCCAAGTACGTGAAAACTAAAACGATATGAAACTTCCTCAAAGAGAACATCATAGTTTGATTTGGTGTTCCACAAAATATTATTACAAATAATGCTACCTATTTCTCTTCCATCGAATTTACTAATTTCTTATACAAACATCACATCTATCTCTCATTCATATAATTATTACCCCGAAGGTAATGGTAAGAAAGAATCTAGTTATAAGAACATTGTCATAATCATTCGTAAACTAGTAGATCAAAATCAAAGGAATTGGTGCAAGAAACTATATGATGCAATATGTGTTAATCAAATCATGCCCAAGAAAGGAATGGGGATGTATTCATTTTATTTATTGTCTAAGATAGAGGCAGAATCATCAATATCACTTGACCAACCCGCCTTGTAGTTGGTAAGAGCAGTTGAATACAACCAATTTCATGACTCCTTGGATAAAAGGATATTGTACCTCGAAAATCTCAAAGAGGAAAGAGTTATGGTGGTTGATAGGATTAAAGAGAATAAAATGATGGTTAAGAATATTTTTATCAGAAAACATGGGAACCAACATTTTAGATTGGATACCTTTTCCTCCTCTGGGATAAGAGAAGACAACAAAAATTTAGTCACGGGAAGTTTGATTCGTTATGGATGGGACCATTTAAGATTAAACTTTTTGGGGTGTTGATACATTCTACTTGTCTTACATAGATGACACACCTTTTGAATTTCCCATCAATGGGAAATACTTGAAGTTGTACAAGTAGTGAAAGTGGGTTGTCCCTCAGCTGTATCATAGGTGATTTAGGTTTATTTTTATCATGCGGTGTATTTCCCTTTCTTATTGTGTGATTTTTCCTTTGGCCTTGTGTGGTATGTTTCTTTCCCAATTGTGTGGGTTCATCTCTTTTCATTCCATGTCCCTTTTGAGTCTATTTTTCTCAATGGATAATACAATATTATATTAAGGTTGTGAGATTCTGGTATCCATTCTTGCTTCATTTATGTTTCATCCAAACCAAGTCAAGTCTCTGTGCATGATTCATTTGCTTACATGTAAAATGTCTCGGCATTTTACTTGGTAACCCTATGAAAGTTTTTGTCACTTTTTTGGTCAAGTGGATAAATTTTTTCAAAATCCCAAAAGTATAGTCAATGGAAAGTTGTCCAAGTCTACTTCATGAAAATGTGATTTAGGAAAGGTTTTTGGATAGTTTCACTTGTATTGTGAACACATTCACCTCTGGAACTATTTTGGGAAAAGGTGACACCATTTATCAAAGGAAAATCAACTTGTGTATAAGGTTTTAGGATCCTCAGAAGATCTTAGAAGCCCAAATTATAGTCAATGGAAAGGTGTATGAGTCTACTTCATGAAAGCATACTTTAAGAAAAGGTTTTTTAGAGATTAACACTTGTCTTGGTAACACATTCACTTCTATATTTTTTTGGGAGAATGTGCTCGCATTGATCAAAGGAATATCAACTTGTGCCAAAGGTTTTGGGAGCCTCAGGTGGTTTCAGAATCCAAAATCATAGTGAAAAATCTCTCTTGAGGTATAGTACATGATGGAATATTCATGATAAAAAAATTGTAGCATTAGAAGCGGAAACCTTTCGGACACTATGGAACTTGGGTATTTTTGAAAGAGGGAACTTACACTAAAGGTTATGGGAATATCAAGTGGATTTAGAAGCCTAATAGAAGGTCATTTTTGAATAAAAGTGAGTCCCTTCCATAGCACATGTATTAATGTTTTTCATACCCATCTCAAGCCCATGTAGTAGTTTTGCTCACTATCACACTTCCTTGTGCAAAAATGGAGAGTTCACTCAAAAATCAAGGATAATTCATTTTAAAGGTTTATAAATTATTCCATTCAATTTCTTGGCACATTTTGAATCAAATTAATATGTTATATTCCCTAGAAAGGTTACATTTTAGTCTCAGACCAAAAAATTCATTCCACGTTCTATTTTTTTATTGAGTTGTTGATGTCAGAAACTTAAGTGTAGTTGGAAAAAATTTAGAGCTTAGAGGAATTTTAGAGGTGAAAAAAATTATTTCAAGTTTATTTTTAAATCCCTCTAAAAAATTTCACCCTCCTTCTATTGGTTGATGAGAAAAGGAAAAAAGTAAAAAGGAAATATAAAAAAATCTTTTTTGTTGTGTTGCAAACCCCCCCATGACAACCTAGGTGAATTTTGGAATCCTCTATGACATTGGAACACTTTGGTGTGTTAATTACACCTCAAAATTATGACCATTCCTAATTAGAACTCCCATTTAGTGCGAAAGAGAGTAAAGTGGGAATATTTTCCTCTTTGCACCAATATGACTAAAATCCCTCCTCCATTTAAGTTGTTTTTGAAACATGGTTTTTGATCCAAAAAGATAAAATCAAAAATATAGAAAGATAAGATCTAAAATCCATTAAAACTTATTATTTCCACCTCCCATGGACATAAAACAAGTTGTGTGCCCTAGTTTTACTAGATCTTTTTTTTCTCATATCTCATGATTCCATAATAAAAATACTCTAAAATTTTAAGCACACCTTCTCCTTGGAGGAAAATTCAAGATGATATATGAAGAAATGGTTGTAATGGATTAGTTTATTTTCTACATTAACTTGAATATTTTTTTCAAAAAAATCCTTGTTTCACATTTCCTCCAAAAATTCAAAAAAACAAAACTTGCAAACCTCAAGACCAAACATTGCAAAATGTTTCCCATAAAATCTCATCCAAAAAAACCCTAATTTTGGTCTATTACTAATATTTTGTAGAGGAGAAACTTGTTCCAATTGATGCAACCTTTTTTTGTTGAAAAAATGTTTTATAAGCTCACATGACAACCAGGGATAGTTATGTCATTTCTTACTGTTTTCTAACGAGAGAGATCGTTAAAAATATTGGAGAATTTATTTGTTTCAAAAATACCTTCCTAAAAAATCAATTCTCATCCAATTTGGATATGGTTTTCTCATGCAATGGTGGTAAACAATATTTCAACCCTGTGAAACCATCAAAAAACCCTGAATTCCCACAACATGAGGTGGGATATTCTTTCCATTTATCTCTCCAAACCTCGCCAACATTCTCAAGTCCTTTGATACCTAAAATTCATAAGCTGAATTTTCCATTATTATGGGTACAATCCTATCTCAATCATAAGTCTCTAAATATTCAGATATTGGAGACAAAAAATGTTGACCACATGGACTTTTATGACTTGAAACAGGGGATAAAAGGAAAGTACTTACACCACACTAGATGAAATAATATTTTTATAGTGGGACTCTACCAAGTCATAAGGGTTCCCATAGGAAATCCAATTCACAAATTGTTTCCTCAACTATACCAATAATTACGAAGAAAAAATCCAAACTATCATTTTTTATGATAGTTCCATCATTGCTATACTATCTTGTGAAGGGATCTCAAAATGTATTTGCATCTAGAGACCCAAGAATAAGGTGATCTTAAGAAAGGAGGATGCATTTATGGAATGAGAAAGGAATTATTCTTGTCTATAAGGTGTGAAGATAGGAAAAAAAATGAAGTTTACATGATGATTAAAGAATTATGGAAGCTACCTCATGCAGTTCAAAATATTTCATACATTTGTGTCATAGGTTTCATGATTCTCAAATGAAACTATCCATGGTACCCAAGTAAGAATTCGGTTCACGTTAAACTATGTTGGAAATTATCTAAATTACATGTCAAGTTCTTTGAGAGAAATAAGAAATGGGTGACTTTCTCAATTTTTTCTGGGTATCTACTCTTTTAGGAATTTAGGAGATGTGGGTAGCATAGAAGATTTTTTAATTAGGTCTTTCAAACTCTATATCTACTCCACTAGGAGATCATACAATAACAAATAGTATACAGAAACTGAGCCACAAGTATCTCAAGATTTATCATCAACCCAAAATGGAGGACCATTGGGAAGATTGTACTAATGAGATTGAATTCCACCATAGAGACTTCTCTAGAATAATAATTTAAGAAATGAAATACTTCTGTCTCGAATGGGTCATAGAGGAGATGATGGTAGTGAGTTTTTCAAACTAGGATACCTAGAGACCATTAGCTTCACACCTATCCCTCTTGTATATTGGTCAATGGTGGAGCATGTTGACATCCTAACTTGAATTTTGATAGTTCTATAAAGGTTGAAAAATTGGTTCCTTAAGAAGGTGCGTGAAATCAGCTATTCTCCTTAATCTTCTTATAGAAAATTAGAGAAATTAGGGAAGAAAAGTGTATGTCAGAGAATCAAGAGGCACGAGGATTCATAAAACCCCCTGAAATGAGGAAACTTCCCCACAAATATCTCTAGAGTTTCAATCAGAGTCTCCCAATGAGAATTTTCTAGTAAGAAGAACCAACTAATGTGTTCTTGAACCAAGAGAATTCATTATTTTGCCCAGTGCAAAGAACAAGTCAAAGTATCTTGAATTTCTCATGTAGTCAAATCATAGTTCTTTTTGTTCCTCCAATAAAATTTTAAATGTGTAATGATCGTGAACCCTCTTATAGTCACAAAATCATGTACTTACTATTACATTTATACCAACCAAGTATATTATTTTATTTATGGATCTCGTGTGATGAAAAGTGTTCACTAATGGCTCATCCCTTAGTCAGTTTTTATTGTCACTTTGTCTCACAAATTTTTTTAGTTTTCTAAATAATTCTGGTAGTCTTTTAACAAGTGTCAGGTGTCATTATTTTGTTGTTTGTCATCTTCAGTCTATAACTAGGGTGTTTAGGGTAGCACTGGGGTGCCTCAGGGTGCCCCAGTTTGTGATTTTAAGTGCCTTGGTCTCCGTAACTTTTGGTTCTAATTTATTTTTTTGAGGCCAGTCACTATGTTTTGTTATTGTATTCCCCTAGATGCTAGCCAAAATTATTAGTCCTTTAGTGTTGAAATTCGAACAAGAGATCCCTATATAAACATAAAATACTCACCATATTATGGGCATACACATTATTATCAAGAGCTAGCTATATACTAAGGCATATGACTAACATTTGGGCATCTTCTACATATGTATCACACAAAGCATAGGGGGAAAGGGTTGTATTCATTCTATTCCATCCACGATTTGCATCTTACATCTAGTTATTTCCCCCTACTTTTATGTCATTGACACTAGGGCACGCTAGGCATAAAATTACACACAAACAAGCACACATAACTACATTGGGTCTGGAATGTAGTACAATGCTTAGTCGTAAGTCCACCATCATGGAAGCTAAGGTGAGTCTGACCCCTTCATTTGCATCTTTCCTTTTTAGGGATTTGATGCTTTGTATGGGGTTTTGTAGGTAGATCTTCATCACATAATTACAACAACATTAGCGAGGATATTGTGATAACCAAGTGACTAAGATGAAGGTGCTGTAAAGACCTCATGACACTGTTAGAACTAGACCATGCAATTTTTTATAGACATAGGTGCCTAGATTATAGACTAGGGTGCCCCAACACTCTCCTAGGCACCCCAGTCTATGAAGATCTTTGTTCACTGTGATTTCCTTGTTAGCACTATCATTCTCTATCCTATCCACACACTATTCTACCCAGTCCTGCACATAGCAAGGTAAGTCAATTTTAGGTTAGTACCCTATCCCTTTCTATTCTCATTATTTGATTTCATTAAAAATATTAAATAAAAATATTTAGTTTTTTTACATCACATTCATACCAGTTATTCCCTTGTTACTAGTTTAGATTAACATTATAAAATTATTCATTTTTAGTTAATCACCTCTCCATTTCAGAATCAAGTAATGGTCTCATTTTGTCCTACATGAAGTCCAAAAATACATGCTTCATCTTCCTCTCTTGGTCATGTGTTCTCATGGGTTCAAGATATCATCAAGAATCATTAACCTACCATTTCCAAAGCGAAGGACCCTATGGTAGATTTATCTCTAGAGCTTTGGAAACTCACTCCCACTCCCGAGAATGGGAAAATGAATTCTTGGCTCATGATTAATTCTTTGGGGTCTCAGGTCATTGATATTTGTCACTAAAAGGTGGACATGGATAAAGATGAAATGCATATAATTGATTATTAGATTACCAAGTACCCTCTTATAGAGGTAGGTCCTAAAGGATATATTAACAACTCTGAGAAAACAACTACTAAGTTGGTTGTCGAGACCAGAGAGAGTGAAACAAATTGAGAACAATTGGAAATTTAGGTACAAAAATTGACCTTATATGTCTAAAACTTCCAAGACATTGAGGCTACTCCTCTTCCCCTTCCAAGATAATTACTCCATGTTAGGAAATCTATTAGTATTTACTTCGGTAAATATTATTTAATTATGGAAAATTGTTAGTAGGTTAGATATATTGTTATTAACAATATATTTTAGTTATTACACTCGTAAATAATTTAAATGGGCATGTTATTGTATTGACTTCCTATTTTTCAGAAAGTTGTTTTGTATCCTCCATGGATATATAATAGCCATTATAATAACAATTGTAAGAGTGATGGATATAATATTATCAGTGTATTTACTCTATTCAAATTCACCTCTGAATAATCTCTTTGATCTTTTAGACTCTTTTGAGTATGATTTACCCACATGTTGTTTAAGAAGTCTGACATCTTGGTAAAATGGGAAATATGATATAGTTACGAGTTGATTCCATCACGAAAAAGGTTTATGAAATTATCCCAGAAGTAATCAGGATATATAATGTTGGTACCCAATTTTTTTCTCCTTTTTAGTCTGAGTAGCATCAAAGATATGGCATGAAGCTTGAAGACAAATAGATCATGATGTATGTCATTTTGTAGCTGGGGATGTGATCTAACTGGCACTCAGATTTTTGGAGAGATGGATAGCACTCAAATAGGAATTGATCTTGTCCTAACTATTTTAGGTTGTGCCTTTCAACCAAGGTAAGAGGACCTATTTTGTAACCCTCAAATGGTGAAGGAGATGAAGATATCCCTCAATTTGTACAAATAGTATGAAAAGGCCTTGGAAAAATATGATCAACACTCCAAATCTGACTTTCACAAGTTGTCACTTCCAGATCATGGAGATACTTTTAATGCAAGGCAAGGGTTACTGAAGACATTTTGAAATATTGATATGTTCTGCATACTTTAGCAAATGGATTTTGATCTTCTGTGGGTATACAGGTCAAAACAGGGGTAAAACAGGGTAGGATTAGTTGTTTTGAATGATTTTTTTGGGTGGGATCTCAACAAGATAGATTGGAATTTTCCAGATCCTTGAGGAGCTTCACAACAATGGAGAAATTCATTAACATAAATCTTTAAAATAGTTAAAACATTCCTTCAACCAGAAGGTGTGCATCAATGGAGGCCCAAATTTGCACCTTTTCACACAACCTTTGAGATTCTAGCACGAAGGCTCAAGTTAGAAAACCCAATGAAACATCAAAATCTAAGATAAATCACGCTTAAGGTACACCCAAAATCTTACAAAAAACCTCTGTCAACAGATGAAATAAAATTGATTTTAAATCGTTTATTTCATTCCCAGATGAAAGCTCTTCTAGAAAATGAAATTGTAGATGCCACTAAACTATCACAAGGATTGAGACCTGTGTGATTCAGATAGATTTTGATATAAGATTGTAATAGGAACTAGAACAACTACTTGTAGACATTTTGAAATGAAATAAACACAAAATTTCCATATACTTAACACAAATTAACTCAAAGTTTATCAGATTCATCAGCAGGGGAGAGTTATTTAAATAATCTCAGAGATTGTTGATGGCTATACACTTGTAACCAACTCAACATGAATGAAAATCTAACACAGAGGAAGTTAACCTAGTTTCTCTGAAATTTTTCTCAGAAGATGAGATTTTCTCAAAATTTTCTCATGAAAATGAACTCCCAACCTTTTGCATGTCTCAAAACATGTATTATATATCTCTCTATTACATTTGATCCTTATTTCCCAAGAAAAGAATATCTGATGGCATCTTAGTTTGTTACAAATTCACTCATGACTTTTTAAAAGTGACACTTAAATAATTTTGTGAGGAGGAGATGCTAGACATTCAAAAAAGAAAATTATTACAAATCTTCATCATTCCTTGTCATGGGAGCATGTATTCTTCCTTTGGCACCCACAACATCTTCCTCTTCCATCATTTCACCTTTACACTTTCCAAATTTGCCTCTGCAACTTTTGGATCTAGTATTTCACATTTCTGCTCGAGCCCAAACAAAATTTCATTTCAAAAGTACCTCAGATCTGCAAATTGAATTTTAAAATTGATTCCATTGATCCTTGAAGGCAAAAATGACATGAATTCACCAAAAATTTGGTGAAAATTGATGCAAAAATCACATCTCCAAGATTCCTGGAGCTCAAATGGCGACCAAACCGAAAATGCACAGTTACTGTCAATTTTCCTTTCTCCCTTCAATAAGAGCCCTCCACGTGTCACAATGTGAGTAGAAATGGGCTTGGGATCATTTTTTGACATTTCAACACTTTTGGAAAAAATGTAAAAATTTGACATTTTTCTCCGTCCCTCCGCCCTTGAGATTTGGCGCTGACATGTGGCACAATATGATTGGATCTAGGGTCGCGGCTTAATTTTACACATTTCCATCTTTTTTGGAAAAAAGAAATTTTTTCACAATTATCCCCGCAGACCCACACCTCCGCTTTTGTCCCTGACACGTGGCGATCACTGATTTGCTGCGGGGCCATAACTCCCTTTTTTGCTTCATACTTCGTTCACAAAATTTCAAAGTTTTCAAAACTCACCGGCGGCCTGCACTCCACTCTACCATTGATTTTGAAATTTGTCTCCATTTGATTCATTATGGAGCCACACTTCAAATTGTCACTTTAACTCATTTTTCCAAAAAGGCAACATTTCCCTTTTTTCCTCTTGCTGCCCGCCAACCCCGCGCAAGCCTTTAATTTTCTTCTTTGTCGGGGCTGCACCTTCTTTTAAGAATTTAACCATTTTTAGGAAAAAGGTTAAAAATCTCAAACTCTCTCGAACATCTGCCACTCCGCCTTGCCTTTCAAAACAAAAAAGACTAAGGCATTAATTTACTCTAGCGGGCTTGCGGCCTTGTTTTGCATTTTAGTACTTTTCACCAAAAACAGGCAAAATTTCTCCAAGTCCACTGCTGATCTGTATCCCCTCTGCCAATTAGAACAAGCCACACATGCAAAAGTATATATGAGAGATAGAATTTTATGGGAAAAGGATGCCCGTATGATCGTCAAAAAATGCAAAAATTACCAGTGACCCCCCAAATTGATTTTTTTCTTCGTGGGTGAAGAATTTTTTGATCAAAAGACAAATGGAAAGTGTTTTTAGGCAATTTACGACCATGGCAAGGGATATTTGAGGGAAAATAAGTATAAATTAAACAATTTCGAGCTCCAAAGGCTGGGAAAACATGGGAAAAATGGCAGAGGTGTTTGAATGGGCAAAATTAGGGAAAAATGCAAGGAAAACTTAGAGATTCCTTCAAAATGGTGTAAAAATGGAGGAATAAACAAACAACTCAAAGCATTCAAATGCAAATACAAGTTGTTTTTTCACCAAATGTGAAGGATGAGAGAATCCAAAGCTATTTTTTCTTAGAAATAGGGAAAAACACACTTCTCCTTAACAAATTAGGGCAAGGTAATGAGTTTGCAAACAATCCAATGCACAAGAATGGAGCTACAACTTCACATCATCGATTTCATGAGGAAAAAATGTTTCAGAGCACAAAGAGAAAAGGGGAAACATGGAAAAATGATAGAGGATCAAAATGGGCACCAACATATAATATGAATTCTTTTTCAACACAAAAGGTACAAGATGCTTTCTCCATAGTCAAAAAATAATCTGACCATTGGAATGAGCTTTTACTAACCATTCGAGAGATGAGCTCTGCATACCACAAGTTTCTACTTAACAAGAAAGTGTTTTTTATTCTATTTTTTTGTTTCCAAAATGTGGATCAGGGAAATCAAATTGAAAATGAGAGTCATCACTGAGGCTATTGAATATTGTCCATATCATTAGCTTCCTAGAATTGAGGTTGAGATATCAAAGAAGAGGTTAACAACCACATGAGAAAAATGAGGTGTCCTTTATTACACTCTGAATCTATGTCACTAGATGAAATGTAGGATCGTTTCCAAAACATTGTGAAAGGAGAAGTATCTGATCCATGGTTCTATGTGATGAACACATTGATACTGTAGCTCATATAAGAGAATCTATTTTTGAGTCAACTCAGACGATCCCAAAATGGCTCAAGTATTGAAAAATAATACAAGGGGAAGATGATAACCAACTTGAATTTATTACCAACACCGCCATCCCTCATAGGAGGGAGGTTCCAAAAGTAGTATTCAGGATCAATTTAGCGATGGAAAGTCAAAGTATCTCTCTAATTCATCATATCAACGAATCTTCATCTTCACCTTCTCCATCTATTGAATGATGTTTTCCTCCTCATTTCTCTCTCTAATTCTCTAACACATAAATCATATATTTCAAAAAGTAACTTAAGTGGTTTCTAATTCTTCATTGGAGACATAACATATTCCAAAATGTAATTTAAGTGACTTCCTTTCCACTTTTATAAAATAGAATTTTTTAAATAAGGAAAAGTGTCTTATTCTGGAAAAGAATTTGAACATTAATGTATGAATATGAAGGGTCATCTATCTTGGGCTATATATTTGATTCTCTTCTCTATTATAAAGTATCATTTTTTTCTCCTTTTATACCGTACTACAATTCTTCCATTCTCACCTATTAATTTTCCTCCATTATCCCTCTTCCACTCAGCCAGATGTATGTGAATTTTTTAAGGAAAAAAAGGGATTTGTACATGTTGATAATGGAATTAAAATCATCCTTTTAAATTTTTGTCAATCTCTATTTTTATTTCATGTTCTTTACATAAGTTATGTCTTTTCCTGTGTTTACTAATTGAACTGGAAAAATCTCTGAGTTATAGTTAGTAAAATCTAGGTTTAGTTCACTAATACAATTCCCTTCCTCATTATTCTCTATTTACTCACCTATATTATCCATCTCTTAGATATCATTTCATTTACAAAAAGGGAATTTTTTCAAATTCCTTGGTCTATGACCAACCTAAGAGATAGTTTAGTGTTAAGTTTTTTTATAAATTTCAATAAATGGGAGCCAACCCATCTTGAAGCAGAGGGACTCAATCCGTTGCGCGTTGAAAAATCCCCATTTTTTCCTTGAAAAAATATTTCTCCAACAATAATTAAGTGAAAATTACCTCATTTATACACCTCGCACTCTCTTGGCACTCTCATTGCAATAATAAAAAATGCACTCAAGACTCCCTAAATCTTCCTAAAGTTTATGCACATCCATCATGTAAGAGACTCCTATAAATTTTAAGCAGTCAACCGGATCAAGGATTCTATCTTCCCTCATCTCTAAGCACACTAAGTTCCCTACTTCAAATTATTATCAAGAGTATAATCCTATAAATCATGATCAAAGTGATTCATGTTGCCAAATGGATTCATTTATATAGATGTTACATGCTAGGTTTTAAACTATATGTGGTTTGAGGCCTCTTCAGAGTAGTACCAACATAGGTGGTGCATAGATTACACTTTAACCAAAAAATAACCTTTATTATATGGTCTTCTACCCATGGTAAAGGTCATGGAATGGTTTATCTAATTACATATGGTTTTAGGATTGTGTGAAATTTATGGTTTGATAGTGAAGCAAATTTCTAAGTCATTGAAGGACCCAAAATTTTATAGAGATCCATTCCAAAGGAACCCAAGACTATACCATAGGGACATGGAAGAATTATATAGATCAACTGAGTTATATGATCATGCACCAAAGAACTTATATATCATAGTATCGGAAGTGAAACATCTTCAATCATTTCAATCAAAGTCTTCCTCTAATGTATTTGAGATTGTATTTCACTATTGCAAGTATTAATGTGTTATTCTAATGTTGTATAATTAAATTTAGAAATTAATTAATCATGTAATCCCATGTAAAGAGCCTTACATTCCTATTTATTATGATGCATTCCATAACAATATAATGATCTTAAAAAAGGTGTAAAAAATTCCTTTCTACCCTTCCCCTTCTTCTTCTTTCATTATTCTTTCAACCCACTGATATTGTGCATTAAGGATAAATTCGTAATAGCTTAATATATGCCACAAAGTATTTTTAACTTCACATTCTACATTTTTCATGAATTTACAACTTCATGCACTTTTTGTCCCATTATTTGCATAGAAAAGTGTGTCATTATTTTATGTTGTGGTATACTATATTTTTCTATGGATTCCTTATGAACCCATGCATAAACTTATAAGGCTATAAACCACTATATGTCATAGAAAATGTTATCTCTTCCCATGAATTATTATCTTTTACAAAAAAAAACTTATCCCAAGTTGCACTACCTTGTCAGCACCCATAATGTTATTTTCTTGCTATGATATACTATTTTTTCATGAAACCCATCTCTTTAACTCCCTGGTAATTTGGTGAGATGCGTTTGACCATTTTGGTGGTATTTGTGTGTAACATTTCCTCTTATGTATTCTTCTAATTGTTCTATATATGTAGAGATTATATTTAGTTCATAACATCTTTCCATGTTGCTATGGAACACCATCTATAGTATCTACTAGATCAATTAATTTCTCAAGCTAATCATATGTCACAAGAACTTCATAATAGTACTAGAACTCGTTTTCTTAACTTGAGTTGTTATAAAATTAATTTTTGGTCTCAATGCCATGCAAGTGGGAAATTAGCATGAACACTTATTTCTATAATATCCAATTGGAATTCATATCTATAATTTAATGTAAGGTCCAAGATCCCATATTTTTAATGACAAGGAAAAATGTATTACTTGTCATTTAGTTAGATCTTGACTTGTTTCTCAAGTCTTCCCTCTTATTCTCCTTTCTTTCTTCTATAAATAATAGAGAATGTTCTATTTTGGGGAATCCTATCCATTTTAAGGAAATTTTTACCTTTTTTTCTCTTTCTACTATGGATTTTAGTAATTTATTATTCCCTTTGTTGTCTTATCCTTTATATTGGAAAATTTAATGTGTCCATATCATTTTAAATATTTTGATATAGTTGTGTGATTTTGAGAAATAGTTGAGTTTTTGTGGCATATATCTTCCATACTCTTATCTCTTTAATCTCTTGTAGATTATATTGGCTATTATTTAATATATGATAAATTAGTGTGCATATTATAATTGTACTTTAAGAACAAAGTGCAATATTTGGTGGCGGTGGTTCAGGCCATGGAAGAGACTAACTCAGTGGTGAGGAAGGGCATGATTGATAGCATTGAAGCCACCATAAAAATATTCTTGGCCCAGAAGAACATTATAGGGGATATTAAGCAACTGGATACCCTAGTTCAGGATTTGGGTGTTTGTCTGGATGCTGTGGAAAAAGAGAAGCGGAAAAGGAGGTGGGCCAGTTTTGATGAAGAGGAAGAGGATGAGACTGAGGAGGATTCTGAGGAAGATGACATCGAGGAGCCCCCCTAGAATAAGTTGAATACTGACCCTAGCAGGAAATATGAGATCAGGGAGGTTACACCCTCCAACAATAGTAAAGATAACTAAAGGAACTTCTCCTAAACTGTCTACGGAATTTCGGGGAACTATCTCTGTTTCTTTTTGTTTAATGGTTTAGGTATCTTCTGCTAGTTGTTTTTTGGACCTCCTTCTCTATTTTAGAGTTAATCCTATTTAACTCCTAGGGTCTTATTCCTTTTTTGGTCTCTCTTTAGTTTTGTCACGATGTAATCTTTTTGTATTTGGTCTCTAGGAGCACATCCCTACTTTTTACCATATCTAATAAAAAAATAATTGTACTTTTTCAATATCTTGATTTATTCCCTAACACACAGTGGAAATAAGATTTGTATTTCACTTTTAGTGTATCGTCACTCTCTTTCATGTTGTTTCCTTATCCTCTTTTTCCTATTAGTGTAGAATATTTAGCATAATGATAACATTAGGAGTAGAAGTAGATGAGAAATTGTTCCCTGTGGAGGTTTCCTACACTACTCAAGTCCCACACTTATGAATAAATCCAATGTTGTGTTTATAGTGAACTCAACCCACAAATCATACTCTTTCAACCTCTAATAGTTTTAACACACTTGGTGGGATAAGTTTTCATTCTTATTTAAAAATTTGTAATTTTTTTAATATAATAGTTTCATTTTTAATATCTAACTAATTTTTAGTATGTTTTTTAGCTCATTTGGTTTTTTGAACCATATTCTGTTAGGAAATAAGGGATAAAATATGTAGAATAATCCCTCATAGAATCACAACAGTAGAAACTAATATGTAGAAAATAGTACGGATCTCAAATAAAAGTGCAAAATAAAATAACACAACACAAAGAGACAATATTTAACGTGGTTCACCCAATTGGGGCTACGTCCACCAAGAATCACTTCCTCAGATTTTATTACAAGCCACTGCTCTCTCAATACAATACCCAGATATGTTTGGAGCTATGCTCAATAAACTCTACAGAATTCACACCCGAATTCAAAACACATTTGCAATGATACATTACACCTACTATATGCATAAAACCATATAAGTAGACAACTGCTTAAGCAGTTTTACAAAACTATGGGTATTAAAAACATGGGCCAAAACCGTCCCATAAACCTATGGGTCAAAAATTCCGCCCATATGAGAAAAGCACGTTTCCGGATATATCAGGCACGTTTCAAGGCCAATTTTTTTTCGGGGGCTTCACCCCCAACTCCTTTCTACCGGGGTTGCCACCCCCCAGACCCTCGCTTGGGGCCCGGCCTGGCCCTGAACTCTGGTGAGACAACTATGGAAAGTGTACAATACTCTTAGTGTACAATATTCAACACTTTCTCACATGAAAACAGGCTCCACAACCTAACATATTCAAGAACTTGATGACTTCAATTCATTTTTTTCAAACATCTAATTGCCACAACACATGAGTCAAATACTTATGCAAAGTATTGGTTGAAGAGAAGGATGTTTTGAGTTTTTTTATCTTTCTCCAAGAATAAGTAGACTTTTATAAAGGGACATTTATCCTATCCATAAATCTCAATCCTCTTCCGAGCTACCAAAAATATTTTTTCCTACTTTCCAAAGAAATCTCCTTCCTATCATCTTTAAGTTTCATGAAATAAATATAGCTTCTTTTACCGTCAACGAAGGTAGTATTTTATCCTTTATTTCATGGAAATATATCCCTATAAATGCTCTCAAAATACTTCCATACTAGTGAAAATAAAGTCACCCCTTATTAAACACATTTAAGACATTGTCAATTTATTATTTTTCCATCATTTCATCCAAGGTGATGTTTTCATGAGGTTTCTAATTATTCCCTTGAAGGTATAGTTATGGAATAGAATATATGTGTTCCACCAAATTTTATAAATAAAAAGGACAAATTGGGAGAAAAAATATGTAATCCATTTCAAGACAAGGGTGATAATTTGTCTCTCATGGAAAGAGTAAAAAATATCAAGAGGGATCCTAATGAAGAGATTTATAACTTCATCTATATATTTATGAATACCTAGGATATAATTCCACTTCATGTATGGCCTTCACCTCAATCGTATTTCACATTGTTTCTTATAGCATTAAACAATGATATGGTAGTATACCTTATGCCTATGAGATTCCAATATTTTCTAAGAATAGTATGATCCAAGATAGAAAGATATCCGCAAGGTATCTTGATGAGTCATTTAATTTGCTTTCTAAAAAACCTCATCTTCTCTTTTCTGTTGAGCCATTTGTAACCCTTAACATGTATTTCCTTGTGATATTACTAGAAATTTTCATCATAACTTGAACTCATGGCATTAATATTAGTAAATATAATTATTATTAGTTTACTTTATTTTGTGGTATTATGAATATGCATCTATTATTTTGATTGCAATATGATTTTAAATGGTGCTTTGTATAATTCCAACCTTGTTTGCAAAGAACTTGTTATATGCAGCAACTGACATGTAGCCAAAGGAATCATCCACAACAAAGGGGTTGTCTACAAAAACTGATATGTAGCCAAAAGAACTCATATATAACAAAGCATTCACAACAAAAGGAGGTCACACACATGAATAAAGTCATGATCCTAAGGAGATTAGAGGATGTGGAAATCACACCTAAATTTGTGCATGTCAATGGAAGAAGCAGTTATGGGAACTAGGAGAGAACTTAACGCCATCATCTTATTATGCATGAAAACTTAACAAAGAATTAGCTAATTTAATTCACAATTTAATAACTGGTTGATCAACTGATCGATTAGTTAAGTTATGTGATTGATATGTCAAAAACTACTAGGTAGCTATGTTGCATGCATGTATTCTCCAGATTACTTGGTTAATATCTTTTACTTAATCTAACTGGAACTCCTAGTAGAACTCTATCTATTTACGCCTATGCTGTAATGAATGATATAAAAAGGAAATGATAATGTTGAATGGGATATCTATCCATAGATAGATAATTTATTTTTTACTTTCCAACTGTAATTTTCATGTTGATGAAATAAAAGTATGAGTTCTGTTAATTTGTTGTAGTCACAGGCCTTAGGATGGATTAACACCCAAGGTAGGTCCCACTTGCAGTTTTTTAAACCACTCCTTTTGTTTGTTGATTTACTTAATTGCATGATTAGATTATCAATAGTTCATTACTTTATTTGTGTTATGTTTTTACATTCTTTATCATTAGCCATAATATTTACTTTCAGATTAGAATATAGTTTCATTTTCAACATTGTTATCTATTAATTGTAGTGACAACAATTTACCTTTATACCTCCCAAACATTTATAACTGTTCATACAACACTAGCACTATTGAAAC
The DNA here is from genome assembly GCA_019776745.2 of Taxus chinensis. Taxonomy (NCBI): domain Eukaryota; kingdom Viridiplantae; phylum Streptophyta; class Pinopsida; order Cupressales; family Taxaceae; genus Taxus; species Taxus chinensis. The sequence continues at coordinate 567,485,833 of CM034151.1, read as the reverse complement.
TATACATCCCTTGGTATGATAATTAAATGACTATAGATTAATAATTAACATATTAATTACTACGAGTTAATTTGCACCACCATTTTTGGCACCGTTTCTAGGGATACTACTAAGTTATAAGGTATTTGAGAGGTTTTTTATTTCTTAGAAGCAATTTAAGTTTTAGGAAATTCACCTCCATACCCCCCCACCAATTTCCATTGATTGAGTTGAACTAGTTGATGCATGCATCATCCAAGGGATGCTCATGGTATATTTTTACCTAAACCACAAGTAGCATAACTATCTTCATATACTTCTGAGGGTTATGAAGAAGATATAATTTCCTCTATATAATTTTTATTGTTAGAAGATCACTTCCCAATTGAAAGTTATGAAGTTTCTCTTGAGAAGCCAGAGATGGTAGAAGAAGAAGACTAAAATGCTAAAAAATGGGGCAACTACTTTTGAGTTTCCCATTACCAATAATGATGAAGTTGTTTCTATGAATAATATTTCTCCCTCGACTTTGCCTAAACTTCATGGATCCATAATTGAAGACCCAAACATTTTTCTATTCGAGTTTGATGTTTTATGTAGGAGCTATGATTATAACACAGATGTAGACAAATTGAAGTTATTTCCTGTTACACTCAAGGATGCAACCTTGATATGGTTCATGGGTTTAGGAAGGAATGTAGTTACCACTTGGGTACAAATGAAGGAGAAATTTATCAATAAGTATCAGGATTATTACAAACCAAGTAGCAGAGGAGGTGATGAAATCTACAAAATGGCATAGAAGGAGGATGAACCATTGGAAGACCATTTAGAAAGATTCTTGTTCTACGTTTAGAAGACAAGGAACACAAGACTTCCTTCTGAATCTCTAAAATTACTCTTTTTGAAGGGAATAAAAGAGGAGGACATGGATTCTCTAGACATAATTAGAGCAAGAGACATTTCAAAAACTTCCTTTGAAGAAATATGTGAAGCTTTTAGGAATTAATCAAGAGCTACTATGAAGAGGATAAGAAATGTAAGATTAAGAGATGGATCAGCTACCAAAACAATGAGGGACATATCCAACTCAAATATTATTAGTATGTTCAAGAACATGAAGTGGGATATTTTCAATGATATGGCTAATCAGTTAGATACTCTGCATGCCAAAAGAAAAAGGAAGATGTAGAATCAACACTTATAGAGTTCTACCATGCATGCAGAAGAAATAATTCTGATTGCATATACAAAGGATTATCCAACATTGCAGAAGAAAAGGAGGCTTCATCTGAATTTAGGATGATCGAAATAGAGGATGGACAAGTGTTCTATGTTGCTCAAAGGAAGAAATAACCACCAAGGTAAAGAGGTATGTAACAATATCTTATTCCGTCATTTCAAAAATGTTCTAATAATCGATATATGTAACCCCCACCTGGGTCTAATCCTCAAGGTTGAGCTCCATATCCTAACCAATATCAACAACAGTGGCAACCTAAGTTTCAAAGGCCAAAAGCAATGGAAACAACCCCCTCAAACATGAAAACAACCCTGGAGAGGAGGGAAGTAGTGGAATAGCCCACCTCATAATTACCAAAAATCCAATAATCAACCTCCTTACCCTCAACAATAAGCTGTGATGCCAAATCCCAAAACAAAATCCCAACAAAAGGTCAATTAACTACCATCTCAACCAATGCTTAACCCCAATAATAAAGTTTCTCAACCAGCCTACACCACTGAACCAGCTCAATACCCTACCTATTCAGTTGATGTCAACAATATCCACCTCCACTTAGGAAGAGAACTTACTCCACCAACTGGACCCACAATTACTGAGATTTCTGATGAACCAAAAATGCTACAAGAAGATCCATAACAAAGAAAAAAATGCTACAAATATATCCGTAGCAAAAGCAGAAGATGTTGCAGGCTAATCTGTAACAACCTGAGAAAAATTCCAATAAGGATAAAATGTAGGCTAATGAGCCAACATTTCTGAAAATATTTCAAGAAAAGAAGGTTGAGCTCAAATCAGAATTTGATTATGATTTTTTAAACTAGCTAAAGGATATTTGTGTCAAATATCATTGATTTAATCCATCAAGGATGTGCCCATTTACAAATAATTGGTAAGGGATTTATGCACAAGGAAACCAGGAAGAAAGAGAAAGGATCTGTCTACTGTATAAGTTATTGGACAACTAGATGATATTATGCTTGGAAATTCAATGTTGCCAAAATATATAGATCCTAATAGTCCATTGGTAAATGTTTTAATTAATGGCATGGTAATAATGAACACTCTTATTGACTTGGGGGCATCCATAAACATCATTACCAAGTAGATTATGGATGATTTGAAGTTAGAAGGGATAAGACCAATAACCACGGTCGTACAACTTGCGGATAGATCAAAAGTGAAACCTGAAGGAGTCTTTAAAGATGTATTGGTAGTGGTAGACTCTTATGAATGCCCTACTAATTTTACCAAATAAATCTTAGGAGGATATCCTATCATCTTAAGAAGACCATGGTTTTCCACTACTGATGCATTCATAGGATGCAGATATGGTAATATGATTATTTCTAATGCAAGTGTCACTAAAAATATCATGATTTATCCTCCTACACAACCATTGAGTGATGAAGACCAGATAATTTGGGTTGAAGAACCAGAAGCAGATCAAAAATTTGTACAAAAAATCATGATGTTGGAGAATTCATGTACAATTGAAGGATAAGAAGAAGATGTTATTTTTTCTGATGTCTTGTAAAATAACTATGGAAGGAGTGAATATGTAAATGGAAGATTATAGGGCTGGAGCCATCATGTGAACCAAATTATACCACAACAAAGCACTATGAATGTTCTAGTTAAGAATTGCATTCTTCCTCAACTCCTTCCTCATGAGTGTATATTGAATTATGTCAGCAAAAATGTGTGCTCAATGTATGATCTCTCCAAGCAATTGGAGATAACCTCAGGAAAGCCATTGAACATGAACAAGATGCTCAATATGCAACAAGAGAAGCTGTTGATAACTCTTCTTTAAAAACATAGAACAAAATTTGTGTGGGAATATGGAGAGATGTGTGGAATTCATCCTAAGATATACACGCATAATATTTATATCAAGGAAAATTGTAAGCCAATCAGGAAGCCACAGAGAAGAATGAACCTATCGGTAAGGGAGATTGTCAAAGGATAATTAAAAAAATGATTGGATCTTGGATTCATATATCCAATCTCAGATAGTCAATGGGTGTCACCCCTTGTCATTGTGCCAAAGAAGAACGTAAAATGGAGGATATGCATGGATTATAGAGAGATGAACATAGAAACAAAGAAGGATCATTTTCCACTCCCTTTCATTAATCAGGTACTTGATACTTTGGCTAGTAAGAAATATTTCTCTTTTCTTGATGGATATAGTGACTATAACCAAATTTAGATTGTACTAGAAGATCAAGACAAAACTACCTTTACATATCCATGTGGAACTTATGCTTATTCAGTTCTTCCTTTTGGCTTATGCAATGCACTTGCTACATTCCAAAGGGTAGTTTTAAGCACTTTATCATATCTAACAAATGATTACATGGAGGTATACATGGATTATTTCATAGTACATGGTAGTACCTTTGAGGAAGCCATGTAGAATCTAGATAGAGTCTTGTAGAGATGCAAAGAACATAATCTGTCTTTAAGTAATAAAAAAATGCTACATGATGATGCATGAGGGAATAGTGTTGGGACATTACCTTTCTTCCAATGGAATACAATTTGATCCAAGAAAGGTATCTATAATAGTACATCTTACAACAAAAACGAAGAAAAATGTTGTTAGGAGTTTCTTAGGACATGTTGGTTAGTATTGAATATTTATAAAGATTTCGGTAAGATTACAAAACCATTATTTGTACTACTAGGAAAGGATGTTGTATTTGAGTGGACTGAAAAATGTGAAATTACATTTCAAACTTTGAAGCAAATTTTGACCACTGCACATGTTCTTAAGAGATTCCATAGAGTTGGAATACTTTATGTCCATAGTTTAGTTATTTTGGTGTGGTCTTCATGCCCAAATATGAATATAAGGTGTTGGAAACAACTGTTTGGTGAAGGATATGAGGATTTTTGAATTATAAACTATGGAATTATATGATTTGTGCAAGATAATTAACAACCATTTATTATTTTTTATGATAAATTATCACATATGATGAATTTTAGATCTGGGATACTCATGGTAGTTGGTGTGAGTGGATTTTACTCAGTTCTAGGAACTGACCCTAGAGGTTTTCCAGCTTGTCATTCATACTGATCACACAACAATTGAGTGGTTTTGAGAATGTACGACCTAGTATGGGACATATGTGAATGTAATTAGATGAGTTGCTACTCTTACAAGATTTTGATTATGATTTACTTGTCAAACAAATCTATGAATAATGACCTCCCTTGTAATAGATTTGAGTTTCAAGAATGGATGCTAATAATGAAGAGAAAGTTTTAGATGAAGCTTCATTCTAGATGAACCATTTATTGTCCATGGGGACAAGAGTGCAACTCCAAGGTAGGAAGACATAGCCAACTATCTGATTTAAAGGTACAAAGAGAGATCTGATTATGTACTGTATATTTCTAAATATTTATGGTTAAGATTTGTGTAAGGTTATGAATCATAATCATTCCATGAAATACCTAGAAAGAACGAGTTGAAAAAGGGTGTGTCTAGATAAGGTTTTGAAGGAATTTGGATTGAGGAATTTTGAGGATCGCTATCATGTTGTGGTCAGAGGAATATTTTCATTGTTCACAATTCTACAAAATCACTTGTTGTGCATTAATAAACAACAAAAGGTGTTGAGGTGTTGGTTGCCTTACTCGGCGAATATCTCTATAAGTGATGTGTAATTATATACACTTGATTTTTTGTTAGATGTGTAACAATCAGTAAGCCCACTAGTTTTTAGATGGGTTTTCATTGTAGCCTCAGTTAGGGTTCCAACACTTTACAACTTATGGGGCTAAGTGTTCATCTCGTCATGTAGATCCTATGTCTCATTTGCAATGTATAGTGCACATCTTGGCATGCATAGATTATCTCATTGGAATGGATGTTGAAATCACTACCATGGTCAGAACGAAGTAATAAATTTGTATGACTTAGTTTACCCCAAGTTTAAATTTTCTTCCAGGTACTAGAGTCTATCATTCAAGAGACCATAGTTCATCTGATGAAGGTGATGGACTTAACTACTCAAGTTGATGTCTGAGATAGCTAAATCATCTGAAATTAGCGTCATAGGAAGTCCTATCACCACTAGCATCTCACAGATCTAATGGCAAATTAGAGGTCAATGTTCATTTGAGGAGATAGAAGCTATGTCTGACTAAAACCATTGCATTTCAGAGTTCATAGAGTGAGGAAGTTCTAGAGTCTATCAACATGTAGTTCTATGAATTCAATATCAACGTGGAATACGAACAAATTATATTGAAACCATTGTACAATTTTGTATGGTGAGACTGTATGTATATTCCCTATTTAATATTGAGTACTGAAAGACACTAAGGACTACACTTGAACTAGACATCAGATATTTACTGAAGCCTTTCTGTGGTTTAGGATACTCCTTGTCAATGAGTTGAAAGATTATGATTTTACAAGATGTGTATAATATACTCAGGTAAGTACCTAATATTTGATCAGATGGCATGAATAGGTTCATAAAGAACTCAAAAGGGTTCAGACCCTTGGTAATTGGGCTCTCTATCGATAGAAAAAAACCCTCATATTTTTCATGGAATGACATGGATGAGCCTCTAGACAAAGTTATTTTGTCTACTATGATTCTTAATGCTAAATATGCTCATACAATAGGAAATTGAACTATATAACTCACAAATCATAACATCCAGTGAGGATTCAAGACTAATAGATAAATATGGCCATAAAAGGGAAATCCTAAGTATAACAAAGGTGATAGCACTAGAAGTAAGGGGTGAACACTCTTACATGAGTGGAAACAATTTAGAGGAATGGAGAAAGAAGAGGGCAGAAAAATGTGACATTAGTCCCAGACAACACTCACACAAGTCATTCCCATGGGGTCATCTTCAGAAACAAAACCTACAAGATTGACATGAATCAATGGCACAAAAAACTATTACAATAAAGTTTAATGAATTTGAAGATGTAAGAAAAGTGATGAGTTCAGCCCTCCTGGAAGTTCAATAACACACAAAACAATAATTTTATTACTTCCAGAATTTATGTTTTACAGATTTTGATGTACAATGGTGGAAAGAGGTGCACGGTATCTGACAGACAGATATGATGCAAATACTAAGGAATGTCCACTTAAAAATGAAACAGGCAAACACTATCTACGAATAATTTTCTTAGCGAGGAAAGAGAGATTATGATTGCATGAAGAAAATAGGGAACATTTTGCACGTGTGAGTGGTCCATAAACCAATGACAAAAAGTCATTAAGTGCTTTGTAGAGAATCCAAGAACCTCTCTGAAAGACCATTATCTACATGTCACTAGTGAGCCTATAGAAGAAGAGGGGCTTCGTTCTTACACTTGAAACACTATAGTCAGCAGTTGGAGAATGATCATGGTAACTCTTACATTTTTAGGACATCACTTATAAATCCTTAAACTTTTTTTTGACATTTTGGTCCAATTACAATAATATACATTGCATTTATAATCCTATTTCATATCTAGAGATAAGTAGCTATTGATGATCACGTCTCCACCAAGTACCAATGGTCTGATTGATTTGGTTAACCATAATGATAATTATGGGAAAAAATGTCTGTCATCTCTCATCTAACATATTATATGCCACTAACATTTAAGCTCTCTCCTTTGAAACTCCTTTTGACCCATAATTTGTCACACTATTTTGGTGAACCTCAACACCTCGTTTACAGTAATCGATCTCCATATTAATTCTTTTGGGTTTTGTTCCTGCTTTTTTCGGGATGGTTAAATCCCTAGAACATTGAATTTTGAGAAATACTACATAACATTGAATCATTGTTCGAATGGGTCTTAGCATCATCTAGTTTGCTAATTGTCTGATTAATTCCCTCATCAAAGATGAACCGTAATCTACATAATTTTATATTAGCATTGAATGGGATCATATTTTCCATGATTCAACTGGTCCAATCTCTAATCCTTTTTCAATGTAGGTTCTTTGATGGAATCCATCAGTGAGTACTATGGTTCGTGAACAAATCTACGATGTGCTTAGTGAATTTACTGCCTAACAGTTTTAGTAGAGCATGGAAAGGCAACTGACATCCATTTGACGTAGTTATTAAAAGTTACAAGAGGTGAAATTTTGGATAAAAATTATAGTGACTTCAATGCAGAAGGTGAGTCTACTTACTTAGATGAAGATATAAATCTGGAATTAGATCAACGATCCATTGGCTGCATGGAGATAGTATAAAGACTTGGATAATCTGATATGAAACTGTGACATTTCACACTTCCCATGAAACCAATTTCGAGAGTCCTGACCTAGAACTTCCAACTGATTTGGGACTCTAGACATATTTTACTATGAGAGTGGAAGATATTATTCAATCAATACTTTTCCATCGTCAAGTTGCTAAGAGTCACTGTGCATAAGAACTGATAGCAATGTTAATGTCCTCCAATTTCTAAACATGAAAGCTATCCCCAATGATGAGTAAAGATTCACAGAGAGGGAGGTCACACATAAGTCTCACCATTGCCTGAACACTCTAATTATCAAACCTAGAGTACCAACATAGACACCTATGCTACTAAACACTTGGAGGATATTTTTCAAGGGTTAAGACTATTGATGTACATTATTGGGGTGTACATTTTTCTCAATAACAAGTGCTTGTAGATTATTCAATCCCATTCACTAGGGTCTTGAACTCCTCTCCATCTAATTTTCAGCCCACATTGGAAAGCACTATGTTCTGATTTTTAGCACTACCTATCATATAGGAGAACACCACTCATATATCCCCTGTATCAAACTTCTGAGTGTCTAAAACCATAATTTGATTTCTCTACTCATGAATCATCCCACTTTAAGCAGCAAGATAAAATGTTCCAGGTGTACTCCTAAGTCTTCAAAGTCTCTTGGTACACCACCTAGTTGATATGTTAGACCCTAAAATATTGGTTAAGTAACTAAGAGGTATGCACACACGTAGGATCAATGAGATAGAAGGGACATTTAGGAAAAAGAACATGCAGAAAAAAGGGGTTTAAGAAGGGTTTAAGTGAGACCAAGGCACTCGTAGGAGGCATGAACAAGGGTTTAAACGACAAGTTGTAACCATATTTGGCATTCTATGGGGTTACTTGAGGAAAATCTTGAGGACCTGACTAGGCATGATAAGTGGATAAGGTGCCAGCTTGGAGCCTTGGAGGCTAATAAAATTATATTACACGCATGTAATATTCCTAGAGACATCATTAGTGAGAGTGGAAGGTTTGTAAAGGGATAAACATTCACCTATGAAGGACCACATCGACACTTGACACATGATCTGCACTTGGAGAAGGCATGTCAGTGGGTGTTGATCTTATATAAAGGAATGCTTAGGCCAAAAATAGAGAAAGATAGATTGATGTGTGTATAGAGAGGCATAAAAGAGAGGGATATACATATGCATATATGGGTACCAGGAAGTAGAAGGCATGCCAACAAATTGTTGCAGAAATGTTAGGCTGCACTAAGGTTTAGGATTCAGGGTACTAGAGAGCTATATAGAATGTCATTAAGCATTTTAATTGATGTTAGGGTTTGTAAATGAGTTATAGTAAAGAGGGCTTAGACAAGAGCTTTGTTCAGATCCTATTGTATAGGATAGATCTCTATCACTTACTGTATATGGTCTGAGATGACCTTTTTGATAGTAATGTGGCTACCAGAACTCTTTTAAATAAATATATATATGGGTTCGTTCTATATATCATTTTTATGGGTGTAAACCCTTATGATATTTAGCATGTTATAGCTCAGATATGCTTTCCTATAATTCATTTGGTGCATATCTACCTTCTCTGATGCATGGGTGTGTGTGTGGATCTATTAGTTTTATGTTCTTCTTTTAGGATGCATGTATTTCTATCTCTAAAAATAAACCCCCATTACTGGTGGAACCTTCTCACAAAGCTCACATAAAAGAGGGGCTCGACACTTGCATGTGCCTCAGGTGAGCGCCCAATGCTCGCTAGGTGATAGGCCGATGCGCTTGGGGTTAGAAAGAAGTATTAAGGGTAAAATAATGACTACATCATTCTCATTACCTAAGAACTAAAATCCAAAGACATAAAAATCCACAAAGCCTGAAATTATATCACTTGATAGTGATAAATAAGCTAAATAAGAGAATATTGAGGCAACATCAATGGACATAGAGCAGGAAGGTGTTGATGTGGAAATTCATGAGAAAAAGTGTCCTAGGGAGCCCATGGAGGGTATGGAAGAGAATAATGGAGAAGAAAGTGGAGATAAAATGGTTCAAAAAATCCCTATTGAACAACATGTAGAGGTAGTTAATGATGGGGAAACCCATGATAAACATGAAGGAGAAGGATTCACTTAGGAAATTGAATACATAGCTCATGTAGTCATGAATAATGAATAAATTATGGATGAGGCCCATGACCACATAGTGCTTGAGACACAAACTAATGAGATAGAAATTGGGGATGATATTCCCCATGATGTTGAAGAAATAATTCTAAACATTGTTCATAGAATTGAAGTAGAACAACCACTTGAGAATATTAAGAAGGTACAGGGGAATGTTCCTATAGTAAATGAGGTGAAAGTTGATACCATATTAGATCTTGCTCCACTATTGTTGCCACAATGTAACATGCAACCACAAGTTATCATTAGAGAAGTTTTCAAACCAAAATATGAGGTTCAACCACAGTACATGGGATTGAATCCCTCCTCAAAGACAGGTGAGGCTGCCTGTTTATTGCTAATCTAAAACACAGTAAATAATATATACAATATTCACACTAATCTAACCATTGGGGGTTGGGATGAAATCCCGAAATCCACATTCACACGATTCAAGGATATTGCTTTCGTACGTGAAATAGGTTAGAAACTATTACAGTGAAAGAAGCACGGTAGAAAAGAAATGGGAGAAACGTATTTTCTTTCGAGTAAACACAGAGCACGAAATAATCATACGAGTTTTAGATCACAGATATAATGTCCGAGATAATTAGAAACACTGAGATTCTATGCAAAGAATAGCTTTAAGATCATGAACATAAGAACAATATCTTAAATAAGATATATTTCACAACACAAAGTCTGCAAAACAATATCAACTTCTATTCTTCAAAATGATTGAAAGAAAACACAAAGTTTTTCTCCTTTCCAATAGCCTCTTAATGCTTCAAAAATTCTCGACCCTTGAGAATGCACAAGCATCCCTTTTTATAACAAAAGAAGCTAGAGTTTAAACAGAACAGATCCTGAAAAGTAGCATGCTAACTAGAGTTTCAGCTTTGCATGATTCTCATGCAGGAGATCAAGTCAAATTTTGAATTAAAAATAATGACAAAATGGAAATAAAAGATATGACATTCTAAAAATAGAAATGTCATAGGACGTTGGAGCTCAATCCGAGTCATCATCTTTTGATTCTTCTCCTTTCTCTTCCTCCAGCTGAGACTGTTTGTTCCGGAACTCCTGGAACTTCCGAATAATGCCTTGCATTTCGTTTTCCTCAGGTGCAGTGGAAAGATCATTCCACATTTCGCAGGTCTCATGGATATCACTGGCACTGCCGGGAAGCTTTTTCAACCTCTTGCTGAGCTTTCTTAAGGCCTCCAACGTATGCTCAATCCGCACAAACTGACCAATGACTTCAAGGTCGAATCCATCTACAGGTTCATGTTGAACAGTCTCTTGAACTTGTTTGAAGAGATCACCTGCTGATAGGGCACTTGAGTTCCCAACCGACACCTTTGGACAAATTTTTAGCAATTCTTCCTACAGATCACTTTTCCCATCGATCAATTTATCCCTTGATTCTCTCAACTTGCTGCAGGCTTCGTTGAGAATCTTTACTTTGAACTTGATGCCCTTGATCAGCTGAAAGTGTTTATCTGTATGTGGAAGAACGCCTTCTTCTACCAAGAGATGTGCTGGTATTTGCCTTAGCACTTGGAGAGCTTCACAAGTCAAATCAAGCTGTCTAAGTTCTTCAGTGAATTCCTCATCCATCTTCTCTCCTTCCTTCTGAATCTCTGCCAAGGACTGATGAACTTTCACCACGTCTTGAATTACTTCCTTCCCTTGTTGGAGCAACTTTTGGATCCATTCATTAACCACTCTTCCTTTTCTGGTAATCTTCTCAATCGTAGGCACCGATGAGAAATCGAATCCGGCAGAAGCAGAAGCAGATGGTATGGATTCCAGGGGTGTTGAGAGTTTAATCAAAACCTCTGTCAACTGCTCCACTTTTTCTTTAAACTCATCTCTGCTGACCTTTGTTTCTTTCAACTTTTGGCACAGCACGTCTATGGAAGCCCGTGCATCTTGTTGCGCTCCTTCTGTTGTTACTTTCCCTAGAGCCACCTTGGTGATCTGATAATCAGCAGCTGTTACATCATCCCTAGTTTTGTCAGCTGAGGGAGTGGCAATCTCTGAGAACTTATCTCCTGAAGCATCTACCAAAACTCTTGAAACTGTTTTGGGTTTCTTGGCTGATCTCGCAGTAGAAGCCTTGAGTGAGCTGAAATCAAAGGCTGGTAGGGGTACAATCACTTTCCTCTTCCTCGGAGTTTGTTCGAGTAGCCATGGTGGTGTATTAGAGGAAACTGCCAATGTTGTAGTAGCTGGTATTCTACTCTCAAGGGGAGCAGATTCTACTATTGGAGGGGGAACAGCAGTCAATGTGGTAGTAGGTGCAATGAATAAAGGCACAGGTTGTGGGGGAGTGTTGGTGATCACTTGGGTTCCAGTAGAAAGGGGTGAGAGCCCCAGAGAAAATATTGGCCATGCTTGAAGAAGTGGATGGGGAATGAGGAGGCTGAAGTGGTTGTTGAGGGGGGAGGCACAGATTCAGTCTCCAAAAGCCTTGACTGCCAGAGATAAGGTCTCTTCAGTTGAGCAATCAGCAAATGGTGAAGTCAAGGGCTGACTTCCCTCCTTCTTCCAAATTAATTTCTCCTATTTCTGGTGGTGTTGGTGATTCTGGCACATCCACCGTTTGAGTTGGAGAGACAATTGAAGAGATTTGTCTTTCTTTCCTCTTCTTGGGAATCTTGATTTTTATAGACCCCCCAGTAGATTCCTTGTCCTTCTTCTTTTTTGGAGGGCCCCGCCTCAGGAGCAGCCAATTTTGGAAACTTGTCATCTTTAAAAATTCATGCCCCAAGAAGAGAGCCATTTCTTTGTACGAGCCAGAATTAGGGCTGACCTATCGGTGATAGAGGATTTTTTGCTAGCCGACCCAATCAATAGGCGGGAAAACATGTATCGATCTTCATTAAGCCCATCATAGGACATATCTAACACACTTTCATTGTCCCTTGTACCATCTGGCAAATCAGAAATCTCTAGCGTCTGAATCTCATCAATAGTTAATCTGCTATGATCTTTTCTGCGAACCACAACTTTGTTACGCAGATCCACCCAGATATCCTCAATGTCGGGCCTGTGCAGATGTAGGGCTCCATAAGTTCTCAGTACTCCTCGAATGTCAAAAACCATCCCGAGACTTCATATGCTTCTTTAATTTCTCCTGGAGTTCACATTCGACATTTTTAGCTTTTGCCGGCTGTTGAGCAAGTATATCTCCCAATAGAAATTGGGAAGGATACAGCTGCCTTATGCTTGCTCTGTTGGAATTTGTGGAAATCCAATAACTGTCTGACCAATTCTATTAGTATCAATCTATCGCCGGGATAACGAGGCAGACGGAAAGGTTCTCCAGAGTACATGACCGTTCGAAGGTTAGGTAAACTTCTTGAACTGCAAAGAAGATACATCCCCACTTAGATACTTCAAGCCCATGCCTCGTCCGAGACCCTTGTCTTTCTCAGCCCTGGATTGAGCTGGCAGATGTTTTCGTAGAAAAAGGCATCATTTACCCTCTCCTAAAGTGATCCTTGGACCCCCTTCTTCATTATTTGAGGATAATACTTATAGACTGGATTTGTGGTTCTACTTCCTTTAGTCTCCAGCCCTGGATAGCTCCTCATCCCAGCTGCTGCATAGGCCACATATGAGAACATATAAAACTTTCCGGTTGACAGGACCGTCGTCATCTGGGAATCAATTTCATCACTGATAAGGGTTCCCCAGTCAATCCCTTGCTTGTTTTGCCTAATGGTGACCATAAATTGGTACATCCATCCATGAAATAAATTTGATTCCGGCAAGCCCAAACACCCGGCTCAGTATGGTGATAATATCGTTGATTTCTTGGATGAAATCCGATCTAGGGATAGTTCTTGGAAATCTAGATATTACTGGTTTTTCCTTAACCAAGAACTTCTTATTAACATCCTTAATGCAATTCTCCTGGTTACTGTCCCAGGCCTTCTGAGCTCAATTTCATGTCTAGGGCTCCATACTTCTTCAAAATTTGGTAGTTTCAGGAGATCATCCAAATAAGCCCCATCTAGTTTGATAACTACTTCACCAGCCTGATTCCTTACGGACCGAGAAGCCGAGTCGTAGCTGGATGCACACGCCAAAAACAAGCTCTGGACATTGGGCAGACATGGGGAAGCTCGGCTTGCAAGGGGCAAGCCACTATTAGCTAAAGCCACCATCCATGGGGTTTGAGAAGAACTCTTCACCCTGTTCCAAAAATCGTCCATATCTATGTTGCGCATCTCAGTATCCCCTGATATCATAATTACAGTTCGATATATTGACGGGGATTTCTGGTTTCTTAAATTTTGTATTTCATCCTGCTAGATTTTTCGGCCTTCTCCTGTGCTGAACCAGGATCCGACATGAAGAATATTGGAAGAAGAAAGGCTCAGAACTCCAGAGATGTTGTGCACACTGAAAAACCTAATTGACAGAAGGCGTCGGAAGAAGCGAAGAAACCCGACACGCAGAAGAAGATATCGGAAAACTTTGAGAACCCCGACAGGTCTGATATGTCGGAGTCTTGGCGAAACCCGACACTTGCTTTCAATGGCGGAAACAGGGGAAAAACCCGGCACTTGCTGTTAATGACGGAACCCTGAAGAAAAACCCAGCGTCCACTGTGGATGGCGAAACTTAGGAGGTGCCCGGAACCCACTGTTGAGGTCGGAATGTTGAAAAAACCCCATCACTGCGAGCTTCCTTTGTATTTCGGACTTTTGAATCTGCAATACAAACTTCAAAATCTGAGGAAACAAAAACAGAGCCTTTCCTTTGAATTTCTACATACAACAGCTTCCTTTCTTTTTTTGTTATTCATATTCCATACATTATGCAAGTAATTGGAATTTGGAAGGAACAGCACCAATTGATAATCTCAAAAAGAAAATAAACCCTAAAAACCCAAAACCCTTTCCAAAACAATACAGAACGAAGAAGGAAGAAAAACCCTCAACAACTGGCAAGAAATTGGAAAGAAAATATACGCAGTCGATCCAGAGAAATCAAGAATAAAGAAGGAACGAAAAATACCTTCAATTCGAGACAAGTAAAATCGAAAACAAACGATCCAGTCTGGTAACGCGAGTTTGCGGGTTTTGGGAGCGGAAGAGCATGCGAAAAATCCACGAATTAAAAATATGAACGGTAAAAATGACGTGGATTTTTACGTATTTATAAGAAAATTAGTAATAAATACGCTCCAGCTCGGCACGTGCCGACTCACCAACCATTCGGCATGAACGCCACGTCAGCGTGTTGGAGGAGTCCAAAAACCCGACATGAGGAGATTTAGTGCATTTCGGGTTTCGGGCTTCGGAAAACATGGAGCACAAAACATGTTTTGGTACATGAATGTTCCGATGCATTGAACTTCCGAAAACCCGATTACTAAGGATTGAGCGGACTTCGGGAATCGGAGAACATGGCGCATAAAATATGCTTTGGAACATGGATGTTCTGATGCTTTAGAGTTCCGAAAACCCGATTACTAAGGATTGTCTTAACAATAGGCGGGTTTCGGGTTTTGGAAGTCACGCGACACAAAGCATGTCTTAACACAAGTATGTTCCGATGCGTTGAATTTCCGAAAACCCGATTTCAAAGGATTTTTCAATACAAGGCGGGTTTCGGGTTTTGGAGGTCATAAGACATAAAGCATGTTAAAACTTATGTCAAGCTGTTAGTAACACCCGAAAACCCGATTTTCTCTAAAAGAGATCATAATGCAAAATCACTTCAAAAATTTTGTAGGGGTTATCCGATCGTTTCGTCGTGAACTCAAAACGGGGATAACAGCTGGCTCCAGTTGGGGACTTTCTTTGCAATACCAAAGGAAGAGAACTCAGAATTTCTGGTCTCGCGGACCAGGGCCTTATCCATTGGGCTACAGAGTCAAGGAGAAAACCAAAACAAAACAAAACGAAGAAAGACAGAAAACCAAAAGCAAACACACAACAAAAGCAAAATATGTACAATGCAAGAGAGCATCTTGCATTAATGGTGGAACAGCTTTAGATGTTGCCCACTGAAAGGCAACGGAAGTAATCCTCCATCCAGATATGATAGTAGGAAACTATTTTCGCCATTCAGCTGATGAATTTTGAAAGGTCCTTTCCATAAAGAATCAAATTTCCCATGCATTCCTTTTTGTTCTCTTCTTTTATCCCAAAGCAACACCAGGTCTCCAATTTGGAAGTCACGTTGCTTGGATTTTTTATCAAAAATCTTCTTCACCCTGCTCTGATGATCTGCTATACGATCAATCACCTTGATTCGCTCTTCTTCTAGCTTGGTTAGGTACATAACCCTCTTTTCGATTGAATTCTGAAAAGCTACATCTTCAACCGCTTTCGCTAATTGCAAGGCCGGCAATTCTACTGAGATAGGAATTTCAGCATCAATCCCGTATAGCAATTGAAAAGGGGACATCCCTATGGCTCGCTTTGGAGTGATTCGATCAGCCCACAATGCATCATACAATGCTTTGTGCCAATTCCTCTGATTTTCGTCCACTAGTTTCCTGATTATAGTAACCAGATTCTTGTTGCTGGATTCAGCTTGCCCATTTCCCTGGGGATAATAGTCAGACGAATGAGCCAAAGTAATGCCGAATCCGTAGCAAAACTCAGTTAGCTCGTGTGATGAGAAATTGGAAGCATTATCCGCTACGATCTTATGAGGTACACCAAATCTGACAATTATGTTTTCCTTAAGGAATTTGCAAACAGCTTCAGAAGTTGCTTGCTTGATTGGCACGGCCTCTACCCACTTGGTAAAATAATCTGTAGCAGTTAGCACATAGTTGTGTCCAGCACTGGAAGCAGGATTCAATGTTCCGATAAAATCAATCCCCCATTGGCGAAAAGGTTCTTCAATCACCACAGGCTTCAGAGGAAGAGCTGCTAACTTGGGACGACCAACAAAATGCTGACAAGCTTCACATTTAGACACCCATTCTGCTGAGTCCCGGAAAAGAGTAGGCCAATAATACCTAGCCCGTAAGATCTTATACGCTGTTACAGAAGACGAAAAGTGTCCTCCGCATGCTAGGCTATGAAAGGATTCTAATAACTTTTCCTGTTGTGATTTATCGACACAACGCAAGAAGATACCATCAATACCTCTCTTGTATATCGCATTATTCCACAAAAGGTATTTTGCAGATCTCAGCTTGATGGTCCTTTTCTCCTTTTGATTTAAATGCGGAGGGCATTCACCATAAGTTAGGAAGAAAGCAATGTCCGCGTACCATTCATCGGTCGTACTTACAAAAAGCACCATAGGCAGCTCTGAGGAAGTGTCTTGAATCTCTTCATACTCTGCTTCAGCATGATTCTCTGCAATCAATTGACACAGGCCTCTTCCTCGTACCAACTTGGTAGGTTTAATGTCCAAGTCATACTCCTGAACCTTAGCAATCCAAGTACCTCTTTGGCTTCCCAGCTCTTGTTGAGTTAGAATGGATTTAACAGCAGTATCAGGAACGAGAACACGAGTATGAGAATTCAGTACATAGTACCTGAAGTGTTTTACTGCTCTTACCACTGCGTAAGCATGTTTTTCAATTTGCGACATCTTCAATTCATGCTCTTTCAACGGACAGCTCATGAATGCGATAGGAGCTTCAATGCCTTCTCCATTTTCCTGCATCAGGATCGCTGACACTGTGTGGGCTGAAGCATAGCTATACATGATGAAATCTTTCTTAAAGTCTGGACATACTAGGGTCGGAGCGCAAGCAACTGCCTTTTTGATTTCTTCAAATGAAAGTTTCCCTTCTGCACTCCATCTGAATGGGACTTTGCCTTTCATCATTCCAAGAATATCCTTGGTTTTGTCAGCGAAGTCAGGTACAAATCTTCTCAAGAAATTAACTTTTCCGAAGAAAGAATGAACTCCGGTTTTACTTGTTGGTAAAGTAAGACTCTGAATGGCCTTTACCCTTTCTGGGTCAATTTTAGTTCCTTCCCTGGTCACAATATGACCCAGCAGCTTTCCTTCTGTAACCCCGAACATAGACTTCTTAGGATTCAACGAAATTCCGTGACGCCTGCATCTCTGAAGTACCTGTTCTAAATGATCATAATGATCACTTCGTTTTTTAGAAAAGACAGTCAAGTCATCCAAATACACGACTATGACCTTACCCATCAGATCTCTGAATGCTAGGTCCATAGCTCTCTGAAACGTAGCTCCTGCGTTGATCAAGCCGAATGGCATCCTTCTATAAGCAAAGGTACCCCATGGGGTCGTGAAAGCTGTCTTGTGTTGATCTTCTGTGGTTACTTCGACTTGATTATATCCCGAAAACCCGTCGAGCATGGATAACATTTCTGATCCAGTAACAGTTTGTAGTACTTGGTCCATGATCGGCAAGGGATAATTATCCTTCAGCGAGGACTGATTCAAGTTCCGAAAGTCAACACAAATCCGGATCTCGCCATTCTTCTTTCTGACAGGAACGATGTTTGCAATCCAAGTGGAATGATGGATTGGGAAAATAATTCTGGCATCTAGCATCTTCTGAATTTCTGCTAGAATAGTTCCTGAGATCTTGGGATTGTAATGCCTTTGCTTCTGTCTGTACGGCTTCACATCAGGTTTCAAAGGAATACTGTGCTGTACATCTTTGGGTTTGAAGGATTTCAAATCTGCATAAGACCAAGCCATCACATCGATGTATTTCTTTAAAAGCGAAGTGAATCTTACCTTTTCTTCAGCAGAGCAGCATTTCCCAACATTCACCATTCGAGGCTGATCAAATGAACCTAGATTGATTTGATCTACTTCAGAGGAAGAAGCACCTTCGACCTGCCTTTTGTTTTGGATAAAACGATCATGTTTATCAAACAAGCCCTCCAAAGAAACCAAACCTTTGGGTATCTTATTGCCTTTCAGCTGAATATATTCACCATCAACTTCCTGATATGGATCTGAAATAGTTTCACGAAAGGCTGATTCTGAACCTTCAAAATACAATTCACTGAAATTGTCAGCCTTTTCTAGAAAAGCCAACACCTGTCGATCATCATTGAATACCTGCCAGTGAGTTGCGTTATCTGGGATACTAGGACGATATACAATCTCAATAGAGTATGTGTCTTGCTTGAATTGAGGATGAGGAAGAAGAAGAGATGCAGATACGGCCAAAGAATCAGCCTTGTCATTATAATCTCTTAAAACTGCCTTAATAGAAAATGCATCAAAGCATTCTATACTATCCCACACTTTGTTCCGATAATGCCTCAACCGATCATTTTTCACCTGATATATACCCCTGACCTGATTAACAATCAGCTCCGCATCTCCTTGAACCTTGAGATTTCTGATTCCCTTTCGTCTGGCCAATTCTAATCCTAATAACAGGGCTTCGTATTCGGCCGTGTTGTTAGTATTATCAAATTGCAACTTATAAGCTGACGGAAAAATCTCGGAGCTAGGAGATATGAGAACAACGCCAGCGCCTGATCCAGAGATTGAACAGCTACCATCAAATTCGAGCGTCCAAATAGCATTGGGATCTTCCTCTTCCACATCTACAATAGGTATCTCTGAAGCCATGAAATAATTCCCGAAGCTAGCATCTTCGAAAAGAATCTGAGCCTTAGGATCATCTGATTTGGTCACCAAATACTTTGCCTGCGGTTCAGGATGAAGAACCTGTTGAACCCCTTTGACTGGTATCTTGGCTTTGGTCCAATCCATACTAATCTCTCCTCCGACATCTTTACAAAATCCTCTACCCAAGAGAATACCATAAGCCGCAGGGATATCAGCAACCAGAATAGTCATTTTGACTCTCTTCTCAGGGAAGGCAACAAATGCAAACTGTGCGTCCTTGATTTGACCAATCAGAGGGACTTGTTTAGTTTCCATGGAATAGCATCGTCCATATGATTTAGTCAAAGTAAGTCCAAGGGCATGGGCCACTTTTGCGGGCATAACATTATCCGAGGCCCCTGAGTCAATGATACAATTGCTGAGTTTAAACCCATTTATAAGTAGAGACAAATAAAATGGTTCAATCTTTCCCGAGGAAGAAGCAGAGGTCAGATTATTCTGAGGTGTAAGTTGAACAGGATTTGGGAGGAGACCTTTTGACGGTGATGGAACGGCAGCTTTACTTCTGATGAACTTGGCCAGCTTTTCAAATTGTTCGGGATTCGACTGAAGGTATTCTGCTTCCGACATTTGAATTTTTGTTCTCTTCGCATGATCAATAATGTCAAAAGCAGTGTAAGAAGGAATGATAGTAGGCTCAGTTCTAATTACATGAGCTTGTGGTGGGGTACTGGCCTTAGGAGAAGGAGAATAAGGAACAGCTGTCTTTTTAGTAACCTCTCTTTCAGTTTGCGCCGAAATAGGGGTACCCCTTTTGACTATGGATACAGGAGGTTCCTTATTCTTCTCCTTAGTATTTTCCAGAGGCTTTCTGGGAACCTGAGATTGGGACCGAGTGAAAACAGCAAATGATTGACCATCTGGCTCACATTCATCTTCATCATATTCCAAATAACCAATGCTGGAGTCGCCAGCTGACTCATCATAAGACTCATCAGCATATCCTGAAGCTTCGAAATCCTCAGGGGAATCTTGTTCTTCTGGTTCATCATCTTCTTCAATTATTTCCACTGCTGCATTAACAGGCGGCGCTTCAATTGCTAATCTCGGTTGAGCAGGAGCTAACCGTGGCCTATCTCTGGCAGGTACACCATTGTTATTAAAATTCCGCCTAGGGATATCCCGGTACGGAACATTGCTCACCTGCTGAGACACTTGCTTCTTTAAAGCAATTAAATCATTAGCCATTTTTTGAAACATAGGGTCAGTATTACCTTGAGAAGAACCTTGATTTTTGAGTTTGGGTATATCTTTCTTGATCCTTCCAGCTAAGATGAGATCATCCTCTATTTCAGTAGCCGTTGACTGAGCAGTAGCCAGATCTGGGATAACCGACCTTCGTAATAAAAAGCTTATATCAGGAGGTTGAGCATTGATGAAAAAGCACTTTTGATTTTCTAGAGTTGGTACAGCTATAACTGGAATTTTCCGGATCAGCTTATTGAACTTAGCCACGAATTCCCGCATAGGTTCATGCGATTCCTTCTTCATATGCGTAAGCTGAGCTAACAATGCATGAGAATCTTCGGCTGGTTTGAAACGTGCCTCAAACTTGGTCCGCATGGTAGCCCAATCTGGAATGCATGCATTCGGGAGGTGATAAAACCATTCAGCTGCTACTCCCTGCAATGTTTCAACGAAGAGTCGAACAGAGACATCTTCGTGGGCTACTCCGAGGACACCGCATGCAACAAAGAAAGACGCAATATGCTCATCAGGATGCTGCTTCCCATCCCCATTGAACTTGGGAATGTTCTTACGTGATCCACGTGGTAACTCATGCAATGGAGGAGTCAAAGTAAGAGGACCAATGACTGCACCCCAAGGCACAGGTTGAACCGCCATCCTTCTGAAAAGAGTGCGTACAGGGATCCGGGTATCAGACAAGAGTAGTGCACGACAAGTTGCAGATGTTTCCCGTTCTTCAGGGATCCGATTTCTCCGAACAGGTGAAGAACTTCTGGCTCGGTTAGAGACAACGCTGTTGGGAGAAAGGCTGAAATTGTGCTGTTGCAGCAACTCAAAAAGTGGATCAATTTCACCTTGAGCTCGGCGAGACCGAGTGAAGATCCTCCTGGCCAGCTTGAACTGAAAGGAGATCTTATTAAAAATAAGGCAAATATGGAGTCGCCAGACACCGAGAGGATAAGCTTTGTACTATTGATCTGTATTTCCCCAGCGGAGTCGCCAAAAACTGTTGGTTGGATATTTTGTCAAACCAAAATATGAGGTTCAACCACAGTACATGGGATTGAATCCCTCCTCAAAGACAGGTGAGGCTGCCTGTTTATTGCTAATCTAAAACACAGTAAATAATATATACAATATTCACACTAATCTAACCATTGGGGGTTGGGATGAAATCCCGAAATCCACATTCACACGATTCAAGGATATTGCTTTCGTACGTGAAATAGGTTAGAAACTATTACAGTGAAAGAAGCACGGTAGAAAAGAAATGGGAGAAACGTATTTTCTTTCGAGTAAACACAGAGCACGAAATAATCATACGAGTTTTAGATCACAGATATAATGTCCGAGATAATTAGAAACACTGAGATTCTATGCAAAGAATAGCTTTAAGATCATGAACATAAGAACAATATCTTAAATAAGATATATTTCACAACACAAAGTCTGCAAAACAATATCAACTTCTATTCTTCAAAATGATTGAAAGAAAACACAAAGTTTTTCTCCTTTCCAATAGCCTCTTAATGCTTCAAAAATTCTCGACCCTTTAGAATGCACAAGCATCCCTTTTTATAACAAAAGAAGCTAGAGTTTAAACAGAACAGATCCTGAAAAGTAGCATGCTAACTAGAGTTTCAGCTTTGCATGATTCTCACGCAGGAGATCAAGTCAAAGTTGAATTAAAAATAATGACAAAATGGAAATAAAAGATATGACATTCTAAAAATAGAAATGTCATAGGACGTTGGAGCTCAATCCGAGTCATCATCTTTTGATTCTTCTCCTTTCTCTTCCTCCAGCTGAGACTGTTTGTTCCGGAACTCCTGGAACTTCCGAATAATGCCTTGCATTTCGTTTTCCTCAGGTGCAGTGGAAAGATCATTCCACATTTCGCAGGTCTCATGGATATCACTGGCACTGCCGGGAAGCTTTTTCAACCTCTTGCTGAGCTTTCTTAAGGCCTCCAACGTATGCTCAATCCGCACAAACTGACCAATGACTTCAAGGTCGAATCCATCTACAGGTTCATGTTGAACAGTCTCTTGAACTTGTTTGAAGAGATCACCTGCTGATAGGGCACTTGAGTTCCCAACCGACACCTTTGGACAAATTTTTAGCAATTCTTCCTCCAGATCACTTTTCCCATCGATCAATTTATCCCTTGATTCTCTCAACTTGCTGCAGGCTTCGTTGAGAATCTTTACTCTGAACTTGATGCCCTTGATCAGCTGAAAGTGTTTATCTGTATGTGGAAGAACGCCTTCTTCTACCAAGAGATGTGCTGGTATTTGCTTTAGCACTTGGAGAGCTTCACAAGTCAAATCAAGCTGTCCAAGTTCTTCAGTGAATTCCTCATCCATCTTCTCTCCTTCCTTCTGAATCTCTGCCAAGGACTGATGAACTTTCACCACGTCTTGAATTACTTCCTTCCCTTGTTGGAGCAACTTTTGGATCCATTCATTAACCACTCTTCCTTTTCTGGTAATCTTCTCAATCGTAGGCACCGATGAGAAATCGAATCCGGCAGAAGCAGAAGCAGATGGTATGGATTCCAGGGGTGTTGAGAGTTTAATCAAAACCTCTGTCAACTGCTCCACTTTTTCTTTAAACTCATCTCTGCTGACCTTTGTTTCTTTCAACTTTTGGCACAGCACGTCTATGGAAGCCCGTGCATCTTGTTGCGCTCCTTCTGTTGTTACTTTCCCTAGAGCCACCTTGGTGATCTGATAATCAGCAGCTGTTACATCATCCCTAGTTTTGTCAGCTGAGGGAGTGGCAATCTCTGCGAACTTATCTCCTGAAGCATCTACCAAAACTCTTGAAACTGTTTTGGGTTTCTTGGCTGATCTCGCAGTAGAAGCCTTGAGTGAGCTGAAATCAAAGGCTGGTAGGGGTACAATCACTTTCCTCTTCCTCGGAGTTTGTTCGAGTAGCCATGGTGGTGTATCAGAGGAAACTGCCAATGTTGTAGTAGCTGGTATTCTACTCTCAAGGGGAGCAGATTCTACTATTGGAGGGGGAACAGCAGTCAACGTGGTAGTAGGTGCAATGAATAAAGGCACAGGTTGTGGGGGAGTGTTGGTGATCACTTGGGTTCCAGTAGAAAGGGGTGAGAGCCCAGCGAAAAAATATTGGCCATGCTTGAAGAAGTGGATGGGGAATGAGGAGGCTGAAGTGGTTGTTGAGGGGGAGGCACAGATTCAGTCTCCAAAGCCTTGACTGCCAGAGATAAGGTCTCTTCAGTTGAGCAATCAGCAAATGGTGAAGTCAAGGGCTGACTTCCTCCTTCTTCCAAATTAATTTCTCCTATTTCTGGTGGTGTTGGTGATTCTGGCACATCCACCGTTTGAGTTGGAGAGACAATTGAAGAGATTTGTCTTTCTTTCCTCTTCTTGGGAATCTTGATTTTTATAGACCCCCCAGTATATTCCTTGTCCTTCTTCTTTTTGGAGGGCCCCGCCTCAGGAGCAGCCAATTTTGGAAACTTGTCATCTTTAAAATTCATGCCCCAAGAAGAGAGCCATTTCTTTGTACGAGCCAGAATTAGGGCTGACCTATCGGTGATAGAGGATTTTTCGCTAGCCGACCAATCAATAGGCGGAAAAACGTATCGATCTTCATTAAGCCCATCATAGGACATATCTAACACACTTTCATTGTCCCTTATACCATCTGGCAAATCAGAAATCTCTAGCGTCTGAATCTCATCAATAGTTAATCTGCTATGATCTTTTCTGCGAACCGCAACTTCGTTACGCAGATCCACCCAGATATCCTCAATGTCGGGCCTGTGCAGATGTAGGGCTCCATAAGTTCTCAGTACTCCTCGGATGTCAAAACCATCCCGAGACTTCATATGCTTCTTTAACTTCTCCTGGAGTTCACATTCGACATTTTTAGCTTTTGCCGCTGTTGAGCAAGTATATCTCCCAATAGAAATTGGGAAGGATACAGCTGCCTTATGCTTGCTCTGTTGAAATTTGTGGAAATCCAATAACTGTCTGACCAATTCTATTAGTATCAATCTATCGCCGGGATAACGAGGCAGACGGAAAGGTTCTCCGGAGTACATGACCGTTCGAAGGTAGGTAAACTTCTTGAACTGCAAGAAGATACATCCCCACTTAGATACTTCAGCCCATGCCTCGTCCGAGACCCTTGTCTTTCTCAGCCCTGGATTGAGCTGGCAGATGTTTTCGTAGAAAAAGGCGTCATTTACCCTCCTAAAGTGATCCTTGGACCCCTTCTTCGTTATTTGAGGATAATACTTATAGACTGGATTTGTGGTTCTGCTTCCTTTAGTCTCCAGCCCTGGATAGCTCCTCATCCCAGCTGCTGCATAGGCCACGTATGAGAACATATAAAACTTTCCGGTTGACAGGACCGTCGTCATCTGGGAATCAATTTCATCACTGATAAGGGTTCCCCAGTCAATCCCTTGCTCGTTCTTCCTAATGGTGACCATAAATTGGTACATCCATCCATGAAATAAATTTGATTCCGGCAAGCCAAACACCCGGCTCAGTAGGGTGATAATATCGTTGATTTCTTGGATGAAATCCGATCTAGGGATAGTTCTTGGAAATCTAGATATTACTGGTTTTGCCTTAACCAAGAACTTCTTATTAACATCCTTAATGCAATTCTCCTGGTTACTGTCCCAGGCCTTCTGAGCCAATTTCATATCTAGGGCTCCATACTCTTCAAAATTTGGTAGTTTCAGGAGATCATCCAAATAAGCCCCATCTAGTTTGATAACTACTTCACCAGCCTGATTCCTTACGGACCGAGAAGCCGAGTCGTAGCTGGATGCACACGCCAAAACAAACTCTGGACACTGGGCAGACATAGGGAAGCCTGCTGCAAGGGGCAAGCCACTGTCAGCTATAGCTTTCATCCATGGGGTTTGAGAAGAACTCTTCACCCTGTTCCAAAAGTCGTCCATATCTATGTTGCCCATTTCAGTATCCCTGATATCATAATTACAGTCGACATATGACGGGGATTCTGGTTTCTTAAACTTGTATTTCATCTTGCTAGATTTTCCGGCCTTCTCCTGTGATGAACCAGGATCCGACATGAAGAATATTGGAAGGAGAAAAGCTCGGAACTCCGGAGATGTCGTGCACACTGAAAAACCTGATTGACGGAAGGCGTCGGAAGAAGAGAAGAACCCGACACGCAGAAGAAGATATCGGAAAACTTTGAGAACCCGACAGGTCTGATATGTCGGAGTCTTGGCAAAACCCGGCACTTGCTGTTAATGACGGAACCTGAAGAAAACCCGGCGTCCACTGTTGATGGCGGAACTTAGGAGGTGCCCGGCACCCACTGTTGAGGGCGGAACGTTGAAAAACCCCGTTACTGCGAGCTTCCTTTGTATTTCGGACTTTTGAATCTGCAATACAAACTTCAAAATCCGGGAAACAAAAACAGAGCCTTTCCTTTGAATTTCTACATACACATCTTCCTTTCTTTTTTTGTTATTCATATTCCATACATTATGCAAGTAATTGGAATTTGGAAGGAACAGCACCAATTGATAATCTCAAAAAGAAAATAAACCCTAAAAACCCAAAACCCTTTCCAAAACAATACAGAACGAAGAAGGAAGAAAAACCCTCAACAACTGGCAAGAAATTGGAAAGAAAATATACGCAGTCGATCCAGAGAAATCAAGAATAAAGAAGGAACGAAAAATACCTTCGATTCGAGACAAGTAAAATCGAAAACAAACGATCCAGTCTGGTAACGCGAGTTTGCGGGTTTTGGGAGCGGAAGAGCATGCGAAAAATCCACGAATTAAAAATATGAACGGTAAAAATGACGTGGATTTTTACGTATTTATAAGAAAATTAGTAATAAATACGCTCCAGCTCGGCACGTGCCGACTCACCAACCATTCGGCATGAACGCCACGTCAGCGTGTTGGAGGAGTCCAAAAACCCGACACGAGGAGATTTAGTGCATTTCGGGTTTCGGGCTTCGGAAAACATGGAGCACAAAACATGTTTTGGTACATGAATGTTCCGATGCATTGAACTTCCGAAAACCCGATTACTAAGGATTGAGCGGACTTCGGGAATCGGAGAACATGGCGCATAAAATATGTTTTGGAACATGGATGTTCCGATGCTTTAGAGTTCCGAAAACCCGATTACTAAGGATTGTCTTAACAATAGGCGGGTTTCGGGTTTCGGAAGTCACGCGACACAAAGCATGTCTTAACACAAGTATGTTCCGATGCGTTGAATTTCCGAAAACCCGATTTCAAAGGATTTTTCAATACAAGGCGGGTTTCGGGTTTCGGAGGTCATAAGACATAAAGCATGTTAAAACTTATGTCAAGCTGTTAGTAACACCCGAAAACCCGATTTGCTCTAAAAGAGATCATAATGCAAAATCACTTCAAAAATTTTGTAGGGGTTATCCGATCGTTTCGTCGTGAACTCAAAACGGGGATACAGTTTGAAAACTATGTTTATAGGTTGCAAGGAAAATGGGAAAGGAATAACTAATCTTCTAACACCAATAGGAAATTGAGGACAAGGACAAGCAACTCGAGGCCAAGAATAAGGAAATTTAAAGGCTAAAGAAGAAGCAGGAAGATACCATTCAGGTAACTAATGCCATACTCAAATGTAGATCACCTTCTAAAATTTATTCCATTTTCTTAAAATAACAAATAATATAGTTAAATCTCACCTGTATCAACTCAAATATTCCATTTGATATTAGTGGAGCCAGAAGTTTCTTTAGAATATACCTGAAAATGTGTCATGAGATTTAATTGTTGTTATGTGAATTGTATATGTACAACTATACCCTTGAATATGATAAGTAATGGATCCTGATACTTTATATTAGAGATGTTTCAATTAGGGCACTATGTTCCTTATTTTAACAATGAATTATATAGATAAAAATAAATTGGAAGAATACATGCACTTGTTCAAAAGTGCAGCCATTAATGATAAGGGGTGAAGCTACAAATACATGGGAAATTATTGAAGAGTATGGAAAATAAATGGAACACAGGGAAATTAGACAGTGAGTATACAAGATGAGAAATGAAGCTCATGAAGAATTTAGGGACCACATTAAATTCAATGTCAAATTAATAGTACATGCCTATAGAACATGTTGGCAAGATATGTCCCCTAAGATGCAAAGAAAAGAAATGCACTATTATCCCAATATCATTCTAAATTTAAAGAGGGTAAATGCATACATTGAAGTTTCTTCTTAAGGATGTGGAAAAACTTGGTTTCCCATTGGTTATTATCCCCCAATATTCCAATATCCTATACCACATTGGTCTGGTGACAAGCAACTGGATGATGATATACATGATAGCATCATGGATAGATATACAAGGAATGGAGGTTAATTATTCATGGAGTTTGAAGGAACATCTACCATGGTTTATTTAGATGTTTATGCAGTATCATTTAGATGGAGCCAAATAATTTTGAGGAGTTGAAAAACCTTGAGGAAGAGCTAAAGAAACTTGAATGAGGACATTCAAGATGTTAAGTCTGGTAGTGATGATGAGTAGTTTAATTTCCTTTCTAAAACACCTCATCTTCTATATTCTGTTGAGCCATTTGCAACCATCAACTTGTATTTCCCCTGATACTGCTAGAAATTTTCACCGTAACTTCAACTCATGGCATTAATATTAGTTAATATAATTATTACTAGTTTACTTTATTATGTGGTATTATGAGTATGCATTTACTATTTTTATTGCAATCTGATGTTAAATGGTGCTTTATATAATGTCAACCTTGTTTGCAAAGAACTTGTTATATGTAGAAATTGACATGTAGCAAAAAAAAATCCATACACAGTAACTGAAATGCAACCAAAGGAATCATCCACATCAAAGTGGTTGTTTGCAAACAACTGACATGCAACCAAATGAAATCATCTACAACAAAGCATATATAGCTGAAGGAGGTCACACACTCGAATAAATTCATGATCCTAAGGATATTGGATGACATGTAAATCACACCTAAGATTACACATGTCAATGGAAAAATAGTTATGAGAAATAAGAGAGAACTCAATGCCATATTCTTATTATGCATTGCAACTTAACAAAGAACTAGCTGATTGAATTCATAATTTAATAACTAATTGATCAACTGATCGATTAGTTAATTTATGTGATTGATATGGAAATAACTATTGACTAGTTTTGTTGCATGCACATATTCCCCATATTGTTCAGTTAATATATTTTACTTAATCTAACTAGAACTCATAGTATAACTCTATCTCTTCACGCCTCTGCTGTAGTGAATGATATAAAAAGGAAATGCTAATGTTGAATGAGATATCGATCCATAGATAGATATTTTGTTGTATTTTATGACTGTAGTCTTCATGCTGATGAAATAAAAGTCAGAGTTGTGTTAATTTTTTGTAGTCATAGGCCTTAAGAGGGATTAACACCCAAGGAAGAGCCCACTTGTGGTTGCTAACTAACCCTCTCATTTTATTTTTTGATTTAGTTCATTGCATGATTCGATTAATAGTAGTTCATTCCTTTATTTGTGTTCTATTTTTACATGCTTTTTTATTAGCCATAGCATTTACTTTCATATTTGAATCTAATTCATTTCCAGCATGTTATTTCTTAATTTTAGTGACATCAATTTACCTTTATACCTCCCAAACAACTATAATTGTGTATATAACACTGGAACTATTGAAAGTCTACGTCCCTTGGTTTGATAATTAAATAATTGTAGATTAATAAACAACATACTAATTTCTGCAAGTTAGTTTACACCACCATATTCCATGTATATTTTTCCTAAAAATCCAAATTTTAGTCTTATTTCTACATAGCTTATATCCTCCACTCATAGTCTTATCAAGTTGTTCCTATCACCTCTTATAATCAATTGGGTTAAATCAAATACCTATGCAAAAGCACAAACAATGAGATAACCACCATCAAAGGTAAAATATCTGAAAATAATCCTCGGCCTCTCCATCCTTATAACCCACTTCATCATCTAAATTGACCACATAAAAATAAAATTATCCCTCCTAAGATATTATATCAACAGTTCACTATTGTGTCCAAACCTAATAGAGATCTAGTACATAATCACAAAAAATGGTTTTACCCATGTGGGATTACTACATGATTAAAATAATTGTACCTTTGGAAATACAAGTCAAAATATGATTGTGCAACATTTCATGACACAACCAACACCACAAAAAATAAAAAAATTCATTGGCTAAGCTTTAATTCATCCTCTAATACTAACACTTGAAGCAAACCTAGCTTATTGATAAGAAGAATATTTCTATGTAGTAGACACATGTAGTTATAGAACATTAAGGCCTTAATTATAATCATAATATAACATAAGGGTGAAGAAGTGAATGTTGGATTAAGCTCTTGAATCCATGGCATCTTCACTCAAATTACAAATTGGCTTGAAAAAATAAGAGATCCAAAAAAACTAATTATGTCGTCTTAGAATGCACCCTCTAAAACTGTATGGAAAACCAAATCTTCCTATCTAATAATGGAGAAGTAAAAGAGATATTTTTCCATGTAAAATTAGTATAAACCTTAAATTTCATCTTTCAAATGTGGCGGATCATATTAAAATACTAGTATGAGTGTCACCATGTAAGATGCTATTTCTATGGCCAAACAAATAGATTTCTTGTAGAAATATTTTAAGTAGTAGTGGACCACACCCCCAAGATAATAAGTAACTAGTTACAGTAGGGACTACAATTTGGTAACTTTCCCTTGTGTAATTTCATGTTTGATCATGTTTCTTCCATGAGAAAAATTATCACATTTGGAATCTAATCATTTCATCTCTCTATCCCTCCC
Source organism: Taxus chinensis (assembly GCA_019776745.2). Taxonomy (NCBI): domain Eukaryota; kingdom Viridiplantae; phylum Streptophyta; class Pinopsida; order Cupressales; family Taxaceae; genus Taxus; species Taxus chinensis. The sequence continues at coordinate 567,455,499 of CM034151.1, read as the reverse complement.
TTTTTTTTATTTTATTCTTTACTCTATCATCACTTATGGGAATATTGTCTGATAAAAGTAATAAGCAACATATGTTCTTCATATCCAAATTTCTTATTTGATGTTTTTTTTTATTTTCTTAAAAATGTATAGCTAGGTCATGATATGGGGTGTAGTCTTATCTAACTTGTATAGTCCCAAATCCTCAAGTTCATCGACCATATTTTCAATTTAAATATCTTATTTGGGTCATTTCATCTTCTAGGGGATTGGTTAGATATTCAAAGTTGAAAAATAACTCAAGATAACTACATGAAGCTTGATGTTTTAATGAGGGCATATAGTGTAGAACTTAGGTTAGTTCAACAAATAGGAGTTTGACCCCCAAGGGTATTCTGGCCTCAATCAAACACATATGGTTTTTTTTCCTTTTAGTTTGGTAATGCTATGATGAATCGTTCTACATGTTTTTATGGTTTCCAATTTGTTTCACGTAATTATAGGTTGCCCCAAGAAAAAAAAAATACATTAAATACTATTTATAGACAAGTAAAACATGTATGAATTTTTAGATCTAGAGTTTTAAAGATTCCAATATGGTAAAGTTTTACGTTAGGAACATAAAAATCAAGTATGGACCATACAAAAGTTGTACAGTCCTATCTTTGCTCAATTTTGATCTCTAAAACTTGCACCATAACGTTTCCAATTTCTAATCTTTCTATTATGTCATTCTATGCATTATATCCTCCCTATTCTACCTTTTATAGTAAATTTTTTCTCCTCCTCTCATGTATTTGAGAAAGTATTTATCATTTATTAGTTCTTACATTTATGAATGCATTATTCTAATTGTAAATAATTTATGTTGTAAGTTTACTATATTATAATAGTCCACCCATTTTAAACTTGTACATCCTTATTCTTGTTGTGTATCCCATAAAACCTATGATTTAACTAGGTTGTAAACATTTGGTGAACATGATGCATAATTAAATATTCCAACTGTTTTGTAATCATATTTTCACTTGGGTTTCATCTCCATATTGTATTTTTAGGTAAAAACATTATTTTAATCTATCACATACCCTAAACCTTATTTTCACAAAAGTTTCTTAAAGGTCTTATGGCTGCTTCTTTCGTTTGAGTATTTTTCTAGGGATTTTTAATTACCAAACCACATTTCATCACATATCCCAATCATAAAAACTATATTGTAAAATTACTCTTAGGTTTTTCTTAAATTTTATATCTTAAAGTAAACATATTTTTGTTTGGTATAACTTTTAGCACACATATCAAAAAATTAAAATTACTAATTTTATTAATCAATCAATAATAAAAAAATATTATTTTTTTAGCAATTTCCTTTAAATTTTTATTTCACAGAAGTAGATTCAAAAAAAACCTATTTTGTTTCAGTAATTTCACTATCTATTTTCATACATGGCCATTTTACTAATTTTTGTCAACACATTATTTTTGGCTCTACCTTTATTACTTAATTTGGGATCACTCTTATTCATTTCCAACAATATTTTTTTGGAATATATCCTCTATAATTTTATGATTTATCATATGTTGTGGAATTTCCTTACTCTTTATCATCATCTCATGTTTCCATAACTTTTAGAAGGATAATAGCTCAAAAGACCCTTATTAGCAATATCATATGGATAATTCATCACTAGCTAGTTATAACATTGAAAACATTCGCAAGGATACCTTTCCATCCACTCAAACATTACAATGTCATTTTTAAGAAGAGAAACATAAAGCTATGAGTACTAAGCTAAAATATATCAAGGATGAGATAGCATATCTAAAGGATATGTCAAATGCACATGTCAATTATATCTCTACACATCCTAATCTATATAGTTGTAAGGCTAAAAAAAAAGTAGTGTGCTATAAAAAAATATGCATGATGACATGTGATGAATAAAGTGAAGGAAAATTACTACATACATTTAATGATATGTATGTTACCAAATATCAATATCACATAGTATGAAAGCCACATCAAAAAACACCCCTTTGGTTTCATAAGAATGCTCAACAACATGTTTATTGTCTATGAGATACTTGATAATTTATTAATAAATTTGTTACCTACCCCTTGTTACCCCTATCATAATCTTGAAAAAATAATATGTCAACCATTTTGATATTATCATGGAATTAATGGACATCGTAAAAAGCATTGGTATGTTTTGAATCCAATAACGTGAGCATAAGATATTTATTTCCTTTGATACATAACATTTTAATATGTATCCATTTTAGGTTCCGAAATATAAATGGGTTCCTAAAGTTCATACATTAATGTCTAATGTGCATAATGCAATACTTAATTAAATAAATTTAAAAAAAGAATTAAAAAATCCATAAGATAAACATGTAATGCCTCTTTCAGAAGAGCCACTCTCAATGGAAATATTACATCCTACTATTTTGTAAATGGAAAATGGAAATGGATATAATACTAATGGAAATTATGAGCATTGAACATAACCAAAAATAATTTAGAGTATACAAAATCCCCATTAGGAGTAATATAATAATGGATTCAACAAATATCTCTTCTTCCCCATAAAAAATATGACATATTTTGATTCAGATGATGATAATGATTGGGAAGTTAAGTCTAATGTAATTCTGAATGATCTTGATTACCATGAATAGTTCAATATGGCTAATGAAAACACGGAACAAAATCCAATCCTATTGATGAATAAGATGATAATATTTTAATAAAGGGAAAATGCACAAAGATGGGGGACCAAAAATCTGCATTTTGGTCATTTTTTCCGTAACGTGCTCACGTTATGGCTTGGTCATGTTATAACATGACAGGGAAAAATCAAGCTCACATTATAATACGAGCGCGTTATTGTTCAGATTTACCAAACCATAATGCGCTTGCATTATAATGCCTGTGCATTTTGACTAAGATAAAACAAAGTCAAAAGTCGAGAGCAGAAATCATTCCAAAAAACAAAAAAAATATCTATAAGTGGAAAATGTGAGCGTGGAAAGCGTGAATGTGTTTTGGGGCATTACAATCATTTTCACCTCCTCAAATTGACTATGGAGGCAAGTTCAAAAGGCCACTTCTTGTTCGTTCTAGGTTAATTTTCATTATTAATCTTATCTTTTTATTGTTTTTTATTTTCATTTTTAGAGGTTTCAATAGCTTCAATTCAAAACCCTCATTCACTCGTAGACCAAGATGAAGAAGAAAAAAAAATATAGAAACATTCCCTTGAATAGTAATACATCCTCCAAACACCAAAAAATACATTTTAGGGGAGGTTGAAAATAAAAAAGTTTAGATTGAGGGTTTAATAGAAACCCTAATAAACCCCAATGTGACAAATCGACATCACCAAAACCTTGCTACATCATTAGAATCATTATTATCTAATATCAATAATGTGGTTGGTCAAATAAACACATGTGACAGTTTTAAAACTAATTGCCATAATTTTTCTGCAGACAAGCTATCTTATAATGTAGTGAGGAAGAAAAAAATCACCAAAGACAAGTTGTGTGAATTGTTTATTGATCCTTAAACTAATGCACTGTTACTATTAATTTACAAAATATTCCCTATCCACTGGTGTAATCATAAGGGGATAAAAAATAATTTTTGGGATAGGTGGTGGATGGTTTTTGACCAACCACCTTGTAGCAAATTTGAGGTACCATAATATTTATTGAGGAAACTCTATTGTGAGTTCATCCTTAATCAAATACCAAACTATGCTGACATTCAAGAATTTCAAGGAAGAGAAAAAGGCTCAGCACAAGATAGAGTGGGAACACAACATTTGCAGAACCAACCATTTAGGCCCATTTCTCACCCATCTATTCAACATATTTCAGCCCCTTCTGTTGTGAAGGATACAATGGATGTTGAGACTATTGATTCTATTAGGTCATTGACACATTCATTGCTTCAACATGACACTCATCTCTCCCAGGGTGATGAGGATGGTACTTCTAGGCATCAGACATCATATAGCCATATAATGTCATGCTTGTGGTAGTATAAGAACCTATGTGGTTTACGAGGAAGCTCCACATCTTAACGAGACAACTCCACAACCTCGTAAGGTAGATCCACAACCTAGTCGGGATGCTCCGTAGGATGAGCAGTGTGTTCGATTGGAGGAGGCACATTTTGATCCTATGTTTGACACTATTTGATGTTAAATAGGTGAATGTTGGTATGATTTCGCATGTTGGTGAATTTAATAATGTGATCTTTTATTATTTTTATTCATCATATACATGAAAAGAATGAACTATATTTAACATATGAAGATAATGTCATGTAACTTGTATGTGTGTTACCTTTTTCCTTTTTTATTTGATAACATCATTACACTCAACTGTCAAGATTCGACGATCATAAGATATTGGAGTTGTTATGGGCATAGCTTCTGTCACGCCTCTTACATAGGCATACGCTAGTAAATTAATTTTCATAATGAATTGATTACATCAAATAACATCATGTAGTATAATTAAATGACATTCATATGCATTCTAAGTTTTGTCATCATGGTTGCCACAAGAAGAGCTAACGAATCCAATTCGTTCTCCTCTTACTGATTTTTTTGATGATCTTGAGAGGAAGAGGATGATTGCGAGTGATCATCAGATTATAGTAATTATTTATTTGTAGGTAGTGGAATTTTATATGTCATTAGTTGTATACTAACGGGTATGTTATTTATTTGTATTATTAGATGGAGATACAAGCATCCTTTGATCGCAGATGTATGATCAATAGAAGGGACATTCCACTGATGTTCATGGCTCATCTTCCCAGTAACCGAAGAGAACTAGATTATTTGATGATACCCCATAGTTTATATATATACATATTTTGTTGTATGCCTTCGTGGCATGTTGGTGTAGATTTATATTTTTTCATGTATATAATTGTATGCCTACATGGCTTTATTAAGACATTGATTTTGTATGCTATCAAGGATTTTTGAGTCAATATAATGTATGATACAATTTTTTTTTAAAAACTTGTATAGTGGCACTTTATACATGTATCTAAGTAGACTAATATGATTTCATATGTATTTTATGTTAATATGTATTATTAGTGTTAATTGTTTTTATGTTTTAAGCATGGGAATTAAAAAATATATGTAACTAACATACAATTATAATAATATAATATCAATGCCAATTCCATCCACTTCCTAGAATCTCAATAATTCAACTGAAACATATGTAACGAGATAATGTAATATTACTTAAATTATAACAATTAAAATGTAGAAAGAGAGAGAGAGAGAGAGAGAGAGAGAGAGAGAGAGAGAGAGAGAGAGAGAGAGAGAGAGAGAGAGAGATGATACTAAAAATTCGATAACATTCCCACCAAAAAAGCATCTTCTACCATAGTCGTATCTCTCCTTATCATCCCTACATGGTCAATTGAAAATCCATCAAGAGAAAATATTTATATATATTATCGAAAAAGAACAACCCTTTCAACTTGTCAACCACCCTAAACATAAACATCCTCATAATTTGGCAATGTTCTAGACAATCCAACCAACCAAAATTTGTCTATAACAATTAAGAATAGAGAAACATTATCAAAAGTTTGCAGACAATCCAAGTAACCATATCATTTCCTGGGTATTGTCAATTTTCCTAACTTTCCTGGAAACAATGTGTTCCAACACTGATCCTCTATTGACATGTACATGATGAATCTAATCAATAATCAAGAGTATCACAATTTGAGTGTAACTCTTATCCCCATACTTTTAGGTAATGATATGTCATTTCTTAGGAGTAGTTATAATTATTTGTGTTTCCTTTATCTGTGGGACCATCTGAAATCATATTGAGAGTAATTTATTGAAGTATGGCTAACATGATAACATTGGTCTTACCAACACCTTCGGGTGCATACAAAAGAAAATTCTCAACAAAAAATAGTGCAATTTCATACATCATGGTCTGCACTCTATTTAGTTTCTTCATTCCTCAGAATATAGGTTCTTCCCATTCTGGTCCATCAGTGACGGATCTCTAAGGAGTTCACTCAATACTGTAGTATGGAAATCATCCATTTCATGAATTTATAGAATCCATATGACACAAGCAGACATTAATTTTTCCAACCTCTCCTCTCTATAGTGGAGTATACTACTCTAAGATCTAACCCAACGCCAACATCACGAAAATTCCTAGATCATGTGCAATCGTAGTAGTTCTAAAGGAATTATGTTCCAATGGAGAATTGGCACCCATATCTCTATAGATAGATGGGGATGGGGCCATCTATCTATACAGTCGAGAGGGACTATCTCTAGAGTCACATTCTATTTATCAAGAACACATTCTCATTTCACCACTTGTCAAACTTTGACGGGTGATAAATAGAAAACCGTGGCACTTGGGAATTTCCCATCTGAACATACAGATGCACCTATGGTCCACCTAAAAAATCCTATGTTAGTTTCTCCTATCTCTCTCCCATTTGTTTGCGGTCGTAGCGAATGAAACATGGAAAAAGCCTTCAATTAACATCAATGTGAGGGAATCTAGGGTGATATTTTACTATAGACACCTTGTGACACCGAATTGATAGTTCTCACATGGCTAGGTGGGTTGTTAGATGTTAGCAGTTATGTCGTTCTACTACCAACCCATCATGTTTCTTCTAGGCTACACTGGTCCGTCAATGTCTCTTAAATGCCATGAGAGAAAAAAACTTATCAAAATTTGACAGGTGATAACTAGCAAGTTGTTGCACTTGGGAATGTCACGTCTGAACATATGGATGTCTATATGGTCTGCCTACAAAATCCTATCTTAGTTTCTCTTATTTCTCACTCATTTTTTGATGGTAGTAGCGAATGAAATGTGATAAAATCATTAAATTAGAATTAGTGTGAGGGTATCCAAAGTTATATTTTGCAATGAACACCTCGTGGTACCGAACCAATGGTTCCCACACATTTGGGTGGGATCTTAGATACTCTTGATGAAATGATAATATGTAAGAGGTAAAATAATGTTAGGAAAAGAGATTTCATATGATATAGGTGGTGAAATAAGAACATGTTCTTGTTAAAAAGAATGTGAAAAAGAATTCTCTTTCTCTATCTCTTGATTTGTCACTCTTTCTCTCTTGCCCTCTCTGTGTGTCTCTCTTTATTTCTCTCTTTCATTCTCTTTTTCTCTCTCTTTCCCTCTCTCTTTGTTTCTCTCTTTCTCTTGTTCTCTCTATTACACGCTCTCTCTTCGCTCTCTCTTTCAATCACACTCTCCTCATTCCCCCCTCTCTCTCTCTCTCTCTCTCACACTCTCTCATTATCTCTTTCTCTCTTTCTCTCATTCTCTCTCTCTCTCTCTCTCTCTCTCTCTCACACACACACTTTCTCCTCCTCTTTTTCTCTCTCTCGCTCTCTCTCGCTCATTCTCGCTTTCTCTCTCTCATGCTATCTCTCTCTCTCTCTCTCTCTCTCTCTCTCTCTCTCTCTCTCTCCCTCTCTCAGGATTTGAATGGAATTTAATCTTGGAAATTTTTTGTGAGATTCAATATATCCAATAAGCTCTAAAGGGGGAAGAAAGAGTAAAAGGACTACATTTGTTTGACTTACTATTAAGGGGAATTCTTATTTCTCCTCACGAGTCCTTTATTCTTTAATCAATTTTGAAGGCATGGGAACAAGTGAAGCACTTGGTGGATGGGAATCCTATAATATCTTCCTTTGACACTAGGTCCCAAGCCTAAAAATTGATTTCTTCAAATCTCAAATATAATGACAAGATCCTTGCCTTGACAAGAGGTCACTCTTCCCTCCTTTCATTTGAGAAAGGAATTAAAATATTTCATGACTTGTATAGATTTGGGAAGTGGATGGAATGGAAAAACTTTAAATATTTCTATAAGATTCCTCAATATCATTTTAGAATGTATACATTGGTGAGAAATTTTGATTGAGGAGTATCTCTCCTCAACATACAATTATCCCCTACTCTATTAGATCTTGAGGAGTTTTCAACAGTTAGCTATGAGATTTGTTCATCTTGGCAATTTATTAGAACTCTACAATAGTTGGTTCCACAGTACAATCAATATAATGAAAGGTTTATATAATGAATTATGTTAAATCTTATTGATAAGATATTATCTGGTGAGTGCCCTAATTGATAATCTTAACGTTTTAGGTCTTAACCAACTTCTAAGAGAAAGAATAGAAAGTTAAGTGTGTTTAAGAGAGAATTGTGACTTTAAAATTTATAAAAAATAATCTAAAGAGTGTGAGGAAGGATATTTTGAAGGTTAGAAGGCTTGAGGATTTTAAAAAAGACCACAATTTATGCCAGTATTGATGTAGACATGTAGAAGGGCATATAGGCCTAATTAGAGAAAAAGAGTGTGGAAACGTGTCTTAACTTTTATGGTTGGATTTCAAACTTGGTAATAAACTAAAACTAGCAAAAGGGTATCCTAAAAGGCAATTAGTTAGACTTGAAACCATTTTAAGTGAAAATTTAAGCTTGAAAAGGACTTAGGACAGGGCTACAAAGAGCTAAAATAGGTGAAGTAGTGATGGTGGAAGAGATACTTAGCAATGGAGATGGGTTATAAAATTTTTCACGCACTTTGAGGAGCTTAACGGGTTCCCAAAAATAGAGTTGGTTTATTTCATTTCTTTGTGGGTGATTCCCAACATCAACTCACTAGTGTCATTATTCTTAAGAAGCTAGTGAAGGCAATTTTTGCTAAGGTAAGAAATTTGAAGACTTCTTGTATTTTACATCAATTTTATTAGTGACTTGGCATGGAATATGAAATAGAGACATGGTGCATTGATAGGAATTTATCATGTGAACCCATTTAAGCCAATATTTACTAGTTTGAAGTGTTATTGACTTGAGAAAGTAAGCCACTTGGTAGGATTAAAGGACGTTTTGTGTTTTTGGACTAAACTAAATTTGTGGATGGGTTAAGTGTGATTTGTAAAAATTCAATCTAGTCAACCATTTAGGTCTAACGTAATTTTTAGGGTGTCAAGTACTGCTTCATGGTTAGACTCAAGAACTTTCACAAGATCTTATTGCGTGGTCTACCTCCATATTTTCTCAATTAAACATTAGATGCAAAAACTAGGTGAGAATAATGAATCATCTTTCTATGAATGTCAAATTCCTCAAACACGTTGGATTTCTTCATTGGGTATCTTCTTAGCCATGTTCTAGTAATAACCAAATACCCCATAGGATATTCTAGGCCTTCTCCATCTATGATTGGGGCTATTAATTTATTTTTTTCCTCAACACAATGACACAAATAATAATATGTTCCTTCTTTATTATTTTCTTCTACAACAACTGCATAAACATGACCTACATCACATTGTACACAAAATAGTTAATTTCAATAAATGACTCATAAATAAGTTACATATTGAGAAAAACTATTAATTTTAACAAAATAATGGAGATATAATACCTGGTTGCACTAGATCTGATATATTGTCTTATAGCTCATGGAGATTGATATGTATCAAGTGGATATAATTGTTTACAAAACCATTCATCAACCCACTCTTTTGAATCACATTCATCCCAAAATGAATATGTACATGAAGAGAAAAATCATGTCATTTTCCTTGTATGAATAGTGCATGGACCTGCATTTGAACTTATAAAAGAGTGTAACTCACTAAATCTTGTTAGTGTACAATAATATTCATATTTTGCAAAATTATCTTCTTCTACCAACCAACCAAAAAAACCTACAAACTATAGACTTATCCTCATTACCTGGACCCATTGTTGAGTTACAATATTCCATGATAGATGTTTCATAGATCAACTTGGCACCATTTTTGTAGTTAAATTCTTCTTTGTTTAGGGCTCTTTTAACACATTCTCTACACCATCATGTTCTTCTTTTCCATTTCTGGCCTTAGTGAAATTCCATAAATTTTGAACACTACTTATCCTATGCATCCCACTCAACCAGTAGAACATTCACACATTCTTGAATTGTGATATACAACTATTTGACCATATGACGTGTTTTATCAAATATGATGTTTAGGTTATTCAAGTTTAAATAGAAGATATTGAAACAAACTTGCACGAAATCTGATGAATGTGCATGATCATCACTAATATAGAAATGTTACTCCCTCAAAATATTTCTCTCTTCCTCTATGGTGTCGAGAGCATGAGTGAATACTATATGCACAAATATGGAAACTTGAATAGAGTTGCAGTATTGTGATTGCACTTCATTTTGTGGATGTAGAGTATAGTTCTCTAGAAAATAAACAAATGACACAGTGCTACAAATAGGAAACATGTCCTTATATAACCTAAATTATTCATCTAACCATCAAAATCTGTGTGTATGTCGTGCATACTCATACATTATCTTCTCTTGAAATATAGTCATAAAATCTGATACACTTATTTCTTTACTCACTAATTCACACCTTTTAGCTTCTTTAACATCTTTTTAATTTTGTTCCACTGACTTGTATTTTCAAAAACTAACTAGTTCATTTCTGATTACATGTGTATTCTCTATGTGTATATATAGCTTTGTAAACATTGTAAACCACCACAACTAGCACAAGTTCCTTCTAAACATGATTTCTTATACAAAATTGACCTTCTTCTCTTATAGAAAAAAACTTGAGATGAAATCTCTTGTTGATTTAGGTGAAACATTTATCACACATTCCTGCAAAATATTCATAGTATGCAAATTAACACACATATGCTAGAAAATGTCATAATGTATAACAAATTTAATATGGATCCTAAAACAACAAGTAGTTTGTGAGTGATTTATTTTAACAGAAAAAGGTTTTTCCATTTCAAAATACTTTTGACTAATTTGTATTTCAGGCCGAGTCTCTTTAAACTTATTAAAAAATTGTTTTTTTTTTTTCATATCCAAAAAATGTTTAAGAAGTGATTCACAGTTTTGAGAACCAATTCTTATTTTTAAAACATCTTTTTCATTAGGTGAAACCCTTGTATTATTTTTCCAAAATTCTAAAAATTTCGATTTTAACTCTTTAACTATATTTTTCTTTTTGTGGAAGTCTACCAGAGAATGCCAATAATTAATTATTATTTATATATTCAATTCTTTCATGATTCCCAAGAGCTTTTAATAGTGTTTCCTACTTATTTTTAGTGCCCTACTTGTTTTTCTAATTAAACAAGATTTTTTTTTCTTTACTTACTATAGTTGATGTAATAACACGTCGAGTAGTATTATTATCTTTGGTACGTGATGTTAGACCTATTGATTGGTATGCATTCATTATATTTTTTACAATAGATTTTTCACTATTGGTCTTAGATGTTCTTAGACCAAGGTTATTCATAGTAGGTCTATAAATAATATTCTTCATCATTTCAATAAGCAATTGACATTTACATGTCTCATTTAAGTCATTAAAAATGTTTTTCATATTTGATTGGATTTTCTTTTACAAGTGAATTGACTAATCTTATTAGTCATTGGGTTTAAAATATTTCCATCAATCTCAAGTAAAATTTTGGGTGTTTTCAACAAAATTTTAATTGATGATTTCAATGGAAATGATTGTAAAATATCATATAAACATTAATCGTTTTCTATTTTTTGTTCATCTTCATAATTTGGTAAAGAGTGTCTATTTTCAATAGGTTGGTCATTTGGTGTAACATCTATGTTTAAATTTGTCATTTGCATCACCATTAATTGAATATTCATTAATTATTTATTCAATTGGTGTTTGAGGATATGTTGCACTATCAATTTCATTTGGAAGAGATGGCATACCTTTATCTCCATACGTTGATTTTTTTTTTTCACATATTTTTTCACTCGCTCCCTTGTTTTTTTTTTCTTCTTCTTTCTTGGATTTTTTGGATGCTATATGGTCTTTGGCAACATCTCCAATCTCTGGTAAAGATGTGTTCAATTTCATTTTTTCACGCCCTTTTTCATCCGTTCATCCGTTCCCTTTGTTTTCCAATTTTTCGAGTGTTTTCCTTTGTGGTCTCCTCCCTATAATTCTCAACTATCTTTATCACCATAAGATAATTGAAAAAAAAGTTAATGAGAGTTAGAAATATAAGAAACAATACAAACACACTTGAATATATCAAATAATGCTTAAATATTTCATAAAAAAATCTCTATATAAAATAAAATATACAAAATTGTTAAGAAGAATAAAAAAGTGTAGGAACATGCAGGAATTTGTAGACAACCCATGAAAAATGAGACCAAAATCATGATTTCTTTTTGTTCTTTTTTGTTTAGATTTCATTTTTAAGAACATTATAACGGTCTCGTGTTATAATGTGAGCGTGTTTCATCTTCTTAGGGTTTGAAATTCCCAATCCATAGGCTTAGAGTTTCCTTGGATATCCAAACCTAAGGTTTGGAATATGTAATACGTTAATAAATCCATGTTTTACAAAAAAACATCAAAATCTCACATGTACACCCTTATATCTCATGAATTATAATATAATATAATATTCTAAAAAAAATTATACTACAATGTCAAGCTTGATTTCACCTTGATGATGATATACTCATTTCTAAAATATAATTAATTTAAGGCTTTCATGCTTAATTTCTTTTACTAGTGGCTTCTTTTCTTGCCAAAAACATATGCATATGTTTTTGTACCCAATTTATGACTTTTTCATCCAATTTAAAAAAAAAGTGGTTTCGTCTAAAGCCCATTCTACACACATTAGAAAAAAAAAAACAAAAAATTGACTATTTTTTCTCAAAGTTATGGGAGTGTACACACACATATTTCATTTTTTGGATGTGTGCACTTTGAAAATTAGTAAAAACTTATATATTCATCCAAAAATTATGAAAAATTAGTGGGACCTTATACATAGTATTAGCTAAATTTCTTTTGAAGGGATTTGAAAAATAATTTACAGAACTCAAAAAATAGGGGTACGCATACACAATAGGTTCTTATCTTTTTGACACAAAAATATATATAATTTTTGCACACACCCACATTTACCTTCTTAATCTCCACCATTTTCAAAAAAAATTAGTCATTTAGAAACTAGATTCCGAGTTCTACGGTACTTATTCTTATCACATTGTCAAATTTTGAGCATATGCATGCCAAATTATTAGATGAAGTTCAATTTTTGTTGATTTAAAGAAAAATGTGTCCAATTTTGACCCCCATTTGGCCCCTCATTTCCATGCATTATATATGTAAAGAAAAAAACTTATATGCGACTTGATACTACACTTTATTTTCCTCAAATCATTAATAAGAGTGCATTTTTTGGATCTTAAGTGGTCATGCGTCTTGTATTTAGTTAGCATACCCATCATGACACATCATTGGACTTAGTCTCACTATATTATTAATTTTTAGATGATATTCAATCCTTGTCTATACTAACTCACAAATAATCCTGTCTCAAATACTTAGGATAATTTGAAAACATCCCTTCTTTTCTAATAATAGGCTTACTTGTAATATATACACCCTTGTATACTTTGGTAAGGGATATGCTTATGATATCTTTACTAATAATTTTAATATTATCCCCAATCATCACTAACTATATCAAACCAATCCAATTACAATGGCTTTTATGATAAACTCAAAAACACTACCAATACAATCCAATCTCTTACTACATCAAGCTCTAATCACAAATATAAATCTATGATCTCCTACTCATACTATTTCTAAAGGTAATATCCTTATTTGTTTTATATTGTATTATGAATCCTCTATAGTTTATACATGATTATGCTTATTCTACTATGACATATTTAAGGCCTATGTCTCCTTCACCATTTGGGATTAATTTCGCCCCTTAATGAGATTGTTGTTGGGTAAATTTGTTTCTATCCCAATTCTTGTACATAGATATTTTTAAAACACTTCAAAAATATTAAAATAATCACATAATATGAAAACATATGAATATGTATAAAAATACAAAATATAGATATGTTTATGGTTTCCATGGATATATATATTTTAAACATATCGGTGTTCATGTTGGTTTGATAGATATAATATTTACTATTTAAACACATGTGTTCATGAAGTATGATGGGATTGATGAAGGACACACATAGGTTAATACATGGTGATATCATTAAACTTGGTTACTTACACTACTCAAATAGTGGCATCCATCCCACCATACATGTGTTTTTGTTTCTTTATATGTTACTTACAAATTCCTCGTCATACTTGATTCTATATGTAGTGTTTATTTTTATTGTTTTAGATATCATGACTAATACATTATCATGTGCAATGATAAATTTTTTATTAATAGGTAAAAAAGGGTTGAGTGGACCCTACCCCATTACAATGATATAATCCAACAAGATATAATTAAAAATAAACCAACTATATACCAAAGCATCCATAAGCTAATAGCCAACCTAATAGAAAAATAAAAACAATACAACCTACTTACCAAAAAAAGAGACACAACAGTTCAAAGACACAACAAAGAACCCAACACATATTAATTCATAGTATTTAGCAAATCCTTCCTTTCAACAATCAAAACAATGATTGAATTGCTTAGTTTTTCATACAAAGATTCACCTTCATCCCTCTTATGAATATTACATATATCCTTACCTTCCCCATCTAGTTTAATATTAACAGTTTGTTTCAAATCCTTCAAGTGTTCAATTGTACTCTTGATATTCAAAGTACTCTAAGTTGTAATCTGTTTAACTTTGGATTTTAGGGTTGTATTCTCCTTCTCCATTTGAGAATAATATTTCTCTAACATTTCAACCATTTCTCCCAACTTATTAGCCCTATCATCCTTTTCTTTTATCATGTTCTAGTCTTTTAAAAAAACATTCAACATGTTTTTGTGAGGTCAATATCAATCCTCATCTACTTAAATTACCCAAAACCAATCCAATAATTTACTTTCTCTTGCTCCTTGACCTCATTGTAGCCTTCAACATTCCATTCCCCTCTATATCCTTGTCACAAGCCTCATGTCCCTTCAAATCCATCATAATTTCCACCTCTTGCAAATGCACTATATTATCAGTCGAGGCAGTACTGGAATGAGTCTCTAAGGATGTTGAATACTTTGAATCAGTCTTCTATGTCTCCTTAGAAGAAGATGACACTTCCACCTTGGAATAAGAAGTTTCATTCTCACTAAGAAGACCTATATACTTGTCATAATTCGTTATATCAATTTTCCATTTTTGAATAACATCAATATTAACTACTAGTGTATAAGAACCACTGAGTTATCCTTTGAGCTCTTGCAACCAACTTGGAGAGGGAACATAAGAAAATTTTTAGAAATAAATATTGAGCACCATGTCATAAGTAGTTCAACATAGGAAAATGATAGCCATAGACAACCTTTTATCTACCCTCTAGATCTATAAATTCCATTCTATGCTGTGGAATAGAATCAAATGGATTTTGAAGAGGCTCCCTAAAAAACCCCAAAAATGAGGCTCCAATCTCTCCTTTTCCCCCAAAAAATTTCAATTTCCACAGTTTTACTTATCTTAGGTTTAAAAATATGGTTCCAAGAATTAGGAATCCCAACATCCATAGAGATGATATCCATAGACACATTAAGATAAATACCCCTTATCTTAACCTTCCCATTATTCCAATAAACAACAAAGTCTACCAAAACAGCATGATTTTAGCCAAAGAAGTATTGAAAAAAATTAGCCATACCTTTTTAGTGAAGTGGTCCATGCCTCCTTCTGTACTATATTGCTATCTACGTCTTTTATGTATATACTATTTTCACTACTTTCTTATGTGGATTATTTTTTTGATTTCTTACTACATGGATTAACTTGATTGTCTTATGTCAGTATACTATTATGATTATTTTCTTGATATCACCTAAGGACCTTGATTTTCTTGTTACACCATGGGTGTCCCTTGTTTTTGTTTTCATGCCTATCTTGTATGTAAGCACTTATTTATTTGATTATAGCATGTTGTTACTTCTATTTCAATTATCTTGTGACACCATGGGTGTCCAATGTGTGTGGATCCATGCCTACGTATGATTATGTTTCTATATACAATTACGTACATGGTTATACAATATTGTTTTATACTATCATACTATTCTAGCTTAGGACACACTTGGTTTACACTATGATGATTACGCTATTATCATTATTATGGATTTTGACATGTTTTTTTTATAGACAATATTGTTTCTAATACTATATTATTGTTATTCTCACTTGTGACACAATTGTTTTATACTTTGTTGAATACACTATTATGAATTTTGTTTTGTTTTCTACTTACTATGTTGTTTATATGCTCATACTACTTTGTATTATGACATGATTGACACTTGTCTCTATTATTTCAACTACTATACATATGTCTTGTTGCTTGTTGCATATCATATGTTAATTTTTATCACACGTGCCTCAAAAGAGGGGGAATTCATTAGGATATTTTTACAAATACAAATAAATAGCATAATATATATGAATAGATTTTTATTGGCTTGGGATCCTTATAAAAGGTCAATGATATTGAAATGTGGAGGTTTTCAAGAAGGTCAAACCTACATAGTAAATTGATGACCATGGTTTGGTATTCAACATGATGGAATTTTTTGGATATGATGAATTCTCTAGATTTTCATTTACTTCAAATTCGATCAACTAGTTACAAGATTTTCATACAGTTTTAGTTATAGATGACACAATATAAAGTATACTACATAGGGCGTGAATACTTCATTAATTTTTAACTACACTATTTAGATTCAACTGTAGGAACAAGGTCTAGAGGCATGAGCTCCCTTCTTCCATATGAAATTCCATAAATTACATGTTCCAAGGGTGCACGGAAAATTTCCTTTCCTTATAAGGATTTCTTTTATTCAAGTTGGAACAAAATTAGGCCTATATCCACTTGAAGTGGAGTGGTATGTAGATTTAGTTGAAAGCATTGAAGTAGCTAAGTTCTTTCATATTTCCTCTTATCTCACCAAATTCCCAAATGAGGAAGGTGTAAAATAAAGTTCTTCATAATGTAAATACTTCCTCTCTATAATCTCCAAAAGGGTGGCTGAATTGGCTCCCCTCCTCACTTTTTCTGGAGTTGAGGTGAACCCAAAAATATAGTCTCTCATATGGCACAAAAGAAGAGACTGATCACCCCCACTCCTCCAATATCCATGAAAAAATTTCAAGTCTCCAAGGCATGCCATGAATTTTAGTTCCTCCCTTTTAAAAATAAATAGGTGTATTCCTTCCATGTTTTTATTCTATTCAATTTTGTTAAAAATCAAAGTTACATGCATTATCTATATTTTGAGTTAGATTTTAGTTTCTATCATATACATTGACTTCAATATATGTTTTAGGTTTCATCATGGAGAACACCAACACCAAAACACTAGAGAACCACCTTCAAGTGAGCAAAAAATGTGTTTTGCACACTCATGAACATTTTCCCTTTAAGCATGCAAATTTCAATTACATAATAAAAAGGGGAATTGAGATACTAAATTTTTTAACTTTCCCTTGTGCAATGTTGATTTTGATCATTCTCCCTTACTAATAAAAATTATAACATTTGGAATTCAATCAGTTCATCTCTCTATCTCTCTCATTTTTTTCTTATCATTAAACTCTACTATTTCATAATTCTAAAAATATAATTTCATAAAATCAGCAAACAACACTAGTTCTTCATGTATAAAATTTCAATTTTAGTGTTTTTTTTTCCTCTTTCCAAAATCGTACAACTAATTCAGGATGTGGGGTCTAGTTTTGGTTGACTTTTATAGTCTTGGATCCTCAAGTTCACCACCCTATTTTTAATTTGAGTATCTTCTTTAGGTCATTTTGTATTCCTATGGTTATCCTTATTAGAATATTTAAACTATATATTATAGGGTAAATAAGGAAGGAAGGCATGTAACATGGAGGGATATTATAACTAGGAGGGATAATTATTTGAAATGATTTTTGATATGGCCAATGGGTTTGGGATAGTTAGGGACCAAAATTTGGATCAGGTGTCCTCGCTAAAGTCTCCATCTTTTTTCTGGCCATCTATCTTAGAAGGAAACAAGAGGATGGAGACATAAGAACCTATTGCTAAAACTGATCTAAAAAACCATGTGGATGAGCACGTGACCCATTTTTGTCATTCCAGATGCATTGGTTTATAGATCCATTCAACGGCTTCAACATGCATCCATCGGTAAGTTCCTTGATCCTAAACCTAATATTGATATTATACGAAGATGGGTAGCACATAAATGGATGTCAAAAGGTTTCATGGAGATCTATGTCATGAAAAAAGGTTTTTTCTTGATCAATTTTGATAACATTGAAGATTTCTTGCATGATTTGGTTGATGTTCCCTGGTTTCTAGGAAATATAGGCTTCTTTCTTATGAAATGGAATCCATCTTTTGATCTAGAAAAAGTTAATATAAGGGATATGCCTTTATGGATTAGTCTACCTAGAATTCCTTTGAAGTTTTAGGATGCAAATATATTGATAGAGATTTCTAGAGCTTTTGGGTATCTTATACCTTTTGATGGAGCCATTAAAGCATGAACTAGACTCACACATGATAGGTTTTGTGTGATTTTTTTTTTGATATAACTATGCCAAACTCGATATTAATACATTCAAAACTAGGTATCTAGACCCATTCTATAGTGTATGAATAGACCAATATTGAGTGTAAATTATGCTCCAAAGTAGGCCACTCCTGAATTTGTCTAGACAATAAAATTGAAGGTAATGATGAAAGAAACAGAGGAAAAACCTAGAGAAAAACCACAGTGGAGAAGAGATAAGATTTGGACAATATTGTTTTAAATGAATATTATATGGGTTTTAAAGAAAATGAATTCCCTCAAAGACAAGATATTTTAAAAGGGGGGAAGCAAGGAAAGAATGAGAAATTCCTTTGGAGGAAGGGGATGATGCAAGTGAAGAATATGATCTTCCTGAGCAGGTAGTGGAAGCTTCTGATATAGAAGTAGTCCAAGAAGATGATAGTGAGGGAATTTCAACAGAATCAGAACAGAAGAAGGATGAACCCTTTTTGGGATTTACTTTAGATAAAGAAGATAAAAAATTGAAGAATAAAAGGAAGAAGAGGTTAAGGAGACAGAAGATAATAATGAAAAGGACCAAGTTGATGTGATGCATTCTTCAGATCAAGAGGATAAAAAATATATCACCCATCAGTTAGATGACAAGGAGGATGGTGAAAAAACTAAATAGCTCCATGAGAAACAACTAGGGATGCATAATCATACTAATGCTTTATGGGGAAATATGATATCACAGTAGAAGAACCATTTTTAATCAGTTCTACTCTTATTTACTTATAAAATAAAGACAAATAGATGAAGGTTTTGATCTTTTGGGAAGGCCCCTGCTTAAAAAATCATATAATTTTTTTGGGTCTGAATGGGGAATTCCTTAGAGAGATTCCTAAGGAAGAGTTGTAGACATGGGTGGTTAGGGAACAAAGATTCTATAATTTAGGGAGGAGCTCACCTCCTTTAACTAGAAGTAACTATAAATTTTTTCGGGGGGTCCTTTTTGTACTCTATCATCTGACTGCTTCAGTTTATTTTCTTTTGTAGTTTTGTTATGGTTTTGTTGCGATATTACTTCTTTTTTCAGTAGTTTCTCTATTTTGTCACATGTGTGTCATGTATTATTCTTATTGTAATATCTAGGTGGTAAGAACCTCTATTTTGGTTTTCCCATGATAAGGTCCTTGTCAAAAAAATATTTATCCTTATCTTAAAAAATAATATTTCAACTATAAAATGTTATATAATAAATTCAATGTCACTTTCTAACTCACCTAGCACTCTTATAATATCCCATTACAAATATCATTTCAAAATAAATCAAATATTCCCAAATCCTATTCACATAATTTAAAGACGTCCCTATTATAAGTTTGAAGCACTTAACTAGGTAAAAGAGTATAACTTCCTCCATTTCTATGAATGCAAAGGTCATTAAGCCATGTCTTAGTGAAAGAAAGGTCACACCAAACATTGTTAAAGGGTCTCAAGAAACAAATGGTTAGGAAATTTGATGCATACGACATCACAATATCACCACACTAGGAACATTATACGCTATAGATTTTTCCCACTATCTTGGTGTTAAGAGGCATGAGGGAACCCCTATTAGGGTTGTTAGTGTTAGAGACTTTCACAAAAACCTAGGTTAAATATGTGAGGCGTGATTCTGCAATGATGGCATGTAGTTTATAACTTGTATTGGTTAGAAATATAGGAGTATAAATACCAAGGGTAGTCATTCATAGACCACACACACACATATTTTTTTTTCGGTTTTCTAATTCTCTAAGGGTGGGCTGTGCATGTTTATAAGGTTTCTAATTTGTTGCAAGTGATTATAGATAATCCCTAAGTTATGTAATCCATGGAGAAATATAGTAAATGCCATTTCCATAAAATTGATGCACAAAAGAAATTTTAGATCCATAATACTGAAATGTCTAAGACCAAAAAATTCCAAGTCAATATCATAAAAATTAGGTTTGGATCGTACAATTTTTGTATGGTCTTTCCCTTATTCATTTTTTAATTTCATAACTTACACCAAAGCACTTTAATATTTTGATTTACAAATTCCATCATCCTAAACGTATATTCTCCCTATTCTACTTTGAAAAACTAAGTTTCTCTCTCGTCTTGTGTATTTTATAAAATTACCTATCATTTTAGTGGTTACATATATGAAAGAATTATCCTGATTATGAATTATTTATGTTGGAAGTATATAAGATCATAAAAGTTCACCTATTCTAAACCCTTAAATCCTTCTTATTGTTTTGTACTCCCATAACATCTAGAATTTAATTTGGGTGTAAATTTTTTGTGAACCCAACTCTTAAATTTGAGTTTATTTTTAAACCATAGTGTTTTCTTTGCTGATTTTGGTACACCATGGTTCCAAATCTCATAGAAATCATTTATATATTTTGTAAAATATCTCCTATCCTTTCTTCGATGGAAGTTACTATACCTATATTTAGGTCTATATTTATCTTCTATGTGAAGATTGGGAACCATTTTCTAATCTCACATGTTGACACTAAGGTCTCTCACTCTTATAAGCACAAATTATCTTTTGTCTATATGAAAATTAATTCTAATTTTTCTAATACACAAGATCTTGAATCCCTTGTACATACCTTACAATCTCAACTTATCCAATTACAAAAATGTGCATCTCTATATTTTCATGCTACCACACATGTATCATAACTTAGAAAGATATGATTACAATCCCATCGAAAGTAGTTGGTGTTTTTACCTTTTTACCACAAACAATGCTTAAACAATTACTTGAATGTATCATTGTATCTCTACCTACACCACTTGAGGTTGTAAGTGTTCCTTTTGGTCAAAATTTTGATGCTAATTCTCATTTTATTTAAAAAAAAAATCATACTACTAATTGATGTATTAAGTTATACATGTTATATAAGATCTCCTTGACAATGAAACCATTGAATGGACCATACCCCCTAAAGTATCTCACCATACTATTAATGATGTTAGTTTGCATGACCCATTTTTTGGTAGTAACATCATCAAATATTATTCAAATGGGTTTCATAATTATCATGTGGTTCCGCACTCATCCTATTATGAAAGTTTACCTAATAGATGTTCTTTTACTACCTCATCCAGTTATTACTTTTGATGAAACTGATATGGATCATGCATTTGATTCCAATACAATATACATTAGTTTATTTTCAAACCAACATATTATTAATAGTATTGTGATCAAATAGTTTGTTACATGCACAATTTATTCACTCTTAGGTTTCTTCTCTCTCTTAGATACATTAAAAATCAATTAAACTTTGATGATATGACAAACTTAGGGCATATTATCCTCCCTCTCATAGTTGGTACTATTACTATCACCACTCCATTTTTTGTTTCCAATTTCATTCCTTCATATGGAATGTTCCTATTTTTTCGTTTACTACATTATTTCTCATCCATCCCCTCCATTTTACATCAATGTTTGAAGTTCATCCATATTAAAAAGTGGATACCATTAGGGGTATTACATTTGAATAACCTTTACTTTCATGACATCACCAAGCTATAAAAACCACTACTTATAGTCCTCACGCATCTATGGATAACATTGTTTACTCACACACTCATTTATATAGATCACTTAATCCAAATCCATCTCCTCTTATTATTATGATTCATTGTAGTGGGTTTCTCTATTTTAGATGTCAATATCATTGTTTTAGCTCGCACAATATTATAAAATTGTCAACCAATATTATACCTTTTACTAATTCTCACGTGTCATTTTCTACTTGGGTTTTTGTTTAGTATTATCTCACACATGTTCACCTTATTTCTATGATTATTGACTATTTGCACACTTCTCTATCCTCTATTCACACATAATTTTCTATGATGACTACACACATTATTTATCCATCTCTATCCTTTGGGGCAACCAATACTAAATTTATAACTCTTTAACCACATAGTGCTAATCAAATAAGTATATTGCATGTATTTTACACACTATATTCAAAATCCTATATATAGTTTGTCTACACAATCTTAGCATTTTCTCATGAAATCGTCATAGGTTTCTTCAAGTGGAATCTCATATAGACTACATTTTGGATATATTTTTTCCATCATTATCATTATTGTTTTGATCATTTGGTTTCTATTGGATACTCTATTAATAGTTTGAACTATTGGTTTTCATACACATTTCATCACGACATACATATACCTTTCTTATACTATTATCACATAGAAATCACCTCATGCCCCTTGGCTCTCTATTTGAACTCTATACACATATACTAATTATCATATGACATATTTATCTAGGTATTTTACTCAATCACATTCATTAGATAATACTCCGAATGAGTATCCTTACTATGTCTCTTCTACGACATAAGCGATGGCTCCTACATAGATTAAAAATGATAATTATTCATCTAAACTAGAACTTTTAGGTCGTGTTCCCCTTTCACCCATTGAGTTTGATATGCCTCTTCACGAGTCCCTTATCAAGTATATCTTGTTGTACCCCCTTTCTTGTACATGGATATTATAAAACATGTCAAAACATCCAAATAATCACAAAATTAGAAACATGTAAATGTGGGAAAAACAAAACCATGACTTTCGTATAGTTTACTTGGGTATATAGTTTCTATATATATAGTATTTGTCACAATAGTTTGATAGCTAACATATTTATTATTTGCATGCATGCGTTCATGAGTTGTATTGAGCCCGATGCAAGACATACACAATTTGATACACGATGACAACAGTCAACTTCATTTCTCACACTACTCTTATGGGAGCATCCCCCACACTATACATGTGCTTTTATTACATTAAATGTTAATTTATGCCTTCCTCATCATTATTGATTCTATATATAGTGATTATTGTTATTGTTTGATATAGCATGACTAACACATGTATCTTGTGTGGTATTAATTTATTTTTTATCTATTTATTTATTGTTTGTACTTGCTTCATATATTGTTTTCACTAATTGTTTGTGAAGATTATCTACTTAATTTACTACTATGTGGATTGTATCTATTGTGTTTTTTGATTACAAATCTATGACTATATGTTATATAATTTGAGTTTGTTCATTGTCTTATGATACTAGGTGTTGCATGTTTATGGATCTATGCCTATTTTGTGTGCATGTACTTGTTTTTCTTACTATGGCACATTGTGCCTTATATTGTCATTTGTGATTGTCTTGTGAAATTGTGAGTGTCTTATGTTTCTTGATCTATGACTATATATTATTACTATTTTTCTATATACTATTGCTCACTTGGATATTCATTATTGTTTCTACTATGGTGCTATTTTATCCTATGACACATTTGGTTGACAATTTTATAATTAAATTATTATCTTTAATATGGATTCTTACATGTATTTTTTACTATGTTTTTTCTATGATCGTAATACTTTGGATTATGACATGATTGAAAATTTTCTCTATTTTTCTATTACTTTACACATTGATTCTTACTTGTTATATGTTATATATCAAATTTTCTCCATGTCATGGTCTCTACCATGTGCAAAATATTTTAATAGTATAAGTTACCAATATTTTCCACCATTCAAACCTTCTATGTTATCCTATGTAGATTAATAAGCTTATTATACACATGTACACATCTAGTATTTTTAGTCACATGCACAAATTCTTTATCACATGCACCTTTAAAGAGGGGAAATTCATTGGAATATTTCTACATCTATAAAAATACTATACATTACAAAAATATATTATTACAGGGTTCAAATCCTCATTAAGAGTCATAAATACTAAAATGTGGTAAATGTTATCCATTTTACCCTGGGTAAAATGAACAACATGGCATTGGACCCATGCATTGGATAGGGAATTCAAGGAAATATATGAGGTTTATAGGTAGAATTCAAGTTTTGGGGGCATTTACAAGGTTTTCAAGAAGTTTGGAATCAATCGGAAACATTTTTTCCTCTTCTAGGTTTCAGAGGATTAAATCCCAATTCCCCACATTCAACCAAAAATAGGTAAAAATGGGAAGAGTGGAAATTTCAACTTTAGGGCTCTACTGCATTCCTATGACCTCTTACTCTAGGAAAATTCAAGAAAAATTAAAAAATGCAAAGGAAAATTTGACTAATGGCCTAAAATGGCCTAGGAGCCCAAACAAATCAGTCAAGCTATTGGGTGAGCTGTTTCTAGCTCACCAAGTTGGTAAGGAGGGGATGATTTGGTTTGCATTAGCTGAGTTCCTTAGCAAGTTGAGTGCATAGATTGGGCCGTATTGAGGTTCTTAGGGTCGGGTCGACATTTGGGGAGTGAGCTAAATAGATATTTTCGGGCTATGCATCAGAGTGGCTCAGAGGTACTAGAAGCGAGCCAAGTTAATTGGGTAGCTCGGTGGGGTGCATAGAGGAGGCATATCATACTAAGCGTGGTGAGGTGGGCATGTCAGTGAGCTTAGTAGATCAGGTAACTTAGCAACTCAGAGATTCAGCACCATGGTGGGGTCGGAAATACATGGGTATGTTGGCAGTGTGCTTGACAGAGGGCTCACTAAGAGACTCAACAAACTAGGGTCATGAGGATCTTGGGAGGTTGAAGTAGGAGCTTGTGGGAGGGAACACATCAAAGGGATCACCGAGCTAGTTGGTGAGCCATGGAAATGTCAATGCAATAGGGCCTTGATGGGATGGGTAGTTTAGGTAAGTCATCATGGGCGCAGTGAAGAGTTTTGACAGCAAGCCATTTTTAGAGGGCGAGATGTTTTGTGCATCAGATTTTGAAGGATACATTGCATGTAAAAGAGTGTTGAATGTCTGATGCACCACATAATCTAATCTCTGTTGAGCTAGTTTGGAGGTCAATGTAGGATTAAGGGTCAAAAACTCAGTGGGTATTTTCAAAGATTGATGATTGCGGCGTATCAGAGTCTGCGGGGTCATTGGTAGGTGAGATGTCTAATGAAGGAGAGGTCCAAACTCTAAAGGTGGGGAGCTTGCCAAGGCACATCAGATTTCAGATTTTGGTTTTACATTCAGAGTTTGGGTTTGGGGTTACGGGTTTTTCATCAGTTGTAATGTGTGACGTCACCCAATGTCTGAAACCCAAAAGGGTTAAATGTCTGAATTCGTCAGGTTGTCAAGGTTGTGATGGATTTCGGTAGCCAAGATTTTTAGGTTTTGGGGCCAAGTCATTTAGAGGTTAGGGTGCTTTCAAGGTGAGCCATTTTAGGATCCACCAAGATTGCTAGTCATTCAATACCATGGAGTTGGTTTGAGTGGAGGAAAAGAAGTGACCTAAAAAAAATTAGCATAACTTCTTCGATACTCCTTAGAATTTCACAAAATTGTAGTCATTGGAGAGGTAATTCATAGCCCCATCTAATAGGATGATTAAAATTTAGAAGTAAATAGAGTAGGTATGAGTAAAATGAGGAGGAAGTTCTAGGAAAAGGTGTCCATACCCAAGTACAAAAAATGGAGTTAATGAAGGCATGAAAGCCCATTCCTTCTCCCATAGGCCAAGGTACGATGGAGTATGGGATTTGCAGTTCCTCTCATCCTTGATGTAAGAAACAATAAATATTTTTGTGGGGTTTGAAGAATATTTCTGGGATCTCCTCTCTTTCCTCTTTTATTCTTCTTATCTATTGTAAAAGGGGGCATTTTTACAAAGGTTGGACGTTTTTCATTTGCCCCTCCCTTATTTCTCAGCTGTGGGATAATTGTGGAGTCCCAAGCCTCTATTTTTGGAGCTTTATAATTGAAAATATTTTCTTTCTCCTCTACACTGAAGTATTGTGTAAAATCATTGGAGCAATAAAATCAATTTCTTGTAATTTTTCTCTATCCTAGCTTGGTTTTGTTGCTTTATCATACCTTTATTTATGTTTGTAGGTGTATTGTGCATTTCATTGTTTCTATTATATTATTAAATGTGGTTTTTATTAATAAAAATGGTTTACTATACATGTTATGATTTGTGATGCTTTCCCATTCTCCCATGCTCATCTTCTTCCAATTTCATGCATTGAGAACTGTCTAACATCCCCTTTTCTTGGTGTCATCACCCCCTAGTGTAGGATATTTTATTTTCATGCTATTTCCTTCTCCCTGGTCCCTTGGAAATGATAGGATAGGATTAGACAATAGATTTTACTTCATTAGAATTAGTTATTGTACTAGTTTAGGAAGAGGAAGCCGACCTTCTCTGGAGAGTTATTCCAAGTATAAGGTCCCACACCTTGGGATAACTCCATGTTACCCAATCAAACTGATTACCTCAATCACAAATGCTTGTAAATTGGAGGGTGGTGTGATTCATGGATAATAGTTCTAGCATGCCTGGTGGGACCCTTGAAGTCATATCTTTTATAGCTTTTGGAGGAATTTTCAAGCCAAATTGAGAGTTCAAGATTTCAAAACACCAAACAGGACCCAATCCTCACATCTCAAAATTTGGAGGTTACATTTAATGCACCTACTTTTACCTTAGATATTTCATAATTTCACATGTGTAAAATAAGGCCTGAGTTTTGCTGAGAGAAGATAATAGGTTGTGGATTGCAAAGGTGGTATTAAGTTCCAATATTTACATTTCAGATTTCAGAGGTTGCATTACATGAGCTAAGTTCCTCCCTGTGTATTTTGGTGATTGGAAGCTGTAAAACAAAGTCCAACTTTTGTAACCTATTTTGGGCCCCTCAAAGTTAATATTTCCATTTTATCAAGATTGGACGCATGTCTTGGTAAAATCCTAAACTTTAGAGACTCATTCTCAACGCATATGGTGACTCCCAGGATCAAAACTCAGTGGTTTTAACAAACCATATTTCTCAAATTCATGAGAAGGATCCAAACTAGCTCAAGATCAAAAGAAGAAGGTATTTTTGAGTATTTGTAGCTGTCTCCATGTAGAGAAAGGAGAGGAAAAATAATTCAAAGATCTCCATCTCTACCAAATAGAACCTTGCCAACACCTCCACCTGGTAGACCTTTCCTTTAATAAATCATAGTTCTTAGGCAAATTAGAATGGCTAAACAAATAAGAAATCCATTTGTCAAATTCACGGGTAGAATTCCACTTGCTCTCAATGCACAAAATCCTATTCTTGTGGCAGCATCGAAGAACATTCCCTACTTCACTCGGGAGAACCATATAACTCCTAGTGATCATATTCCAGAGATTGCAAATATCTATGTCATTCATGATATTAATGAGATGGATGCGAAAGTTAGACTCGTTACTTCTTCCCTAAAAGGAAAGGCCTTGTAATGGTTTAGAATATTAACAACCGGGTCAATTAACAATTGGAATGAATGATGTTCAAGACTTTGCAACCATTTTGGAGAAGAGAAGACAAATTGTATTTTTTAGAGTAGCTAACTACAATCAAGAGGGCTCCAAATGAACAAATGGCTGATTTTAACTTTAGATATCAAAGAACATGGGACAAGATTCCAGTCCCTGTGAGACCAGTTACCGAAGGTATATTCCTCTAATTCCTAAAAGCACTAAATTATGATATATCCATCATGCTACAATCTATGTGAGGGAAAACATTTCATGGGGCTTATGCCATATCCATTAGAGATGAGAATTTCTTAATTCAAGCTGGTAAACTTTTACCTAGGCCACCTATTCTTTTCTATCTAGATATGGGGAATCCTAACCCTAGTCAAGCACCTGAATTAAACCCTATCCCAAACCCTAGAAATCAAAGTTATAGTGAGTCCTTTACTTCTTATATCACTTCTAAGGAATTCTAGGAGGTCATGAAGCAATTGAAAACTTAGGGAAATAGTTGGTGACTATTAAGAGGTAGAAAACTCAAAATTTCAGACCATATCAGCCTCAAGCCCAACCAAATAGGCCCCCATATCAGTCAAATAGACCTCTAGCTCAGGATTCCAATCAAAACCAGAACCAAGGACAACCTTAAGCTGTCAAGCCATTTCAACCATACAATCCAAACACAACTTCAACATCTATGGCATTAGTTCCAGTAAAAAAACAACATTACATAAGAATATGAATGGTGTTTTCCTTTTGGACAACCCATAATCAAGAAAATTGCTTCAATGGTGCTCTAAACCAAGCCTTAATGGTGCAAACTGTTGGTTTACCTCAAGAAATAAACCAAGAAGAAAATCAGCAACAGACAAGCACTCATGAAGCTTCCCCAAGTGAGATCTCACTTGTAAATTGACAAGATGAAGATTTATGTGGGATGAATCAAGCCCCTTCTCAGGGTGTAACAACCAACATGAGGTATAAAAAGAGGAATATATAAGGACAATCATCAAATGTAAATAATTCTCAAGCTTCTATCACACCTTAGGGAGTTAACAACTCAAAAGTAGCCCCAAATCCACTGAATCAGCCTAAAGGGCATATTGTATCATCCCATGTACCGGTTCATATGTAGGAGAAATTTGTGTTGAGTAAAGGGTAGAAGAATTAAAGTACGCATCCGTTCAACATCATTGATCACATGAAGAAAAAAGTGTGAGAACTTCAATGTGGGAGTATCTAACCATTCCAGGACAGAGGGATTTGTTGCAAGAAGCTATGGAAAATTTTTCCATCCAAAATCCAATGTCCAAGAATAAGGAAAAAGTACTCATAAATGTAACTCAACAAGAAGGGGGTAAATTATATAGAAATATGAAACCTACACCATTTTACATATATATGATAATTGGAAATACTATGGTACACAACTTCATGATTGAATAAGGTGTAAGTAGTTCAGTGATGCCTAATCAGATTACAGATCAACTGGGTTTGAAATATGAAACTATCTCTAAAGGAGTGGTACAATTGGATAGGAAAACAGTGACAACCATTGGAATGATTAAAGGATTGCATCTTACATTGCATGTTTTTCCCAATGTCATAGTCTTACAAGATGTATCAATGATTGAGCTACCACCACTTTTTCCTTTGTGCTTGTCAAGGGACTTCATGGCTAAAATTGGTGGGTACCTATCAACTGATTGGTCCCATATGATATTTAGAATGAGGTATGGGGCCAAAGCTACACTAAGATCATATCTAATTGTAAACTTCTACATTGAGTCCCATGTGCCAAGCCTGATCAATGCCAATTGCTCAAATTTTGACCAAGAAGACTGTCCAATCACTCCAGAAATAGGAACCAAGGTTAAAGACATTCTAGCTTTTACACTAGATGAATGGGAAAACAAAGAGACATGGCTATGATCCATATAGGGAGGTGGGAGCAATTGAGTTGGGTATTTATTACTTACATGAGGAAAACACACCTCTTGCTATCATCACCAAACCAGATGACAAAGATTAAAATGAAGTATATTGGCAGTTATTATTTGATGGTTTAAGGAGAAAGCAAAGTGCTAGAGAAGGAGCAATGCTTATATATCCCAAAGGAAACAAGTACTATTCATCTTTCCTCTTTCGATTCAATTGTTCTAATAACACAACTGAGTACGAAGCTCTAAACCATGGATTGCACTGGGAAAGAAAGAGAAATATCAAGAAATTACAAGTTTTTAGAGACAATAAACTAGTGGTAAACTAGATTAGAGGACTGAATGCTGCTAAAAAAATGATCTCCTCAAGAGCTATAAAAACTAGGTATGCAATCTCATTGAAGACTTTGAAGCTTTTAACATTGTTTCCATTCTGAGGAAGAAGAATGAGGCTTCGGACATACTTGCAGTAATTGGAGTAGAATTTGATGTTGTTGAAAATATCAAGAGAGATCAAGCTCAGCCTCATATCAAAATGGTTGTGAGACCAGTTGTTCCAGAAAACAATACTAGTTGGCAAGTGTTTGAGAATGACCAACAAGTAATCAACTTCTTACAAAAAGAAGTCAAGTTCTCTGCAAAGAATCAAGACAAATTAGATCAATAGTATGGTGATCAAGTATTCTAGCTAAAGAAAAACAAATTTCCTAAAGTCCTAGTGACTCTCGAATCCATCTTCAATCCTAATGATTAATTCTGGAGGGAAAAGGAAAATATTAAGGTCAAGGGGGAAGATTCAGAGCCCATTTTGGTTAGAGAAGGTAAAGTGCTTCAGATTGGAAAAGTGAGTACTCATAAAGAGAAATAAGATTTCATTCAACTTTGTCAAGAGTTCCTAGATATATTTGCTTGGAGTTATGAAGATTTGAGGGGATTTGATATGAGATTAGCACAACACACTATTGAAATGGATCTGGGAGCCAAGCCCGTTAGACAGAATAAAAGAAAAATCAACCCTCATATTGATCCCCTCCTGAAGAAGGAACTGAATAAAATCATAGAGGAAAGTATCATCTTCCCAATCAAGCACTCTTCATTGGTTGCTAATCTGGTGTTAGCCAAGAAAAGAAACAAAGAAATCAGATTGTGTGTGGACTGTTAAGACTTGAACAAGGATTCTTTCAAAGACCACTATCCAATTCCTTCCATGGAGTAGATCTTGCAAATGGTATCTGGTTCAAAATACTTCTCTCTTCCAGATGGCTAGTCGGGATACATTAAAATCATGGTGAAAGAGGAGGACCAATTCAAGAAAGCCTTCACCACCAAATGGAGTACTTATGCATATAAGAAGATTTCATTTGGGTTGTCCAACACCAGAGCTACATTCTAGAGGGATATGGACATGGCATTCAAGGGAATGATAAACAAGATAGTTCTTGTGTAATTAGATGACATTAAAGTGTTTTCCAAGAATGCAACTGATCACCTTAGGCAAGTGTTCAAAAGATGCATGAAATTTAACGTGTCTCTAAATCTAAAAAAATTTATATTCCCAGCTCATGAAGGAAAAATATTAGGCCACATTGTGTCTAAGTAGGGGCTGACAATTGATCTAGAAAGAGTTGAATCCATAAATGCGCTACCATTTCCAAAACACATGAATGCTCTCCAAATATTTTGGGGAGAATCAATTTTGTACGAAGTTTTGTGCCTGATTTTTCCAATTTTTGTAAACCACTGAAAATGATGTTGAAGAAGAGTACAGAAATCAAATGGAAAGTGGAGGGAAATGAGATTTTTGAAGCTATCAAGCATGTCATATCTCAATCTCCAAATCTCATCAACCCAGATTTCTCCAAAGACTTCATTCTCTATGCCTTTGTAGTTTAGACACAATCTCTACCATTTTGATGTAGCAGAATAAGGAGGGATCTGAAAATCCTATTTCTTTCTTCAGTCAGAGTCTGGAAGACTATGAAGTGAGGTAATCTTTCATTGAGAAGCATGTCCTCACTATTATATGGAGTTTGAAGAAATTTAGACACTTAGTTTCAAATAATAAAATTTAGTTGTTAGTGTCTTATGTCGAGGTCAAGGATTTTCTCCTAAAAAAAGACTTGAACAAGAAAAGGTCATGTTGGATTACTTGTGTCATGGAGTATGAAATATAAATCAAAGTAACCAAATTGTTCTGTGGTAATTTTTTTTGTGAACAACTAGCTTATAATCAACATGTTGAGCTAAAGAATGAAGAAGAAGTAGTAGTTTTAGTGTTGCAGGATAATCAAGAGCAAATAACAAATGGTATGCTCACTCCTTTTTGGACTCAATATATGATATATTTTCTATAAATATTCCTATTCCCTCTGGATTTAAGAAAATAAAAAAGAAGGTATTTTAGACTCCACTCCATTCCATATGTTCTCATTGATGGTATCTTATTCAAGAAGGACGTGAATGGAGTTATCCTTAGGTGTGTTCCAATAAATCAGATTGATAAAGTGCTACATGAGTTCCACAATGGGGAAGCTAGAGGTAATTTTTCTCCACAGGTAATAGCCCTCAAGATCATGAAGGATGGTTACTATTAGCCCACAATGTTTAGTGATTGCTATGCATGGATCAAGAAGTGCAAAAAATGTGCCTTCTTCATAGGCAAGGAAAAGATAGCAACACTTCCACTCCACCCAATCTCATTTGATCAACCATTCATATAGTGGGGATTTAATTTCATCAGGGTCATCAATATGAAATCACATCAAGGCTACAAGTGGATTCTCATAGTAATGAATTATTTCACTAAGTGGACTGAAGCAGTAGCACTTAAGGAGAAAAATGAGTCTAGTGTATCGAAATTTTATGAGGGACTTGTTACCAGATTTAGTTTCCTAGCCACTATCATATGAGATAATGCTCTAGAATTCCTTTTCACAAAAATCACTAAGTAGGATGTTGGCAATGGGATATACTTGAGCACCTCATCAAAAAATTACCCCCAGGGTAATGGGCAAGCCGAGTTCACAAACAAGAATTTGCTAAGAATCATCAGAAGGACTCTAGATGAGAATTAGAGGAAGTGGCATACTAAGCTCAAATAATCCTTATGGGCTAATGGAATCACACCAAAGAGGTCTATTGACAACTCTCTCTACAAAGTAGTCTACGGAAAAGAAGCAAGGCTACCCATATCTCTTGAGTTACCAGCACTGGAACTCATCAAGCAGTTGGAACTGTTGGAGTTTGAGCCCATGGAATCTAGGTATGTTGAAATTTTGGAGGTGGAAGAGCTAAGAGAGCATGTAATGCAAACTATGGAAAAATATCAAGCCTTGATCAAGAGGTCTTCTGAAAATAATACCAAAGCTAGAACTTTCCAAGAAGGAGATTTGGTTCTAAAATGGGATGCTGATGGGGAAAACCCATGAAAGCATTCCAAATTTGATGCTACATGGAGTGGTCCCTACATGATCATGGGGTGTAAAAGTAACAATTCCTTCTAAATTTCCAAGTTGGATGGAGAAGAATTGTTGATTCCAGTCAATAGAATCTATCTCAAGCACTGTTATTAAGTAAAATATCACCTTTGTACATATTGTTCTCATGTTTTATTAACTAATCCATAAATTGTAACTAATATCTACATAACTTCAAAAACAAATGTTAAATTAAACAATGAACCATCAAGATAAGAGCTTAAAGGAAATGCTTCTTCAATGCATAAATGAAACTACATGCTAAGCTATTTCCTAATCTCTATGATTGCTAACTTAAACTATGAATCTATGAAGAACATAAGAAATCAAAGTCAATTGTTGCTTGATCTCAAGGATTGAGAATGGAATCTCACAAAGAATGGCTACAAGGCCATTTTGGATATTCCCATTTTACTCAATTTTGAGTGAAAGGATGTAAGATGGAAAAGCTATTTCCAACAATGGAGAATAGATCAAGATCAAAATGCTTATATTTTGCACTATTCATAGGATGGTGCAAGAAGAAAGGTAAGAAGGAGGGTTATTTATATAGCTTGTATGAAGAGGAAAGAATAGCAAATTGATGAATGTGGGATAAAGGTAAAACTAGATTAGGAATGGATAAGGTTGCTTTATAATGGGTAATATTGATTTAGAAGAGTTTAATTTATCATATGTAAGTCATGGGAGTTGGGGGATGTTTTAATTAATCAAAGGTGATTAATTAATAGGTAGAGGTAAGCTTAAATAAGCTAATTAGAGGAAAATTAGTATGATTTTTAGGATTTAAGAGAGGAATTTGATCCAATAAATGGTAATTTATTTATTTAGAGTCACGAGTGTAATTAATTAACCCAGGTAGAAGTGGATATTAATTAATGAAAGGTCATTACTTGACATCTTTAATGATAGGAAGGATAATTAATTAACAGAAGGTTGTCAGTTAATGAATATGAAAAGGAATGTTAGATAATTATTGGAAAAATGCTAATTATTATGGAAATGACAAGAAAGAGGACAATTTGTGCAATATTAGCACTAAATCCTGTGTAAGAAGATTTTAGGTGTCTACATTTTCCCCTCTTTGGGGTGGCGTAAGTGATGCCACTTCAAAGATAGTAGACAAGTACACTTTTTTTTGAAGAGATAGAAGAAAAAATTAATAGAATGAAGAATGCCCCCTTGAGTGTCGATGAGGTGATGAAAGAAGGTGATTAACAATCGAAAAAGATGAAAGAAAAGAGTACAAGAAGTAGAATAATTGATCGCTATTGCCCCAAGTTGCTTTTGAAGAAAAGTGTTGATAAAAGGAGAGTGATATGGAAGAAAAATGAAGATGAAAAGAGATGGATATAGCTATCATATTGTCGATGTAAAAACCAACTTTATTTCATCATTTTACTTATGATCAACGTCATCGGTCCTTATTAAAAAGAATGAACAAAAGTGTAGTATGACATGAAAAGCCATATATGAAAAAATGTCCATAGCTAAAAACACCAACTCCATACAACATACAAAATGCAATGCAATATGAGAAAGTAAAATATGCCTAACTCCCTGCAACATACATCATGCAATGTAATATGAGAAAGTAAACAAGATAACCTGATAGAGAAATATAATGCAATGTTTTTGTTATCAAGATTTGATTCAGACCTGTGCAAATTAATGACAAGGGTTAAAAGATGGTGCCCCAAGCAAGGATACATGCAAGGGGAATAACAGAGGACACTTGGGTCCTATGAAAAGCAATGCACTATAAGACAATACTAGGCTACTCATTGTGCCCCAGAGTACAAACATAGTAAACAAATCAACTTTGTTAATGGAGGTAGATCAAGATGATCCACAAGTCACGCACAAGAACAAATGAGAACCAAAGAGTGAGATTTTATAGAATGATTTTTATTGTTTTTGATTTTTTAGAAACATATTTGATTGTTTTTGTGATTTTCTAAGGTTTTCCAAAGCTATGCATATGCAACCAAGAAACGTGGATGCCCCCAACATTATATGGAGAATATAAAAGGGAAGAATGCCACACACATGTGCAAGAAAGTGAATATGTGAAAATGCCTCAGTAATTAGGTGGGAGTATTCAAAGAAAAATTCTTCACACGTGGAAGGGGGATCAAGACTAATATAAAATAGGTTCAATCATGTGGGAGCAAGGATGCCCCCTATGTAAGTTGGCCAAGAAACACATGAGAGAAAGGAAGTGGGAAATTGATTTATAAAAGAGGGACAAAATTACCTACAAACATGGCAAAGAGGACGTCTGATAGACATGGATGTTCTATTTTTTTTTGAAGAATAGAGGATGCTATGAAAGTATTGAGAAGGTGGTCGATTAAAAAGTGATTAGCCCAAGGCACAAATCATGAGACAAGACATGCACTAAAGCAAGATTTTGAAAAAGGTCCAAAAATAAACAATTGGTAACATACTAATCATGTTTACTCATCAATATCCCATGTGTGCATGTGGAAATTAATTATTTCTTGAAGGAAAGAGTTGATAGACAACAAGTGAAGACACTAGCCAATGTATAGGAATGATTTAGTTTGAAAGGTGATTTGTGAATGTATTATGGAAGGAGATCCATACATTTCTCCGCTACTAGCCATGTATCCATAGCCTTGCCAGAGATGCATTTGATTCTAATCACAACATTTCTCTACTGCCAGTTAGACGTCCATAGCCCCGGTAAAGACTATTGGAAATACCCTAAGAGAGAGTTATATATCAATTTTTTTTTACTTTTTTATTGATTGATTTTGATTCTTTTACTTTTTCAAAACTTATGTTAGCTTTCTTGTTTAACAAGGGGTTAAGAACCACTGATGGCTTGACGGAAGGATGTGGAGGTGATTGCAATGATGAGATTGGCTAGTGCCAACAAATACGTCAAAAAGTTCTTCCCAAGAAGTTTATTAGATGAGAATAGTGCTATAAATCTCTAAGAGGTCAGTCGTTCTTTAATTTACCAAGGTTATGAAAGACCAAGGTGAAACGGATACCATAGAGATAAATGTCACAAAATACGTGTGAATAGGCCAACCACAATAACATCGAAGGGATGAAAATGGTGGGTGACTTGCAGAGGAATATGAAATAAAGGGAGGAAAGAACATCCATGACTTGCAATACCTAATTGTTATGTTTGATCTTTGTACCATATATTTTTAATGTTTTTGTAATGTTTTAATGTTTTCTCATTTTTTTTGTATTTTTGAACTATTTTATGATTTTTTTGTTTTGAACAGTTTTATGAATTTTTTTTTGGAGTTGGAACCAACAATGTCAATCTGCATGATAGGATCCAACAATGATGTGTGTGACTTCCTTGATAAGGGAGACTAAGTGCGTTTGTTTATCAAGGTGATATTATCCTTGATCTCGATGATCGTGGTGGGTTCACACTCAACAACTGACCATGATTTGTTTTGAAACATGGGTTTTGTATGTGGGAGTTTGAGTTCCCTATCTATAGGTTTCTGCACTTTGTGCCATATTTGATGGGTACATTGGTGTGTATTATGGAATCACATTTGATTTTGAATTTTATAATTTTTTGAGTTATTGGGAGCTTTAGAGCTCTTCAGATTTTTGATCTTAGCTTTATAAAGAACATGTCTATATTTATTATAAGCTAATGCTTGACTTGTCTGATCACAAGAAGTGAGAGAAGAATGCGGATGTTTGGAATTGATGAGAGGAATGGTAGTGGGATTTCCACAATCTTTGTTAGAATAATAATGTGATGGATGAAGAGTATATGGTCCAAGGATTGAAGAAGATGGGCTACCAAGAGGTGAGCCATAAACAGAAGATGAAGGCTACTAGGATGTGGCCTAAGAATAGAAGAATAAGGGCTACTAGGACGTGAACCATAGATAGAAGATGAAGGGCTACTAGGATGTGGCACAAGAATAAAAGAAGAATGGCTACTAGGATGTGATCCATAGATGTAATATGATCACCTACTAGGATGTGGCCCAAGAATAGAAGATGACAGACTACCTGGGGGTTATCCATACAGAGAAGATAAGGGGCTAGTTTGACGTGCACCAAGAATAGAAGATAACGGACTACTTGAAAATGTCCCACAAATTGCAGAGGGAGGGATACTAGAAGGTGACCCACACCTAGACGAAGATGAAGGGCTACTTGGTGTTGACCCCATAAGAGATTGTGATTGAGGAATTATGATAGACAAAGAGTGATTGGGTGATGAGAATATAGGCCATGGATTAATGCAAGACCAAGCAATTTCATCACATAATGAAGAATGTGAAGATGGAAGAATAAGATGTGGATCAAGTTGCAATATTTAAGGATCTTCCTCTATTTCTTGATAAAAGGAATTAACCTTTTCCTCATAATATGTGGATGCTTCTAAGTCTAAAGAGAATCCTTTCTCATAATTTGTTAAAGAGATATAATCATGTGCCCCTATAAACACCATGATTGTTTCTTCATTCTGAAAGAGATAAATCAGTATGAGTTGTTGATCAACCACTAGGGGTTGATTGGAAGAAAGAGGTTAAATTGGTGTGGAAGAATTAGAAGATGTTTGATGATGATTGATAGAAGAAGATGATGTGGGGGACAAAGAAGATGTGGAGCTAGCTGTCTCGGGAGTAGAAGAAGGTCGTGTGGACCTACCTATACAATGGTATATCATCTATAAAAAATAGTAGGATTAAGTCCAAAGTTTGTAGATTGTGATGCATGGGTTGATTCCAACATTTGAATAGAAGGACTTTGAGTCACACGAATATTCAAAGAAGGAAGAATTCATGGGGGTGATTGATGAAGAAGGTCCTGTGAAGAAGGGGAGGACCGTGATTCAAGAATCTCATTGGATGAATAATATAAAGGGTCCTAAGAGGAAAGAGAGGACCACAATTTAAGAATTGTATTAGATGTCTTATTGGAGGGATTTGGAGTCACTTTCACGTGTATCTTCAAAGGAAGAATACATCATTGAGGAGACTGATAAAAGTGTCCTGTGAAGAAAGGAAGGAATGCGATGTAGGATTCATATTAAATGTATGATAAATAGGGTCCTGCAAAGATAGGGAGGACCACAACGTAGGAGTCGCATTAGATGAATGATGAAGATAATATGTGGTGACAAAAATATTTAGAGGAGGAGAATGTTGTTTAGGTGATTGATAATAGAGGTCCTACGAAGAAGGGGAGGACCGCGACTTAGGAGTCAAATTATATGAATCTAAATAGTAGTTTGGATCCGAATCATCAGAAGAATCATAGGAAATATTTGGATTGGAATCATTAGAATAATTAGAGGAGATATTTGGATTAGAATCCTCATAAGAAGAGGAAATGTTTGGATTGGAATCAGAAGAATAGTGGTGGGAACTTGAATAATAATTTGGATCATAAGTTTCCAAACTATACCACCGACTATGAGATGAAGGTGGGGAATGGGTTACCCAAATGGGTTCTCTAGCATAAAGAACCAAATGAGGTTTGTTAATGATGGGAATATTTTGATGTGAACACAAAAAAAATTTGATTCCTTATTATCATATGTATAAGGGACCTTGCAATAATCAGTCATTTTCAGCATGTGTTGGGTTTAAAGGCCTAAACCTATATTGTATGATCAAACTTATTTAAATCAAATAGGGTTTCATGTTGATTTGGGAAACATAATAATAGCCAACTAAACATTTCGTAAATATGGGGATGCTTGTGTGATTTTCCAAAAGGGAAGCTAAGGAAAACATACATCATGATGACTCAAGATCGATAATCCAACAAGGTTTGGAGGTGTAAATGTCAAAGGATTGATCAAAATTTTAGCAACATAAAAGATACAAATGAAATATTTGTTATGTTTTATTGATGCAAAAGTTTCTTGATAAGAAATGTTTTTGCCTAGGTTTGAAAGATGTGTTAAAATATTATCATGAACTTAGGCAAAAACAAGAATATCAAGAGGATCAAAGATTCAAAGGATTTCCCTAGAAATGAGTTTATAAGATGGATAAACACAAGGAAAAATCACACAAGTTCAACACACAAAGCCAAATTAATGACCAAAGAGTAATGAAATTAATGGATCAAAGTGATTGTCCTAAATGAATGAGTCACAAATGAAAAACAAGGCATAATCACAATATGTTTTTTCTAGGACCAATCAATCAAATGAGACACTTCATATGTTTGTTTCAAAATGATAGTTGAGATTTTAATATGATCAACAAAATGTAACCACTTATGTCAAGTTCAAAGAAATAAACAAGGCGTAAGTAACAACAAGGATTTGATACGTTTCCCAAAAAAAGTATACTGAGAGTGAGTTTGAATCCAATCAAGACCTATATCCCAAAAAGTTTCAATTATGATTGTGAATGAAACAACAATACCACCAAGATATGTCAACCAAAATTTGTTTAAAAATAAGGTATTAATATCAAGATGATATTGATATAACATGCACAAGTGGTAACACTTAACAATCTTAAGAATCGAGGTAATAATTGAAATCAAACTAAAGCTATAGTATACCTAGGAATTGTTAAAGTGTATATAACGTAACCTTACAATATAGGTAT
This sequence comes from Taxus chinensis, assembly GCA_019776745.2. Lineage (NCBI taxonomy): Eukaryota > Viridiplantae > Streptophyta > Pinopsida > Cupressales > Taxaceae > Taxus > Taxus chinensis. The sequence continues at coordinate 567,415,556 of CM034151.1, read as the reverse complement.
TTAGGTCAAGTTTACAAGAAACAAGATGTAAATACCAAAATTGTAGTGACACGATATAAACAAGATAACCGTTTAAAGGATAATCAAAGTGATGAACCAAGCCTAACTACGATGACAATCTTGACTTGGGTATTAAGATCAAAAAGTCTACCAATGATATAAAAACATCTCCACACACTTTAGATGTTTAACAACCTAGCCAAAAACATGGATGGGCATAAACAGACACAAAAGTGGTGAAAACAATCAATTGATAACGTAAAGGTAGTCACTCTTATTTTGATAAAAAAAGTTGTTTCACCGTTTTATTTACGTTTTTGAATGACGAAACATATAGGGTTATGGGCTAGGAGGAATACCTGTTAAATGGGTTGGTTGGAGGTTGATGCGCACATTCTAACTTCTTAACCCAATGCCGATTGTGAGAGGTTCCTTTTGGCTAGGAGGAACTACTTGTAATAGAAAACAAGACCAAAAAAGAGAAGTTAAATGATATATGACAGTGGACTGCCTAGTGTGTGTTAGATCCGGGAAGTGTGATACTCCCTAGATGGCTGTCAATCCACTATTTATAACAACTTAATGCGGGAAATAAGTAAAGTCCTACTATAGTTGATATAATTTAGGTATCTCATCCAAGCACAATAAGAAAATATAATATATCAGGCTAGGTTATAGTCATGGATCTGAAGGGTAGGTAGTTGTTATGGTGTTGGAACTGGTCAGGGTTAGGTTCTAGGTTATTTGGGCCACTTGATAGAAGGTAGGTTGGCTCTGTTATTGGAAAAGGTGTAAAACATAGACACTGACGTCGGTCGGGTATAACTGATGACAGTTTAGATGGGACTGACGACGGTCATGGATAACCAGCGATGGTAAGGTTGGGGTGAAAGGAATTTGATAGGATCTGATTGTGGGGATTGGAATGGGATCTGATAAAGGAGGGTAGGGTGGATAAAGAGGTTGATAGGGGTATCAGGTATACTCATGAATTAATAGCAGGTGAGAATGGGTGGTTTGGCGATGTGGGTAAAGGAAATATTTGAGTTATAAACTAGAAAGAGATGGAGGAATGAGCATGCAAAGTATAAATTGATGACATAAATAACAGAAGCTAACTGCACTAGAATGGACAATGCTGGTAGAAATGTACTTACTGTGATGCAGACTTGATGGCTGAATGGTAATGGTAGTTAATCAAAAGAATGGTGTTTGGTATCATAACAGTGGCTCCTAGAATGATTATGTGAGTGCAATGCTTCAATATCTGTCCTGGTGATGGATCTGAATGTCTGGATACATGAAAGGATATTGGTTCTGCTTGCATACAACTCTAATCTCCCTCCTCTTGCTCTCAAAATGTGCCAACCCAACAACAAGGTTGTCTGGGTGAATAAATGGTAACAGACAATGGTGTCGGGTTGACCGGCGTTGGTTTAGGGGTGATCGGCGTTGGTTAAGATGAGATTCCCTAGGTTTATTAAAATGGGCAGATATTTCTAATTTCTTAGGCCCAGTTAGTTTGTTCTCGTGGATTAGAACGGAAAACTTCCCTTCTAATGAGTGGGAATGTGGTTAGAGAGATTTTATGGATTCATTTTAGGGTTAGACCAAATCTTAGCTCATTAAGGCAAGTAAGACTTAGTTATTGTTGGTTATGGAAACATGCCAAGAATAGGTCTAGGGTGAGGTGGTTGGATGAGGTGTCTAGGTGAGGTGGTGGGGTAGAAATTAAGGTAATTAGATATTAAATATTGTGAGGATATATATATTAATTTAATTAAATTAATTAAATTAATAGTGATGTGGGGTGGAAGGGGCCATGGTTAGATGAGTATGTTTGAGCTTGTTATTTGATAAGGGACCAAGGGGAGTGTGACCCAATTTTGGTGTCTACACACGTTTCCAACTATTTCTAGCTCAGTTTTAAATTTTACAAGAATTTGATGCTTGATGCTTCCAACTGTTTCCGGCTCAGTTTTAAATTCATGTAAGCTTTGTGTGTGGTGACTATAAAGTCTCTTTATAAAAATTGGCTTACAATTCTTTAGAACACATTTATAAACAGTGCTTGTAGCACCATAACCAATTATATATTTCTCGTTTAGATTTTTTGTTATTCTCATTATGTCATGAAGAGCCATGTCCATGTGTAATATGACCAACCTTAGAGAAGATCTAAATGTAACAAGATGTGTCAATAAAGAACTTCTAATAAGATATTTCTTTCTGATTTGTTGTCTGATAATCTATACAACATGAAATAATGTCTAGCCATGTTAGTTATATCACCTTAGCTTTTTTTGTTTGCAGAGCCCTTTGTAAATGCCTTTGGATGATTTCAACGGTACAGAGCTATAATTATGCACAATAGTATTACTGAACCCAAGCAGATGCAAAAAATCAAGCTCCATTTTGTTTCAGCCATATTTGTCATGATTTCTTTTAGAAAACGTAGTAGTAAAACCAAATTAATTCATGTCTTCTTTATACTTTTTTTTTCAGAAAGCATTTTATTTTAAGCTATATAATTTGTATGGTATTTTTCTTGTATATCTTCAGCATGGTTCTTTTATCAGTTTAATTTCTTCATAGTTGATATGCAATGCCCCTCCCAAGTAATTTTACTTTTATTTTCATGTTTTTTGTAGTTTAATAGCATACATATGCTTAAGTAATGACTTTTATTTTCATGAGTTTAATAGTACAGCTTATTATAAATGCGAGTTGTACGTTGTTTGATCAGATGTGTTTTTAAAAGATTCTCTGATGGAAAATATTGTTTCTATAATATTCTCATAATTCAATTTTTTTTTGTATCCATCTATAGTTTGAGTTACATCTCTTAGTGGTTATGCAAATTGCCAGAATCCAAACCTTGTAAAAGTGTTTTTTATTTTTTGGATATTCCTATATTAAATGGTCAGATATCTATAGGATATTATTACTATTAAAGAGGTAAAAGTGGGAGTGGGATAGTATGGAAAAATTTACCTTTTCTATTATGGTGTGTGCGCCACAAAGATAATAAGATCGTATAGTATGAAATGTAGATATACAACCTTTAAATGTAATGCTTCATCTATATTCCTATACTTACAAAATCAGTCACACCCCTTATCAACGTCAACAACAAAAGTTGATAACTAGTAGGGGCCAATATGTGAACATAATGAGGTCCATGGATAGTTGAAACATGACTAAAGAAGAATGGACAGCAATACCCATAACTAGGGTATATGTGAACATGGTAGTTGACATGACTATTGATACACAATACCCAATAGTTATCATAGTACTATCTAGTAGTTGTTTATTTTTGATATAATAATTATGTAGAGTAGCCAATCACATCATGACATGTAAGACCTCTCACCCATGTACAAGTATAAAAAATTCAGAGTTCAAGCATTTTCACCCATATTCAAGTATTGGTTTCCACCATCATTGTAGTGTAACTCAAATTTATTATTTTAAATCAAAATTCAAAAAGGGGTTACCAATCCAATTGAACAGTTCCAAAGAGAAAGAGGTATAAGCTAACACAAATCTAAACTACATATTATGTGAAAAAATCACAATCCCATATGATAAACAATTTACTTTGTGGACCCCTTAAGTTAGAAGGTGTACCACTACTAAGGTCACTCTCCCCCTCTAAATAAAGATAACATATAATGGTTCGTGTTTTGTTGAATGCAAGCTAGAGAGTAGCTACAGATGAGAGACTGAGTACCTCCCCTATTGCTGTCAGTACAATCGAGTGCCACCACTGATGAGTGGAGGCACATGATGGATGTCGACTTGAGAGGAGTGATATGTTACATGCAAAATAAAAGGATAGAGGTTTCATAGTCCAAGAGCCAAGTTTGATTCATTGTCACACTCCACAACATACTGGGACTAAAGTTTGAGTTCAATACCTTCAAACTACTCCATTGAACACCATCAAACCCAGTCTACCCTGACAGGATAATCCACAAGATCCTATAGCAATTGCCTACTAAAAGCATGGGAAAGCAAGGGTATTTGATCTCCATCAAATCCATATGACCATGTAATGCTGACCAACTACTCTTGGCAAGCCTATGGTAGAGATGCAGATTACAGAACATGAGTCTGCTTTATGGGGATACTGTATGTAGATCATATTGAGGAGATGAGGCTAGTTACTGATTGACAGAGGCAAAAGTGTGCTATTAAAAGAATTTGACAGATATAGAGGGTGCTAAGACTCCCATGAGCTGCTGATGCCCTTCTTCAATGAAATGATGGAGGAGAGGACCCACTTTACTTAGGCACTAGCATACTTGGTGCGGTTGTACATGGAGTTATGGGCATACAAGAGATTGTGGTGGTTTAGCCTATGGTGCACCTTTCTTCTCCACTGCTGGGCATATGAGCACATTGCATGTGTGAGGCCACTAGGTATGCCCTGGCCTGATGCATTTGACACCGACTTGGTTCAAGTGGGTTATAGGTGTTGGGTGCCGATTCCTAGAGCACACAAAGGTGTTGGGGCTACACATGATATAGCTTATTACTGGACAGCAAATTAGAAATATCTATCTAAAAATAGACTTTAACCTACAAACCCTATGTCACACTATCCTTTCATACTGATACACATAGTCGGCTGGTCCTTCACATGAGATATAACTAGTTTGCAGGGAGTAGACGAGAGTATTAGCAATTTGAAATCCATGAGCATGATACCCATAGATAGGTGTCATATGACAGTTCTTGGCTGACCTTCAGCCTTCATGGACCACGTCCTTCTCCATAACAACCCATAGCTGTCATCCATCTGTTATCAAACAGAGCTCCTATGTCTGCACTGCTCAGAATCCTCACCCTGTCCTAACCATGGACAGTGCTAACTTGTGCATTGCCCACACTTCCTTGGCCAGAACGCCAAACAATATCTCCATGATCCTGGTATGCATTTCCTTGATACAAATCTACATGGTGCCCACAACCATGGCTGTGAGCAGTACCATCTAGGCTAGGGCAGCTAGATGTGGTGAACCCGCCATCTTCCAGAGGGAAACTTTATAGCCTCTGCTGACTTGTTGGCCAACCAGCTGACAATGTTTTCATGCATTACATGTCTATAGAGACACATCCATGGGGTCGCAGATAGCAGGCAAGGCACTTTCATTTACTAAGAACAGGTTGTGGCATTCTCAAAACCCGAAAATCATTCCTTGACTCAGGGGAAGGCACCCACGGATAAAATGGATCTAAAGAATGTGTCTGGTACATGGTAGTCCACCCTAGGGAGCATGGCACATGTCACAATTTTTTTCAAAAAAAGTTGGCCACTGAAGAGGCACTGAAACTTGTTCCATCGAGCATATGACACCAGCACAGGAATTGATACAGGCTAAGTGGTTCACTGGATCAACATGATACAGAGTACTTCTTCTTAGAGCTCTGTTGAGCTTGTAGTTTCGAGCTCATCCCGTTCTTGGTGAGACCCATTACACCTCCTCAGAGTATCTAACCTATGGCGTTTGCATCTTAGGGATACCGCATGATTGATCTCTAGGTGATGCATTATCAATCTGAATTTGGTATTAGTCAGCTCATGAGAGGGTTGAGACAGCAGAGGCTATCATATCCTAGGTTCAATGCATCGCGCTTTTTGTTGAGTATATATTTCAACTGTTTCTCACAGGAGTACTCTTGTTCTATCCTGCTATCAGAAATCACCGCCACTAATAATAACTGCGTCCGAAACTGGAAATAATAATTCCAATTATAAAAACATAATATAGATATATTTTTTTATCCCTTTAGATAAATACTGGGATCTGATGACTTCATTTGAGCATAGAGTTCTAGATTAGGAAGACGAGGACTATGATCATGGATATGATCATGATGATGGTAGACCAAATAGGTTTATAATAATGTTACAAATTATGCACCTGAATAGGTTCCTAAAAGGGAAAGATTTGAAATGCGTTTAGTAAAGGACCTGAAGATAATAGATCCACTAAAATACATCGGAGAAGTACTTGGTGATGGATCTGAATCATGGTTGATTGAAATGGAAATATATTTCAAGATTTAGAATTGTGAGGATAGGAAAATAATATTTAGGAAGATTTATCATATTTTTGAAGTAGAATTTGCATGGTAGAAACACAAGAAGGAAGAAAATAATTTGAGTGTAGAAAATACCATTTGGGAGATTTTTATGACCTTATTCATAAATAAGTGTCTACCAAAGTTATATTTTATGGAAAAATGATAGGTTTATAGAACATATGTAAGGGAAACATGATAATGACACAATATTGGGATAAGTTCACAATAATTCTTAAGTGTTTGTCATTGTATTAGATAGACGAGTGGTTCCTTATATATAATTTTATCATGGCATCAAATCTATGGATTGGATCTGATGTGTATGTTCACAGACCCACTTTTATAGAAAAATATTTTGAAAAATCTATGAGGAATGAAAAAAAAGTTATAGATCATCATTTTAGGTAGGAAATACTTAATGGGGAAAATAAGTGTAACTAATTAGTAGTCCTCGTCATTCAATAAAAACCTTAGTAAATTAAAAATTAATGGCAGAAACAAGGATGAGAGTTCTTGGAAGTCTAAAAATGATAGGAAATCTTCTATAAAGAACAATATACTGAGGAACTATCATAGTGGGAATTGTGGTAGTAGAAAGAATAAGAATGCATGTGAGAAATTTAATTAGAAGGAAAAACTAGTAGCTAGATGTTTCAAATGTGGAGGTGACCACTATACTAGAAATTGTATTTAGAACATAGCTAGAATAAATTTTAAATCACCTTGCTTATAGTCATAGATTAAATACTATTAGTAGTGCATACATAAAGAGGTTAACATCCACAAGGAATAATTTTACTCAACTCTAGTAGAGGTTCTTGTTTTCCAATTTTACCCCCAGGAGAAAATGGACAATTGAACAGTCTTACACTAAGAGAATCTCATATCCGATTCGAAGCATACAGGAAGATTTAAGTTTTTAGGGCATCCTCATGGTCTGTGGGAAGGTTGGAAGCTAGTAGAGGAATTTTTTCCTCTTCTAGGTTTCCTTGAAGTTTAAAGTTTTATTTAGTTTGGGAGTGTTGGTGAGAACATTTGTCTTATGGACAAATTGGTGGGTTTCAGGCCAATGCTATGGGAATCTAAGTCCCTCTACTTGAATGGTGCAACTTTTATATTTGCATGCATGAAAAAGTGGATTTAAATGGTGGTCTTTCAACCAGAGATCTAGTAGGGAAAAGAAAGTGAGAATGGAGGTAGGAAAAACTAATGTTGCAGGTAGAATATTTGATGCCCACACACATCAATTAGAAACTTCATTTACATGTATTTATAATAAGAAGAAGAAAAAATCTGTGGGAGAAGCTACAAGACCGAATGAAACTCATTGGTCACAAAGTACCAATTAATTCCTCAATCAAGGAGGAAAAAATTCCTTCTTTTCTTATTGAAGCTCGAGTAGAGTTTGTACATATCTTGAGAATGGAATAAATTCGAGGAAGAAGAGAAAATAGAAGAAGAATGGCATTTTCTATCTTTTCCAGGTACAGAGCACTCTGGTTTTTTCAAAAATCCATCCCCCTAGAATGACATCAAGAAGCCATTATATTCTTTGCAAGAAACTATTACAACATCAAAAATACTCAACGCCTTTTCAAATCCCTCTGTTGTGAAGAAAACACTCATGGCAAGTTAAAACCAGATCTTACGAAGCAACCGTTATATTTGATTTTCCAGTTTAAATACAGACTGTTAGATTTTCTCCTCTAACTCTGAAATTAGGCCATCCACATGGCAGGAAGGGATTGGAGTGGTTACAGGGGAAGCCCTTTGCATTTTGTGATTTTTTAGAGATTTGGCAATTTGGAACAAATTGGCCCACACCCCTGCTTTGAATTTTCAACTTAGACACGTGGCTGCTTCTGATTAGAAATGGGGTCACGAGCCCTTTTCTCAACATTTTAACCTTTTTTGGAAAAAGGCTCAAAAACTTAATTTCCTCTGCCGGCCCATTACTCCTATTTTACTAGAACACATGGCATGTTTTGGTTGGAGACGGGTTCACAGATCCTTTCTAATCATTTTAACCTTTTTGGGAAAAAGGCTCAAAACCTCAATTTCCTCCGTCAGCTCGCTCTCCCGCTTTGACTTTTCAACGGCGGCCTTCAACTTGAATTTTTCCTTTATAGCCTGATCGGGGCTGCGGATCATTTTTTAACTTTTTGCCTTTTTTACAAAAAGGCTCAATTTCCTCCGCCGGCCCGCTCTTCTGCTTTGACTTTTCAACTTTGGGTCTGAGACCTTGGAAGAGCTGTGGAGAATTTTAGAACTTTTACTTCACTTTTGGGAATTTGGTTAAATTTCCAAAAGTTCCCCGATGGCCCGCTCGCCCGCTTTGACTTTTCAACAGTGGGCTTCAACTTTGACTTTTTCCTTTATAGCCTGATCGGGGTCACGGGGCAAATTTACCATTTTTGCCAAAAGTGACCAAAAGTGTTAAGTTCACCAAAAATATCATTCCTCCCCATCCAATAGGATCTGACCACATACTTGCATTCATTGGAGTCAAAATTTGATGGGGAAAATATGCTCGTCATCCTGACTGTGGAAAATATGCAAAAGAAGAAAACTTCATCATTTTGAGTCCAATTTTTGAATTTCCTTCACGAACCAGAGGCATGGAGGAAAAACAATGATTTGGTGACCTAGGCCATAGAACAAGTAAAAAATTTTGATAAAAAATGGAGGTTGCAAAGAGGATATTACGTGCATAGACCAGGAAATGGAGAATTTTTCAAAATTAGCAAAACAGAGGTTTAAACAACTCTTGGGCATGACTTTTGCTAATTTCTTGAATCTCTAATTTGTCTTAAACACCAAAAAAGGGCATGAGCTCAAAAAATTTGAATTTGGCTATGAAATAGTAGAGTAGTTTTTGGGAGACAACATTTGGCTCTAGCTTGGGGACATGGTGTGAACTTGGGATTGCTAGGGCACGACGTGAGGATCCAGAATCTCAAGTTTCAAAACATATTACGTTGACTAGTGCATTATCCATTAGGCCTTGTAAAGTCATGTAAAATTCTAAGAAATAATGAAAGAAGAAGGAAACACACAAGCCAAACCACACACAACAAAAACTGAACAAAAACTAAAACCCAAAACCATGCAGTAGAAAAGGAAAGACACACCTACACAAATCACTTATGATATAGGGTGGGGAACAACCCGCTTTCACTGATGATATAGTTTCAGGTATTGCCCACTTCGAGGTAATTCCAATGGCGTTCCATCCAAATAAGAGAGGATAAAAACATTCTCACCACAAGCTCCATAGATTTGGAATGGGCCAAGCCATAATTAATCAAACTTTCCATGGCTACCCTTTGGTTCTCTTCTTTTGTCCCACAACAGGACCAAATCTCCAACTTTGAAATTCCTTTCTTTGGTCTTCTTGTCAAAAAATTTCTTCACTTTCAACTGATGTTCTTTAATTCTATCCACCACTTGGCATCTGCTTTCTTCCAACTTCTCCAGGAAGAGGATCCTCTTATGAATGGAGTCTTTTTACTGACCATCTTCTATTTCTTGTAGCAGCTTGAGAGCTAACATCTCAATTGTGAGAGGAATCTCTGCCTTAATTCCATACAACATTTGGAAAGGTGACATAACTATTTCCTTCTTAGGAGTGATCATATCGGCCCACAATGCATCATATAAATTCTTGTGCCAGTTCATTTGATTCTCATCTACCAGCTTGCAAACAATGGTCATAATTTTCTTGTTATTTGACTTAGCTTGACCATTTCCCTATGGATAGTAGTCAGAAGAGTGAGATAAGGAGATTCCAGAACCATAACAAAAATTTGTGAGCTCCTTTGATGAGAAATATCTGACATTGTCTACAACAATCTTTTGTGGTACTCCAAAGTGCACAATGATATTATCCTTGATGAAGTTGCAGACTGTTTCAGAGCTGGCTTGCTTGGTTGGAACGGTCTCCACCCATTTAGTGAAGTAATCAATTGCAGTGAGTACATAAGTACTCCCTACACTAGAATGAGGATTCAAAACACCAATAAAATCTAGCCCCCATTTCTGAAATGGTTCTTGAATCACCACAAGGTTGAGTGGCAATGCAACTAGTTATGGCTTTCCAACAAATTGTTGGCATGCTTTGCATTTGGAAACCTAGTCTTGAGTATCTGCAAAGATGGAGGGCCAATAATATATCCTGCTGAGAATCTTATGCATAGTGACCATTGCTGAGCAATGTCCACCACAAGCTTGATCATGATATGCCCTGAGTTAGCCACAATGTTAGCCACCCATGTTGAATGGTAGATGGGGAAGATGATTTTATCATTGAGCATATTTGTCACCTCTTCTTTTATAATATCAGAAATCTTTGGATTGTAGGTCCTTTATTTTTTCCTAAAGGGCTTATCTCCTTGCTTCAAAGGAATGGAATGATGCATTTCCTTTGGTTGAAAAGACTTGAGTTCATCATAGGAGTAAGACATGACATCTGAGTAAATTTTTAGCAGAGAAAAAAACTTTCTCTTCTCTTCTAGTGAGAAACATTTACCAATGTTAACCATCCTTAGATTCTCTAAAGTGCCAATGTTTTCTTGATCAAAATTAGATGGGCACCGAGAAGACTTTTTTTCTTTCCCTTGGGATAAACCTGTCATTCTTGTCAAAGAGATCTTCCAAAGAAACTAGGCCTTCGGGGATTTTGTTTCCTTTCAGTTTAATTACCCCCTCTTCATCAATTTCCTCAATTCCTTCCTTCTCTTCTTTGGGGACTGATTCATGGTGTGGGTTTTCAATTCCTTCAAAGAACAGATTATTGAAGTTATCCCTTTGTTCTAAGAAGGCTAGGATCTGATTGTCATCATTGAAGACCTACCAGTGATTTACATTGTCTGGTACACTAGGTCTGAAAACCATCTCTATGGTCACCTTATATTTTCCAAAAGAAGGGTGAGGTGTCACTAAGGAAGCTGACACTACTAGAGAATCAGCCTTTTCATTTTTCTCCCTAGGGATAGCTTCAATGGAGAATGCATCAAAGGATTCAATGTAGTCCCACACTCTGTTTCTATAGTGCTCAAGCCTTGGATTTTTTACATGATATTATTGGCAGACCTGATTCACCACAATCTCAACATCACCTTTGCATCTCAGCTTGTTGATCCCCATGTCCTCTATTGCATTCATGCCTAAGAGCAACACTTGTTACTTTTGCAGTATTGTTTTTATTATCAAATTGCAGCTTATAGGAAAAAGGGTATATCTCATTGGAGGGAGAGTATAATACTACACCAACTCTTGAACATGCTCTAGAATGACTGCCATCAAACTCCATTGTCCAAATCTGATCTTCTTCTTCCTCCATGAGGAGTGGCAAGTTCTCTTCCTTTTGTGATGTAAGGAAGTAGTTTCCTAGCCCACAATCTTGAAAGAGGATTTTAGCTCTTGGATCATCAGATTTCCTTACAGTGAATTTCATTTTCCTGACTGGAAGTTGTTTCTTCATTTCTCCTTTCACTGGGATAGTTACAGATGACCAACCCATTTTTATTTCTCCACCTAGATCTCTACAAAAACTTCTACTGAAAAGCATACCAAAAGATGTTGGGATATCTGCCACCAAAATGGTCAAGAGTATCTTCTTGTCAGGGTAATCATCTAGTACAACCTAAGATTCCTTGATTCTTCCTACTAATGGAACTTGTTTGGATTCCATTGAATAACATGTGCCATTTTCCCATGTCAAAAGGAGGTCAAGAGCATTTAAAAATTTTGCTGGCATCACATTATCTGAGGCTCTAGAGTCTATGATGCAATTGTTCAACTGGAAGGATTCGATGAGAAGTGATAGGTAGAAAGGCTCAACTCTATTGGTGTTGGAATCACTGAGGGCTAGCATGTTTTGAGAAGGTGGTATGGATGCTGTGGGAAGTAAGCCTTTAGAATTAGAGATTTGGGGTGTAGAGTTACCGCCCCGGACTTCCTTGATGAATCTATTAAATTGGGCAGGATGTGTTTGTAGGTATTCAATCTCAGAGAGTTGAACTTTGGATTTGCTTGCATGCTCCACAAATTCAAATGGAGCTATGGTAGGTGAGGAAGAGGTTCCAACAGTGGATGAGGACTTAAATGGTAGAGGTTTTGTTACTTTTTATGCTAGGTTATCTTTTTCAAATGTAGCAATTGGTTTAGAAGGAGGTGAGGGTGTAGCCCTCGATTGAAATTTAGATGTTCTTGGAGAACCAATATTAAGAAGAGAATTTCTCTTAAAAAATTTTGGGTTGAGAGGAGAATCAAATCACTTACTTGGCATAGCAGTGCGATCCTTGACAACCAGTGAATTTGGTTTCTCTTTGGCTGATTACATGGAAGGTGGTAATGGTGATCCTCTGTTGATGATCTTGTTTTGTGGAGGATTTGAAGAGCTATCTTCTTTGTTCTTCCTATTCTCAATTACAACTGTTGAGGCTGAAACACCATTCTTGGATTGTGCATGAGTGAAAACAACACATGAAAAAATCCATTCTTGGAGTGCCATAGAATGTTAGTGGACATATCAAGTAGAAAAAATCTGTATGATAGTTTATACCTTACGAGGGATAATTGTGCATTGGTGGAATACACATAGAGATAACCTTTTGGATTGGTAAGAAGTGAGAATCACCTTCTCTACTAGGTTTCTTATGAGTAATGTACCTTCACAAATTTACAAATTTCATGGGAAGGATTCTTCTTCTCACCATGTTCAATAGTGTGAGAGACTCTAGATAGATGGGCAGAAGGCCTTGCCACCATCACTCTGGGTACATAAGTTCTACGCCACTCTCATCGATTGTGTGTGCACATGGGATGTTCATGCAGAATTAACAAGAGAAATAGCTAATTGGTAGGAGATAACTTCAAGAATGATTCATACCTTTGATTAATTTTCCACTAAACCTCTAGTGAATGAAGCATTACAGATTATACATTGCCTTACAATGGTGGAAAGTGCAAAATATGAGGAAATTTTTTTAGATATGTTTGGAGAGTTAGACTTGGAGGCATGCTTTGAAGAAGAAGAGACAGATGAGGAGAAACTTTTGCGTGCTTTCCTAGAAAAAGAAAAGGGTAAGCTAGTTTACATGATTAACAATGAAGAGGTAGAAAATATGGATGTTGACCACACTGTAGGTATGGTTGATGTCTTGGAAAGTGTAGATGAAAAGGTGCACACTTATCATGAGCCTATGAAAATGAAGAAGGTCAATATCAGGACAAATATAGAACCTAAAGAGGCCATTATTGGTGACTATTGGTCTGAACAAGAGGCGTCAAAGATTATTGAGCTACTACGCAAGTTCCTATATTTATTTCCATGAGGATATCATGAGTTTAAAGCATTGCATCCCTCTTTGGGTGAGATGAGGATCAAATTAAAGGAAGGTGCATGCCTGGTTAGGAAGAGGCCTTACAAGATGAACCTTAATCTGCACGTTAAAGTTAAGGAAGAGATTGATAAGATGTTAAAATATGGGATCATTGAGCCCATTAAGGAATCAAAGTGGGTTATCCCCAAGGTAATAACCATAAAGAAAGATGGTAAGATAAGGATATGTGTGGACTACAGGGAATTGAATTCTACTTGTGTGATAGATCCTTTTCCCACACCTTTTACCGAGGAGATCTTAGAGGGTGTTGCAGGGTGTAAAATTTACTATTTCATTGATGGATTCTCTAGTTATCATTAGGTGTGGATTTCACCACTAAGTGGGTAAGTTTTGCATATACACTTATGCATTTTGGGTTGAAGAATGTGTCTGCAGTCTTTTCACGCATTGTTGTACAGGATTTTGAAGACTTTATACACAAGTTTTTATAGGTTTATCTGGATGATTAGATTGTATATGGGATGGTAAAGGATCACTGTGACAACTTGAGAACCATGTCTGAGAGGTGTAAGAAGTCAAGAATCTCTTTGAATATTAAGAAGTGTATCTTTGCAACACCTTCTGGCACTTCTCTGGGGCATATTATATGCAATGATGGATTGTTGGCAAATCATGCTAAGGTTGCTGTTATTTTGGGATTAGAGGAGCCTACCAATTAGAGAGAGGTGTGTAGATTCTTAGGACATATAGGTTATTACCAGAAGTTCATTAAGGGGTATGCTAAGATTGTCATGCCCTTGGAAGAATTGTTGAAGAGTTAAGGAAAGTTCCATTGGAATGAGGCACAACAGATATAGTTTGAGACATTAAAGGAAAGACTTACTTTTGTGCCCATACTATGCTTTCCCTCCTGGGATAATGTATTTCATGTGCACATTGATGCCTCTAGCATGGCCATTCACATAGTATTAACACATCCTAGAGATGGGATTGTTAATCATCCTATTCATTTGGCAAGCAGGAAGTTGACACCAGATGAGTAGAATTATACAACTACAAAGCGTGAAGCATTGTCTATGATTTACGTGCTGCACAAGTTTAGACACTACCTAATGGAAAATCCATTTATATTTTATAAAAATCACATGGTACTTAAGTACTTGGCTAATAAGCATGTTTTTTAGGGGTGCATATGTCATTAGATTATTTTGTTTCAGGAATTTGACTTTACTGTTGTGGTAAAGCCATGGAAAAGTAATTCAGGACCTGATCATCTGTCAAGGATTAATTCAGGCAATGACATGCAGATCATTAAGGACAATATTGCATGCAAAGTTGTTCTGATTGAACCACATACCCTTTGACTTAGGAGACATTATTGTATTCTTACGTACTGGTGTGGCACTTGAAGGGATAAAGGCTCTAGAATAAAAATAACTTTTCATATGTACGATGCCTTATATGTTGATTAATGAAGATTTATACAAGCTAGGATGGGATGAGGTTTTTTTCCGGTGTATACTTGAGCATGAACGTGAAGAAATTCTAGAAGAATATCATGGTGGGATTACAGGTGATCATTATGTAGGAAATGCTACCATGCGCAAGATTTTGTTGGCATGCATTTAGTGGGAAACAAAAGGATTGTATAGAATATTGTAAGGCTTGTGACCATTGTGAATACCTTGGAAAGCCTTAGCATAGGGATGAAATTCCCTTAAGGACTATTATGAGTGCAAAACCTTTTGATAAGTGGGAAATTGAATTTGTGGGTCCTATTTCCCTACCCATGCACAAGACTAGATCGTGCTACATTATAACTTGTATAAATTATCTAGCAAGGTGGGTATAAGCAGCGCCTACAAAGGATTGAATGATGGATACAACAACAAGGTTCTTATGGGAGAAAATTATTAGTAGGTATGGATGTCCGTTGAGTCTGACAAGTGATAGGGGAACACACTTTTTGAATGAGACTATTAGAATATTATTGGCAAAGTTTATGGTGGTGCATCATAAGATAATGCCCTATCATCCACAGGCCGATGGGACTGTTGAGGGTTTTAACAAGATATTAGGACATACATTGACTAAGATTTGTGATGTTGGAAGGAAATACTAGGATGATAAAGTATTTGTTGTACAATGGGCATACACAATAATTTAATAAAGATTCAACAAAGCCACACACTTTCAATTGGTGTTTGGTGCAAAGGCTGTTTTACTGGTGGAATTCATGTCACCCTATCTACGTATTGCAAACTTAGGAGGAATGAATTATGAGCAAGAAATCAAAGATAACATTGATAAACTGATGCAATTGGATGAACAATGCACTATCACACGTTAGAGTCAGAAGAAAAAAAATGTTAGGCATAAGGCATAACACAATAGGCATATTAAGAATAAATAGTTTAAGGTTGGATAAATGGTTCTTTTATATGATTCAAAGTTTTTGCACCACCCTAGAAAGTTCCAATTGCATTGGTTGGGACCATATGTTGTGAATTATATACTTGATTCAGGCACTTTCCAGTTATAGGCGTTCAATGAAACTTGGTGTTCCAGTTAATTTAACAGGAGCAAGATGAAGCCCTATTATAAATAAGTCTTCTTGGTGTTTTTAATAAGGTAGTATTTCCATTTAGATTAGATTTCCTTTAATGTATTCCCTTTATATGTGTTTCCTTTCATGTCGCTATGATTTTTCAATTTAGTTATTGTTTTTTTGTAATAAGTGTGCTTGCACGCTAGAAGCTGATTACTATTTATTGAATTCATGCAAAAAGGAATGTGCATAATTTTAGTGTGGGGTGGATCGGAAAGTGATTGGTGCCTTGACAAAGATTAGTGTGCATTATATAGGTGCTTGAGGTAAGAGTGTATATTAAGGAAAATTTCTCATAGATGAATACCATGCATAGATAGATAGATGCACAATGTAACGTGAGGTAGGCTGTAACATTGGACAATACTTGGTTTGAGGCACATTGGATAAGTACTTTGGTGCATGAAGGAACATGTAAGGGAATCTATGTCTGAGAAGTAGTGGGCATGCCAAAAGGTTATGACTGGGGCATGGAAAAATCAGTGTGGGAAAGGAACCAAACACCATTTAATATTGAGTACATTGGTAGGTAGAGAGCAATAAATGTGGAGAATTTTTCAAAAGTTATAAAAGGTAGGCTTGCAATGTCATTATTTTTACTTTGCATTGTGAAGTGTTTGAGTGAGTTATGTGGAAAAGCGAGTGAACAATTGTTATAGAAATAAAACCAAGGTGATTTGTGCACAACATTAGTTGACACTCCATCAGAAAGGATGTTTGAGCAAAGAAAGGGTATGTGGGGAAGAAAATATGTGAGTTAGGGCTCAAGGAAAAGCTGGGGCACACAATTTTAAAGCTAAGACATGTAAGTTTGAATCTAGGGCACATAAGTTTAAGTTGTAGAAATCAAACCTAGTGCAAGAACATATTTTTATCATCACAATGACACTTAAATGAGCACCTAGAGTGACTACAAGGGGAAAGAAGAACAAGGAAGTGGAAATAGAGGTGGAAGATACCCCAAAGAGTCAATTTTCAAAAATACATTACCCATAAGGTGTTATAATGAGATTATATTGGGAGTCACATGTTAGATGATGCAAAGTGAGTGACTATAATCATAAGAATAAGGAGAATGAGGATGAATTGGAAAAATTATTGGTGGTTAAAAAAAATTGTGAACAAATAATGACATGGCCATGTATGATGATGCGGGGGAGAAGTTGTTGATGAATGTCAGAGTGTTGTAGCTGTATGAGATGACGTATTTAGGAAAACCAGAAAATATTTATGAATGTTTGATGACCTGAGTCCATAAGGAATTTTTTTATTTTTTTGGGTGGCGAATGTGACTTACCACGAATTTGATTGAGAGGTTGACATGATTGAAAATCTTGGGCATCGATATTGGTTGTGATCTATCTGATGATGATGTCATAGAGGCAACAAGGGTTGCATTGTCTTATGCTAAAGGAGGGCACTGAATGGATATTTACAAATTGGAAAAGTACTATGTGGTTCAGGAATCTATACACCTCCTTACTAAATTGAATAACCAAGAATGTTGGACACAATTAAATAGACAATGGATTCATATAGCGAAGAAGATGATAGAAGGAGTGGTATACAACTTGTCCTCCTTTAATGTTGACACTATTATTTTAGAAGCACACCAGGGAGATAAGATAAGTTTTGGAGCTATATTATTATCTATAGTGTTTTTAGAAATTGGAGTGCTAGATGGGCCAAAGAAAAATATCTAACAATTCCCTAAAGAGAAGAAGTCTCTTGTAGAAAGTTTTTCAATGTATACATGTGATGGATCCATGAGTGGACCATACAAGCAAAGGTTGAAACTTTGGTATGAGTGGTTGTGCTTTAATTTTAAGTATGAATGGAGAATACCCAAGGACATTCCTTTGGTATTGGAAAAGCAAGCCCAGTTTGCAGTATATAAACCTTTTTGTATAGTGAATTTTTGAATGAAGGATGAAAAGTGGAGCCCTTGGTAGAAGCTCCTGTATGCCTTCACCACGCGCTAATTTCAGGCCTTGGTGCATAGGTTTTCAAAAACATGTAGGTTGAAATTTAATACAGACAAAGTGGATTATGGTTTCCATATACTCCAAAAGATATATGTATATCTGGGTAATTCTGCTTATATAGAGAAGTTAATTTTAGATGATATCACTATTAATTCTATCAGCTTGGAAATTGGGAAGTATGGAATAGCTAAAGTATACATTTACCTTAAGCCTAAATTGGAAAATGGAAAATATATTGAGAATGAGTTCAGGCTTCTTGAAATTCCCAAGGGGAAGCATACTATGGGCACATTTGAAGATGAAGAGCCTAATCTACCCCATGATGATGAAGAAGAAGAGGGGAAAGAACTGAAGGAAGATAGTGATGGCCTAGATCATGGTAGAAGAAGGCAATCAACTATAGGAGAGAAGAGAATGTGTGAAACAACTTCTCCAAGATATGAGGAAAGTGAAGAAGTGGGAATGGAGATAGGTGCTATAGAGATAGGGATAGGTGAGGGCACTGAGGAGAAGTAGTTTAGAAGGGTATTAAGAAGGAAAAAGCCATAAGGCATAGGTGCAATGCCCTTAAAACCACCAAGGAGGTCACTTAGAAACTCTCTTGTGAAGCTAGAACTAGAGAAGAAGCGACAAAAATATATTCCCACTAAGGATAGTGAAGATGAGAAATTAGGTGAAAACACAAAGACCATTAAGTAGACCCCTATTATTACTATGGACATAGAGGAACCTCAGAGAGAATAAGTGAAGGATGATACAAAGATCTTTGAGGTATGTAGAGATACAGCTGGAGATGAAGAGAAAGATAAGGGTGAGCCATTTGGTAAGCCTACTGATGCACATATAGGAAAAGGCCCAATACTTGATGTTGGGATGCATGTTCCAAAGGGTAGACGCTCAAGAGGAGATAAGGGAGAAATTTATAAGAATCTTTTAACTAGGTATGTTGATGATCCCATAAAAATCATTCATGCTAGGTTTTAAATTACCTTGAAGCCTGAGGAGTTATATGGATGGGTGTACCCTGAAGTGGTTAGTTTATGCATCAGAAAATAGTTGAATTGGAGAATGCAAATGCATATTGATGAGCCAAAATTTGACATAAAGGAGGATGCGTGTGATAAGAGAAATATTAAAAAATGCTCAGAGCACGCATTGGATGGTAAAACCTATAGATTTTACTGATGAGCAAGTAATTAATACATTCAACAAGATAGAAACAGAGGTAGCAAGAAGAAATATTGATAAATAAGATACATTGAGATATCTAATGGAGGAGAACAAAAGCCTAAAAGGGTAGGTGGAAAATTTGATAGAAATGCTTGAGAAGGATAAGGAAAAGATATAATAAATTCTTGATTTTGCAGTAGAGATCTCAGAAAGGTGGTAATTGACATAAATCAATATATTGATGAACAAACAGAGAAAACATACCATTCCTCCTTACACTTCTTGCAATATTGTGTTCACCTTTTGATTAAGAAGAAGTCAAACGTGCTGGAGGAAACATAGGAGAAGAGGGCTATACAGAAAGAAGAAAATATTGCAGCTGAGAGGGAGAAAGCAAAGGCTACAATAACACGAAGAATAGTTGGGTATGATTTTTTACTTTAGACATTGAGAGACAAAATGAAGAAGGAAGAATTGGCATTAAATATGTGTGCAGACCCCAAGATAATAATCAAGACAAGGAATTTATTTGAAGAGAATATAGTCATTGCTGTAAAGAACAATGAAACTCTTGGGTGCAAGGAGAGGGTGATGTTAGTAGCAGAAAAGCGCAATGCGCTTACATTAGCCCAGGACCGCTCAAAAGGAGAGGATAAAATAAATAGGGAAACTTATAGCTTGATACATGGATATGATGGATGGGATGGTATTTGGTCTTGAAAATGTTCTGAGGGTGCTACAGAATGAGGGTGAGAATATGACCCTGGATGAAATGGAAGGAGTACTTGCAAACATCCTAGAGAAGACAATGAAGGCACTAGGTGATTGGAATGAATTAGAGGTAGAAATTAAAAGTGAGTACCCAAAGTTACTTGTGCCTTCAGGAGAATAGAGTGCCCATATATTCTTTCATTATTTGTGGACAATTATTCTTTTGTTCCTTATTCTTTATTCATGGAGGGAAAAGGCATGATTACTCATTGTTGGGGCAAATATGAAATTAGTGTGGGGTAATGTTGGGATGATTAAATATAACCTAAGCATTAGAGGCACATAAGGATGGATCACACATGAAGTGGGCACGTAGGTGCACAGTAGAAGATTGGTGGATATAGTGCATGTCGAGGGGGAAAGTTGGAGTTCAAGACTTAGTCTGTTTTACATGTTGTGGGCTAAGAATAGGTTGGAGTGCTGGTGCACACATTGGGTAAGAACAAGAAGACTTGGGAGAGACGCCGAATGATTTTTTGGGATCAAGTGGAAGATCAAGCAGTTGACATGTTGAGTTAAGCTAATAATATGTTTATATATGGATTTATTTATAGGAAATCTATTATTAGGTGAAGATTGACATGCTTCCTAGTTGATTTTTTAGTTGTGCATGGATATTCTTAGCATGCAACCTATTTTTGAGAATGCATGAGTAGTGAAGGGAAAGTCCCCACTACCTATTCATATGTATTGATTTGTACGGTTTAAGAGGAGTTTATTTTTTAGTAGAGTTATGTTGTTGGTTTATGATTGTGCATAGCTTATGGAGACATTATATGTATGTATTCAGCTATTGGATTAATAAATGTATTGTCGTGGATGGATTCTTATTATTGATCATTGTGGATGGATCTTGTATGGTAAATATGTTACTAGTTCTTGTTTTATTCTTTTATGCATGGTTTAGATATAGATCTGTTTATGCTTTATCTTGAATGGTTATTATGGATATGGAGTGTATGGTATTTCATGCTAACTCTTTGATAAAGCTTCCATAAAAGAGGGCCCTGCTACCCTTGCACATTTTGGGTGAGCACTCAGATATGTCTAAGTGATGTGCCAATGTGCCTTGGGCTGTTCTTGGTAAAATAAAAGACTACATTTTGGTTATGTTACCAGGACCTCTTTTCAAGTTGTTGCAAGCATGTTGCATTATGAAGATGTATCGGTTAACTTTGGCTAGTAGTGAGAGTTGAGTATATAATTTAGAGGAAGAGTTTGCTCATAGATATAACACTGGACCTAATTTTGATGCACACGTGTGGGTTGAATAGAATCTAAATCATGATCTCTATGAGACGTTATTGTTTTGTTTTCCTATAGAGTTTTATGAGTGGTTGGTGGCATATGCATCAAAGAGAAATTAGAGGTATAGAACAATTGTTTGGACACATGAAGACTACTATAATTTTTATGATGCTAATTTGACTTGGACATACGTTGTAGATCATTGGTGGAGTGGTGTCCTGAATACTTACAATTTTGAGTATGTTGTTTCAACTTAATCCTATCTAGAGTTTTTTGAGTTTTAGTTCTTTCCTGAACCCATAGGATCTTAGTTGCGTGTTATCCCATTAGCAATTAATATCTTGATTATAAATCTTGATTTGGAAGAGAAACCTATGGATAGCTACATATCACCATGTGTGGGGGGCAGAGGAAAATGTGGTGAAAAATGGTATACCTGGTGGTGGAAAGGTAGAGAGAAGAAAGGAAACTTAATTATAATGAAGTGTGTGAGAGGGAAGTAACGAAGAGAAATGACATTGAGAAGTCTTTGGAGTTGAGGAGGGAGATGGGTCAGGAAGGATTTGGAGCTCACATGGAACATGTGGAGCCATAGTATCTAATTCTTCCATCCTTAGGAAAGCATAGTAGAAGGCCCCCCTTGGCTTCTAATGAGAGTGCGTTTAAAGAAGAATGATTAAGAGCCGTAGCTATGCATCTGATCCCACATAATGACCTAGCCCTTACAATCGGTGTTCTAGTTCTTGAAACAATTTTTAAGAATCAAGATAGTTTAGGTGTTTCAGTAGCAACAAGTAGCTTTAATTTTCTTTTGGATATAGGAGTTTCTAAGATGGCTACACAATATTGTTTTTTTGGTAGTCCTATTGGCGGTACATTTTTTTGACATGTCTTTAGGAAAAAATGAGGGCGTGGAGGCCATTGGTAATACGTTTGGAAGTAGCACACCTTTATAGACCATGGGAGTTCAATTTATTACAAATATTGGAATGAAAGGTAACACATCCTCTGGTCTAGTTCCTACTACAGGGGGAGGACTAGGTGGTTTGGGATCTAGTGGATTTGGTGGTTCTGGAGGTGGAGGAAACACTAGAGGTGATAAAATTTCTGGAGCTAGTGGACACGCTTTGCATCATCCCCAACAAGTTTACTACTAGATGTCTCTTCACCTACTAGAATACAATGGTATTGAAGATTTAGTTGAACATGTATTATTGTGTGAAATACTATGGAGCACAAAGGGAATCATGGATCCTAAATGTAAGGAAAGTCAATTTGTTACTACTTTGTAAATGCACGTGCATATTTGGTATAGGAAGTATGATCCAAATAAGACTTATGTCAACTACAATGCGTTGTCTGATGATTTTTTAGCTTAGTTCCATATACATGAGTTTGAACAAAAGAGCATCAACGAGCTGAAGGATATTAAGCATGTCATGGCTAAGAGCTTACGGGAGTATGATGCATGTTTTTAAAATTTGTTATCAAAGTTGTCTTATGATGTTCACCCTAGCCAACATGCACATTGGTTTATTTGTGGTTTGATCACACCTTTTAAAAGGGTGATTTCTCATAAGAAGTTTATAGATCTGTGTGAGGCTTTAGATGTAGCTGTATGAATTGAGGTGGTTGGGAGTGTAGACACTTGAGTTAGCCCATTCTTGGAGGTGTAGATTGCATATATGGAAAACCGTTGGAGAAACTATCGGCCAATTCAGATCATGAGATGTGTAGTGGTAATTGGTGTATGGATTGTGAGGTGGAAGGACATATTAAGGATAAATTCCCTTGTAAGTCAGTGCATGCCATGTTGTTGGATTGTGAGATCTATTATTTAGATCATGATTCAAGTAGGTGCCCCTATTGCAACACATGATCAGGACAAACGTGTTTTGTTATTATAAGATTTTAAAGTCTACCACTCATGATATAGAGAATTCTAGATTGATTGATGAGATTCATGATGCCATTAAAACTGGTGTATGTCATACCAGTGTTGCAAGAAATTCTATAGAACAAGGTGAACATCATAATCATAATCATAATCATAATCATAATCATAATGAAGGTGGTAGAGGTAGAGGTTACCGCAGGGGATTCAAAGACCAAGGTTGCAGTGGTGGAAGAGGTGAATTTCCCCATGGAACCTATTTTACATGTAGATCACCTGATCATTATAGGTGTGAATTCCCCAAAAACATTGTTTACCTCATGAAGTGGAAAGAATCACAAGTTTGAGGAATACTTGGATTTGTATGAGAATATGAGTAAGCAACACAAGAAGGATAAGGGTGTGGGAATGGTTAGAGTACAACATACTTTGGAATATCATTGGATTAAAAAATTTAGCACCTAGCCTTGAGATTGTACCTGTGTTGGTGACTACATGCACTGAGGCTGCGTGCACTTACGAGACTCTAAAGAAAAAACTTATTATTAAAAAATAAGAGGCATTGCATGCAAAGTATCCAGATCCTTCCGACCAAAAGGAAGTCTATTAGGAAACTATGGAGGTTATTATAAACTTACAGGGTGAGATACAATGCTTGAAAGAGCTATTGCGGAAGCTGGAGCATGCAAATGCACTTAAGCTACCTCATAAAGACGTTACTGACTTAAAGGAGGATTGTAAGATCCTACGCCGAGAAAACATCATTCCTTTATTAGGGGAATGGTTAAGGAAGAAGGTACCACATGATGGAGTTGAGAAAAAGAGACAAATATTACATGCAAAATTACCTCCTCAGTATTGAATTATCATTTGAATCCCCATCCAGGATTGAGGATCATCATCTGCACTATTGGGAAAATATCTCAAAATCTAGACAACAAAATATCCCGAAACCTTTTGTAATAAGTATTCCTTCTTAGATTTCCATTTAGTATTTTTTCACTTCAAAAAATATTCTGAGGCTCTTGAACCATCCAAAAGAAGATGACTAGCTTTTTTACTACTTTCATTTCCCTACACAGTGCTATAAGTATCCTCGTGTTGCATTACTTGTTATTAAACCTATTTTTCCTTACAATTTTTTCCTAAACTACCTCTAATTATCTAATAGATTTATCACACACATATTAGATGAATTATCTCTTCTTAGTTCACCTCCAGAGGGTGCTTACCAGGTGTAAAAACCCTAAAAAATAGGCCTTTTTGGGCCTCAAGAGTAGTTCCTTCAAAGTGGATTAAAATGAATCCATGATTTACTTCCCAAAAAATTTCCTGCACATGAAACACACTTAAAAAATATAGTTATCACATCCCTCTTGGCCATTATGTGGTTTACATAGTCAAAAATTGGCTAGAGGTCAGGTTTACAATCCCCGGTTCAAGGTTTTTTTAGTGTGGGGTTAGTTGTCATAGCAAAATTTGTAAAATTTTCATGATATACATTTAGCATGAAAACAAATAGCTCTAACTTGGGGACTTATTTTAGTTTTAAAAAAATGAGAACGAAGCAATTAGGAACCTCATAATCTTAAGACACTAAGATGTCCAGTGTCTTATCCATTGGGCTATAGAGTCATTGCTTAAAAATGATGGATACAAAAAAAATTCTTTATTGAACACAACACATGAAAAAAAAACACACGATGGAATGAGAAACATAGAATAGAAACAAAAACACATAAACCTATATTCACTTATGGTACATGTGGGGGACAACACGCAGTCACTTGTAGCAATTTTCATCTTCAGATATTACCCTTAAATGGGTAGCATCGAGTGATGATGTTCTGCGAAGCCATTGACTAGTTCAAGGAAGTAGCCTCATATTCTCAATTGCTTATGGAATCTAGGTGTTATCATGACTACTTATATACTTTGGAGGAATGAGCCTACATAATCACTTTATTTCTCTAGGATTCAATTAGAAATTTTATCAATATCAGATTAAAAATTATCTTCTATGTTCACATACATTGTTGATTTCTTACTTCACATTGCACCACTACCCCAAGATTGATTTTTGATTGGATTTCTTGAATATTTCTAGTGTCTCTCTTTTCCATGTTCATACTTACTAATTTTTTATTTCATGAGATGCCTTAAATGCAACCTTTTGTTCTATTTCATTATGATATATTTAGGTATTAAACGAAGAATCAAACATAGCCTCAGACTTATCTTGCATGGTCATAACATGAGCCAATATGTCAAGAATTATCTCATTATCTTCTGTACCTTCTGTAACATTAAGAATTTCATGCACGGAATATTTCTTTAACATTCCCACAAGCTCCTCTTCACATTCATTAGGATAATCTTCATCTTTAATTTCAAGGAAATAATTTGGAAATCTTGATTCATTAGCCCAAATTTAATTTAATTTAATTTCTTCTTCATTATGGGAGGAGTCTTCTACAAATGACTCAAAGACTTTGATTCTAACTTTTTTTTTATCATAGAGGGAATCTTCCTCTTAAAACAGAAAAGAGAAAACTTCACATTCATCATTGCATCTATCAACCATTGTCTTATGAGAGATATTTCAGATTTTTCATCTTGATTTGTTTCATCATGATTTTTTTTTTGAATTATTTGAGAAATCAACACTAGATTCATACCTTTCTTGTAATTCCATGCCTTTCATTAGTAGTGTAAGGACTAAGTTGAGGATATTTTTCTCCTTCTGCAACTCTCATCATTTCTCACACAAATTATTCTTTTAAATATTTCAATAGCTAATTAAAATTTGTATTCTCTTCTTTATGAATGAAATGATCAAGAGAATCTTCATCTTCGAATGGTAATGAGAACACCTCTTCATCGTGGATAAACACATTGGCTGATTTTTCATCTTGTAACTCACCAAGAATCACTTTTTATTATTCATGGCTCATATCATCTAGTAATTCAGGGTTTTCCTCTTGCCACTCAAAATTTCTCCGCTCTCCTTCGTACTTAATACCGCATAAAAAAGGAACGATTGATCCTATCAAGATAGTAATTTCATCATCCTCTTCTGATGTTATGAAGTAATTCCTATTCTTGCTATCTTTGTACAATATTTTAGCTCCTATATTTCCTAACTTTTTCACCGTATATCTTATATTTTTTTATCAGGAGACACTTCTCTATATCTCCCTTAATCAGAATGGTTGTGAAAAACCAATTCATCTAGATTTTTCCTCCCAAGCATCAATAGAAGCTTCTACTTATAAAAATTCCAAATGATGTTAGAATGTATACTACCAAGATATTCAATAACATCTCCTTGCTTGGAAATTTGGTGAGAGCCACCTGTGCATCCTTGATATTCCCCACAAGTGGGAATTCCTTTAACTCCATAGACTAACAAGAGCTTCAAGCATATATTAAGGTAAGTCTGAGGGCATTGGAAACCTTTATGGGCATTATATTTTTAGAAGAAACTAAATATATTATACAATTATTCAATTAGTATCCTCTAATGAGAAGGGAGAGATAGAAAGGATCAATCTTATTAGTCTTTAATACCCTCATAACAATAATATTTTGTGATGGAGGATTAGGCCAGAGTTGGTATTAGTCTTTTAGAACTAGGATTCATAGTATTGGATTTGAATAACTACCCTTGATATGATGGAAAATATTGTCAAATTGTTTCATGTAAGTTCACAAATAATCAGATTTAGAAATCTAAACTTTGGAATTGTTCATATGTTCTATGATATCAAATGGGTGTATGAAGGTGAGGTAAAATAAGAAGATTATGGAGGAGGAAAGGATGATTTTGTAGGTACACTAGAATATCTTGAAGGAATATCTCTCATAGAAACAAAATTAGAATTAGAAGGAACATTAGGAGACTTACTTGAAATGGAATATGGCCTCTTTCTTTCAACTAGATCTAGTTTCTCCATTTCAGACTCCATCAAGGGTGGCATTGGGGATCCTCGATTGATTATTTTTTTATGTACAGTTTGCTGTAGGAGGATTTCCAACCTTAATATTTTCTATAGTAGTGGAGGAAGAATCTCCTTTTTGAGACCAAGAATGGGTGAATATTGTATATGAGAAACTGGGTGCATCTTTGTCATCATCATCTTCATCTCGTTAATATTCACATAATCTAATTTGTACATCATTCTATGCTTCTTCAATCTCTAGGAGATCATTTTAATCACTTTCTTGCTCAATTCCTTCTTCATCTTCTTGAGTTCTATAAATTACATTTACATGTAGAGCATCCAAGGAAAACATTTGGGGTGCTTATGCAATCTGATTTCTATTTTAATTTTTTATGGGATGCTCATTGGGAAACCTCCCTCTTCAACATCATTAATTTATTTTCCAATTTTTGAAACAATGAATCAGTTCTCTCATCTTTGGGATTTTGGGCTTTATCCTTCATGTAAAGATTTTTGATCTTTCCTAATAAGATGATGTCATCCTCCACTTCAATGGAAATTTCTTGAGCATGGGAATTTATGAAGAACCTTTTCAAATTATCAGTAGTAGGAAGAGAAATGATAGGAATCGTGTCAATCATTTTTTTGAAAATTTCCATGAATTCTCTCATGTATTTTTTATGTTCTTTATTCATTTATGTTAATTGAGAAAGAAACACATGAGAATATTCCACTAGCTTAAATCTAGCTTTGAATTTAGTTTTCATTTGAGCCCATACTCTAATGGAACCTCTTGGTAGGTGATAAAACCAATTAATAGTACTGGATATTGAAGTGATTCAATGAACAAATAGACATACATCTTCATGAGAAACTCCAAACACACCACATGAAATTATGAATGCAAAAATATGATCATCTGGATATTGGTTCCCATCACCTCTAAACTTGGGAATTTTTTTTTTGAGCCTCCAGGAATTTCATGGAGTGTTAGAGCCAAAGCCAATGAGCCAGTGTTTTGTCCCAAATGGAGATGTCCTAATGTTGTCATGTCAAGGTTTTCCTTCTGCAAATTATTCTCCAAATTCTTCATTTGGTTTTTCTTGTTATTATTAACTTGGATATTTGATGTTTAATGATGGTTGAAATATGGAAGAATTAAGAGGGTTTGCAGGAGGGGAATAAGTAGGATTTTGGATAGGATTTCTAGGAGTACCACTTGCTGAATCAGATGGGGATGAAGATTGAGATAAGTAGTATAGATTAATCTGATTTGTTCTTATTGATTTTGCAAAGCCTAAAAATTTGGGTCAAAAATTCCTCTCAATCTATTCTGCATGGTATATCTTCTTTCAGCCAATTTTAGATTCAACTCAATACGGATTTTCGTTCACTCTTTTTTGTGGGATAATAATTCTGATTTTTTTGAATTTTGAAGGTTTTATTTTTTGTATTTTGGAATATAAACTATTTACGTATTTTTGCAGAATCAAAATTGGGTGCAGATATGCTAAATATTCCCCATGGTGGGTGCTAAAACTGTTGGCAAAATAATCTGTCGGGTGGGAAAATTATGGGATTTCACCAACACTATGGGACTAGGTCCCTGTGCTTTAATGGGAAAGCTCCATTTATTTAAACCAAGGAAAAAAGTATGAACTAAACTAATTTATGGAGGTGATTTTTAGATCAGGGATCACATAGGAATACTTCCCTAAACCTTTGGAAATTACTCATATGGAGTAAAGGGGAGGAAAATTTCTTAGAGAGAGATAGGAAAGGGAAATAAGAGGTGAATTTAAACCAAAAAATAACATAGCTAAGTTTATTGCATTAAAATAAAAATATTTCACTTACATCAATCATAAGAAACCATTCACATAGAAAGAGGAACAATCAATAAGAAAAAAATGTTTTATTACATCATGTTGTATAATTTACAATGCTCTTGGAGTATAAGTTGAGATAGAGATAAAATTTCAATAGAAAAGAGAATAGAGGAAATGAAGGTACTTATTCCTAGAAAGAAAATGAGAGCTAGTAAAAAAGAATTATCCATCCCCTTACAATGAGGAGGTCATCTCATTTTATATCTTTTTAATTCAACTCTTCCTCTACCCCCACATGAATTTTCAGATTCCTATCCAACTTGTGACTTTTCATTATCCTAGGAAAGAAAAAACTAAGAACCCCTCTTATAATTTAAGGAAGTAGTTTTACATCTTGAAAATATTTCATTTTCATTTAATTGAATAGGAAAAAACATCATGATCATGTAAAATGAGGAATTAAAATGAGTAAAGAAGAGGAGAGTAAGGAATGCTCCAAAGCATGGATGAAGATGCCTTTACCCTCGATGTAGATGAAAATAAACTCTTATGGTGATGAGGATCAAAACTTGAACCATGATGACCCTCCACAACACTTTGATGCACTAATGAAGAGCTCTAATGAATACCTTTGAATACTATACATCCTTTGAAAACCTCATTAGAATGATACACCTCTGTAATAATGTTTGAGAATGCTGAGAAGAAGAATGATGAGCAGTGACCCAACTCTATAGCATTTAGCATTGTGAGCTCATGCCTTAATTTATTTTCCATTGGAAGGGGAGGCGAATACCATTGAAGATGGTGAGGGAATATTTCTCTCACTTGAAAAAGTCTTCAACCTTTGAAACATTGGATTGCCTCTCAAAATGCCAAATTATTGATGAAACTTAAGACCATTGCTTGCACAATTAAACTTGATGATTTTGAGAAATCCATGAGATCAGGTGAAGAGAAAAATGATTATTGCAATGATTGAAGGTGAAATATTTGATGAAACCTATTTTAATCCTTTGATCACCACATCTGGTGAAGTGAGAAACACACCAAGACCATAATGCTCCATTGTGACCAAAATTGGGAACTAAGAAGGCTCTTGTCCTACTTGAGACACAATACTAATATCCACCCTTTAAAAAGCATGAGTTTTTACTCCATGAAGGTTAACATTAGTGAGGAATTGAGGATGAAAATCCATGACCATTTTGAGCCTTTTTCAGATACTTACTATTTTTAGTAAATTCTTCATGGGTGACTAGTTTTGGCAATTCCATGAAACACTTTTGAGTAATTTTCCTCATGGGGAATGAACTCAATGTGTTGAATCCATTCATAATTTATAAATACTAACCTTATTAAGTGTCTTGAATGGGTACTTACTAGAATAGACAATGGCCATAGAGTGTCGAATTGGGCCGAAAAAGTTCTCCAAATATTATACTTCTCAGCTAGGATGCTTTGCTCCGATTTTTAGGGGTTTCTCTCATCCAGATCTTCATGAAACAAAAAGAGAACATGAAGTTATGAATTTTTTTCATTTGAAAGGGAATAATGTAGAAAATGAATAGTCCATCATAACTTCAATCCTACCCATTTTCATGGGGCAAGAAATTTCTTATTGGAAAGTTAATTTTTCGAGGATCACATGCTTTGATTTTTATTTCATTTGGCTTGCTGTACTAATGATGTAATGCCAAAATTCATTTCAAATGTATTCATATAGGGAATATTTAGTTTGAATCTTGTTTAGATTAGAGTAGGGGTTTGTGAGATATGAGAAAAAGTGTGTTCTTGGCATGGGGTTTTCATGGTGCAATCTTGATTTGACCAGGTTACAGAAGAAATGGAGGGAATTTTTTTCAAAAATAGGATTTAAATTTGGTTAATTATGATGCAAATATTCAAAATATAAACTAGGTTAGGAAATTCACCTCTTGGTCTACCTTTGACACCTCTTTATTAACTCATGTTGAGGACAAATTAGGAGTTACTAAATGGGTCTAGGAGCCTCTCACACCCATTAACACATTTATTAAGGGGAAATGAGGTGAAAAAGTGTATAAAAATGGAGAAAATGTGTCATGGGGATAGCTAAAATGAGGATGGGGACAAGCTTGATGACTGGAGTGAGTTGAAAACATGCCCTAGGAAACAAGTTGTGAGTGGTGAGTTCCAAGAGAGGGAAAGCTTCTACGGCGGTGTAATGTTTTGCACTTGATTCAAGTTTACATTAGGGGAAAATTTTTAGTAGGTGTGAAAAATGGGACCAAGGGTGAACTTCATCATAGAGATGGGGTAATTAGAAAGTTTGAATGTATAAAAATTACCTAACACATAAAGATGTCACTTAAGTGACGAAAACCTAGTTCTCCATTTGAGGCACACTTTTTTTCACATCATGCACTTTTGAAACAGGTGAAAAGGTGAATCATAGACTTCCAGGTGCACCATGGGTCATGTTGATCATAGAGAGTGGGCTAAGATAACCTGTGAGTGCATAACACTCACCTAACCACCCAAAAGATAACTTAATTGACATAAACTTATTACCCTTCTCTCCTCACCTTGGTGGCATAAGATTTTACACTCCATACACCTTTAAACCAAGTGAAAAGTTGAAAAAGTGCATCATAGGTGTGAAAATATTCCACAGACACATTTTAAAACCCCAACTTCATCAACAACTATCATAAATAGACATAAGAGAGTGAGTTTTTTTCCCTCGGAGCTTCCTTGAGAGTTACCTTAGAGAACCTTATATTATTTGACTCAAAATGGTCTTTTAATATCATTTACACAAGCTTAAAGAGCCAATTCTTCATGAAATTTGAAATTACCCCCCTTTTTATTTTGCTCAAGTCTTTGCCCTGGTGGAAAGTGACTTCCACCAAAACTATGATTATCAAAATTACCACAAACACATTTTAAGTGAAGAGGGATGTATACACCAGAAATTATACACTCCCCCATCTTCGATAATTTGTCCCATTCACATTTATAATCTATCACATTTATAAATATATATTATCATTTAGGTTATTATTTTAAAATTATCCCCTGATATGAAATCATTCCGAAACCCCTTTATCCTGACATATATTCCATGCACTATTTCATATATTCATAGGATCTGGTTTTATTTAAATATCCTAACATAATATATTATTATTAGACATTATCCTATTATATATGTTTAATATATCCAACTAAACCACCTAAAATATATCCTAAAAAACTTAGTCCAAAATAGAATATAAGCTAATCAAACACGACACCCTCACTTGACAACACATCACATTCATGAACAAATCTATAATTTATCCCTCGAAATCCATAACCAATAAAATTGAATTAGGATTTTTTTTCAACTATCCACTAAATAAACTCGAATAACCCAAAATCGCCAGCATCTTGGTAAAATTCCAGTAATTATTTAAGCCCAATTTCCAGTCTCATTTACGGGGATCTACTCGCATTTTTGAGTTTTCTCTTTATCACCCTTTCAAGCCTTCAACTAAGAATGTTTATCAGAGTAGGCCAGTAAGGTGTGTATCAAGGCTAGTTCAACATTCAAAACTTAAAAAACACCATCGTTAGGCATGTTCAGAAACTTGTTTGAATCATAATATATTTAACCATTTATAGGTTTTGTTAGTTTCAGTCTCTATTCCATCAAGGTTAGCTGTCTTATTTGCATCTTCTATTCAACATCTAAAGTATTATTTATTAAAACTGTCCAACTCATATCAAATCTAAATCAAATTTTTAAAGTGTCTTAAACATACTATATTTGGATACTGTTAAGATTAACCCTGAAACACCTAAGTTTTACCCAAATGCATGCATTTCATCAAAATGCCTATGTTTCTTGTCAATTTTAGCTTTGATAGCTTTTATCAGATTATTGCTTATTACTTTCATATATTTCTCCGTTCTTTCTAACATACTATCAAGAATGGATTTTGTAGATGGCTATAGGTGGTTAAGCTCACAAAATATCCAACATTAATTCCCTTATGATTATTCATCACCCTTTGCATTGGGAGAAATATGTCGTATTGCTTGATTTAGAAATCTATGTTATACATTCAACCCCTTTAGATCATATGCAAAGCATATTTGAAACCACTTAGAGGATTCATGAGGCCACAAATGAGTTTTAGGAGACCTATTTCAAAATTCTTCACATTCAAGTAGATTTGGCTTGGTTCGAATACCGCTACAAAGCCGGATGTGAAATTTGGGAATTTGAAGCTGAATAAATAAACCCAAACTGAATTCATCGAACATCCTGAATATAAATATTTTAACTCTACATCTGATTATCAGTATGACTCAGAAAACAAAGAACCTGAATTCATCCTTGATTTCTTTAGAGACAAGCATACCGATGATTATGACTCTGACCTATTTGAATAATCTAAGATAGATTATCCAGATCTCACTTTTGAGAACCCATCATCATTTGAAGATTCTAACACTAAATTTGATTCATATTTCTAGGTTATAGTTCATATATCTAGGTTTTTCATTATATGCTATTAATTTGTAATAAAGTCTAAAGTTATCAAAACAATCATTATTTTTATCCATCCTATATCATGATTTGCCTTGTGTATCTCTTGATTGCATAAAACAATGGGTTGAAATCCTTGTGAGGAAGCCCTTTTGAATTCCAGGGACTGGCCTTCACCAAGCACCCACTTACTATTTTACTAATTAAAAATTTGGTGCAGTGTCTTGATTGCAATATCATTTGCAGGATATGAGCTCAACTATTTTAAACACTTGACATAACATCAACACAATCCATACACATTTTTGGGTACCGGTAAACCCCACCATTTCGAGGTTTGACAAATTTTATTATCTTTTTATTAGGTTAAATTGAAGAGATGAAACTTTTCTAAATATTTTGGCACACCTGGTAGGACCCTGTCTCTTGTTTATTTGATTTATTTTAACAAGTAAAATAACATATTTTTTATTTTTCTTATTCTCTATGTACAAAAAATAAATCACCTATGATTGGGAAAATTACCTGTGATTTCCTTGTGTGTTTTTCAAAACCTAACAATTTACAATTTGCTTCTTGTTTGTTGCTTTCTACTTTCTATTTTTCCTAACCTGTTTACAAGGTACTATTTCTAGAGGGCTCATTTACAGGATTGTTGGAATTTCTTCTTCACAAATTTCTAAAATAAAATAAAAAAGGAAGTGTTATTAGAGGTGAATCTTTATCCTTATTTTTATTTTCTATACTGCATTTTTTGTTTGTTTGTTCTCATCGAAAACAATATTTCATTTTGGGTTTAAAATGAACAATTGCATCTTCTTTTGATCATATAGAATAAATTAGGAAGGTAAATTAGATGCATCTACTTATTCTTCCCCCACACAGAACTTAACCACTTATAAATTTAAAACGTACTTAAAAAAATTCCCACCCAAGTGGATACCTACTTGGATTTGATCACCAAGAGGAGAAGCCGACTCAATGTTCTAGCCAAGTATAATCACTTGTCTATCCGTATATATTGTTTAAGCACCCGACACCCTTATCTTTGCAAGACTGTGAAGTGAGGGGGTATGTCCCAATACCACTCCCATACCATAAACAATACATTTTTGGGTCTCACGTATCTTTAGGTATATCAAGGAATCTACCCTTAAACATACCTCAAAAAAGCCCTATATTTCCATTTCCTAGGACCCTTGTTAACCATTTTACACATTTCACCTTATAATTAAATCAAGAAAAATTAAAAAATCTATCTTGTTTTCCTTTGATTACTGTTTTTAATCAACCCATTTTAGTACATTTTTGGATTATTTTTGTGTGTGTTTTCTTATAATGGTACAAACAAGACAACAAGATTGCAACCCAACTACTGAAAATATGTCTCA